>JBAMBO010001770.1:0-53807 GCA_037044535.1 Lordiphosa magnipectinata | reverse complement strand
TAAGTCTCTCTCTCACTAAGATTGCTTCTGCTGAACGCAATGCTTAGGTTATGGGTGGGGTGGGTGGGGGGTGTTAACTGACCGTTTTTTGCTCATAACTTGAGTATCGTTCATCCGATCTTTATCATTCCTTCAGCAAATCGATAAATATTTTTGAGTACTAGATATCTCTAGAAAAGTACGAACCATCTATCATCAAAACTGTAGGAGATATGACGTTTTTTCCAAATTGCGGGGGCGCGAGGGGGCGTGGCAAAAATTGAAAATAAACTTGATCTGCCTGCAAGTATAAGAAATATATGTCCCATACATGTCAAACCTCTATCTCTTACCATCTCTGAGATCTCTTCGTTCATACGGACGGACGGACAGACGGACAGACGGACAGACAGACAGACAGACGGACAGACGGACATGGCTATATCGACTCGGCTGTTGATGCTGATCAAGAATATATATACTTTATAGGGTCGGAAATGATTCCTTCTCCCTGTTACATACTTTTGCACAAACTTAATATACTCTATGTACCTTCGGTACAGAGTATAAATACGTGCATTAACTAATACCCTTGTTCCACTGCCGAACATTCAATCACATTCTCGAAAAGTGGATTTTCCTTGTGCCACTGACGATTGTTGTTCCGGTCACACTAACGTAAACAAAGAACAGCTGTTTGAAGTGCTATGTCTACATTTGTAAATCAAAGTTCACCATCCACATGTCAAGCAGTATGCTCGATAAATGTAGTTTGCGGGATTCATACATAAGAAATATCACTACATTTCAACATTCTAAAAAAAAACAAAGAATGGAACAATCGCCGCTAAAATTGCCAGCACTAGCGCCATGGAGCAATGAGTATTAGAGATTGGCCGTGTACAACATGATACAACTATACAAGGTATGGCGGTCAGAGCAGAAAATGACCTGAACGTTTTTTCTCAGAGCGCCAACAACCCCTAAATGCAAAATCAAAACAACAAAAAAATGAAACGCGCGTACACAACCTTCCGTTTCAAGTGACATAAGCACACTGAACTAAAATGACCCGAGCTGAGAGAGCACTGAGGGACCGCCATACCTTATATAGTTGTATCATGATGTACAACTCATGTGCATAGTCGCTTTTCAATACAGTTCTGATACTGTGCTAAACTCGCACCAACTGTGTTGGAACACTCTCCGCCCATGGCAACGCCATTGACAGAGTAGCTGTTCCTATTGACAACTTCGATAGCATATCGATAGAAAAATCTAGCCTTTTAGCGGAAAATAGTTATATGTCGTGACAGTAGCTAGATCATCCATGACAGTGACTTGATCATCCGTCGCAGATGACCTAGCGAATGGACATTTATCTATTATGAAGAGATACACAGAAAGAATGCGGTCATTTAGATCATCCAGCGAATGACCTCTACAATGTGCCAGTGGAACAAGGGTATTAGCACGAATGAGCTGAAATTGCATGAGAGCTTTGCATTTTTTCCTTTAATATGTAGCCCGAAAATCACCCTTGTCGTTGCTAGGTTACTAGGAAGGACCTTATAGTCAACGCCTGTAACTACTGATATAATATTTTATGTCCGTCAAAATCGATTTTGGAACGGTGGAATGTGGAACACGAAGACATTTTTTATTTTTATATTTATTCCTTAATAATTAACTTATTTTGGAATCTGTAAATGCAAAGTTGTTAAGAATTGAATAAACTATTGATTTAATTAACTTGTGGGGCGATTTAAGGTTTGCAGGTATTAAAAAAATTGAGTTGAAAAATTAGCATTCTACGTTTTGGGTCATATCTCCACTTTCAGGAGATGTGCTCTAATAAGCCATATACCGGTTTAAAGGATACACTTTCAAGAGTGTTTTAAAAAAAAATCATGAAAATCGTCTGAACAGTTTTTGAGAAAAGCTCTTCTAAGTGGACCAACCTCTTATTTTCCCCATACAAAATGATACAAAAAAATTACTTTTTTACATAAAGCCCTATAACTCCACTTTTAGGAGACACAAATAGGACTTATACCATCATGAAGGACACATATTCAAGGGTATCTACAACAAATTTGATCCAAATCGTGTGAACCGTTTTTGAGAAAAACGCCTTTAAGTGGGGGTGCCTTGGCTAGATATTTAAAAATTACAAAAAGGCCGCCACTTCATCAGTCGGAACCAGTCATGGAACTAGTTATAAAAACATTGCTTGTTAAGTTAAATTAAGCTAAATTAAGCTAAATTAAGTCTTTGTGAACAACAAAAAAGAAGTCTCAATAAAATATTTTACTTCAAACCAATTTAGTATGACCATAAAAATCCTTGCAAACTTTTCTTTTTAAGATTGCGGGATAACTAGGAGATGTGCCAATATGCACGATATGTCAAAAGACGCGCATTTTAATTACCTATTTTATAAAAAAAGAATCATCAAAATCGTCTGAACAGATTTCGAGAAAATCTAAATCGTTGCTAACTTTTCTTTTTAAGATTGCGGGATAACTAGGAGATGTGCCAACATGCACGGTAATTCAAAAGATGCGCATTTTAATTACCTATTCTATAAAAAAAGAATCATCAAAATCGTCTGAACAGATTTCAAGAAATTTAATTTTTTCTTTCATCATATATGGCAAGTCGAATTTAGGATGACCATATAAATCGACGCTAACTTTTCTTTTTAAGATTGCGGGATAACTAGGAGATGTGCCAACATGCACGATATGTCAAAAGACGCGGATTTTAATTGCCTATAGTATACAAAAAGAATCAAAGCAATCGTCTGAACAGATTTCGAGAAATTAATTTTTTCTTTTTTCTCAGTCACTGAAAGTGACTGAGTCACTGACAGTGATAAGTCACAACTACATAACAACGCTTTTAAGACTGTCCGGCAACTCTACGTGCAAAGGTATTTCGCCGTTATTCTGCTAGCAGAGGCGAACCAAAACAAAAAGACAACAAAAACAATTTCAACAACGCGTATTGGACGATTGGACGACCGGCTTACCAAAATGGAAATAAACTTAAATAATATAAGATGCATTAGGGGATCGGTAAGTATTCTGTTTGTTACCTGGAATTTCAACAAAACAGTTCCTTAAACAATTAAATCTATGCAAATTAGATTTGAGAGCTGTTTTGTTGAATAATTGTATACATACATAATATGTGTTACATATGTATATATGTATATGCATGTATATATATATGTATGCATGAATAAATAAAACTAATATTTATGTGTAATTATAGGTTACCATCAATTTACCTCCAATGGCTACAAATGGGCGTGTATCCAACCATGGAGCGGTTCAGAAGGCAGGCACCAAACATGGTCAGCAACGTGGTGGTCGTCGTGGGGGGCGTGGCAAGGAGAATGGAGGCAAAGACGGAGGCAATAACACTTTGCGTCCTCCCAACGATGCAGGTGGACGTGGCACGGGGGGCCAAGCTACCCGTCCTCTCACCGGGAAAGGAGGACGTGGTGGGGGTGGCCGACACCGCCGAGCTGGGCGCCATATTAGTCGCCGTCCACAAGAGCTGGAGACCATTGTTAAGGCCGAAGTGGTGGAGGAAGTCGAAATCATCGATCTCACCGATGAGCCAGGCCCAAGCCCTCCTGGTCCCCAGGACGCTATTAACTTAATTGACATAAGTGAACTAAGCATTAATTAAGTTTTTTTAAATCTATATACATATGTATATTAACAAACAATATTATATATATATGTATATAAACATGTTTATTTGAATTAGATATATGTTTTTTGTTTTTAATATAATCGTACAATTTCAATATAATTTTCCTTTACAATTAAATTTCATTTACTTATTTACTGACTACACAATTTGTTAATAATTAAGAAGATTGGTTTCGGTTAAACTAAAATTGAGTTGAATAAACGTTTTCTTGTTGTTGTTGTTGTTAAAATACATAGTTCACTTTTGATATGGCGATAGGCGAAGGATATAAGTATATGTATATAGAAACCTCTATGATAAATGTATTGTTTATAATATTGTTATTGCAATGTTCAACATTTAGGCACAAAATATATTGCTTTTCAATTAGGTATAAAAGTTATTGCATTTGCATAGAATTTTAAATGGAGCTGAATGGGGACCACCCTCCCGTCTTTTTTTCAAACAATAATAAAAAATGGAGAGTAATAATACATAATGTGTCTGCGCTTTTTGCTGGTTAGGAATCATAGTTCATTAAAATTTATGACGACAAGGCCACACCCTTTTTGGGAGAGTTGGAGTTGGTGAGCATCACCGTTTCCTTGGCTCGCTCGTTTTCATCTTGGAAAAAGATTTTGGTAATGACCACATCGCCAGTGCTAAGAGTTTGGGACTCGGCATCTACCAGTTTGACCAGCCGCTTGTCCGTGGCTCTGAGAATGGGTGTGACACTGCGTTCACCTTGGCAATTGCAGTTCTTCTGGTTTTTGGATTTCTCGCGTATAATTTGCAAATTCTCTGTGGTGGCAATACTCGAACCCAGTTGCTCCAGCATGGAATTGGAAGTGATGATCTGATCGCAGGGCAGTGAGGTGGCTGTGGTCAGTATGGCCTCTAGATTATCTATGCGTGCTATGCGATCCATTGATTTGTTCTGCAATATTTCCTCCAGCATTTGCATAGATTCAGTCCAACTTGGTGGCTCAGAGCTGAAGCGTGGCGAAAAGGTACCCGAAAGCGAGTTATCCGAGGGCACCGAATCCAGGCCAGGAAACGCATCATTCTCATTTGGCTCTGGCTCATCTTCGGAGTCGCTTTGATCTTTGCTGGGATTGCCGACTCCATCTTCTCCAACTTTTTGGCCACTTTGTAGTAACCCTTGAGACGTTCCTTCTCCTCCTCCGTCAAGTCCATATATCTTAGCAGCCGTATCTCACGGTTAGAGAGCACTATATTAAAAAAAACCCAAAAATATCTATATATAATATGTTAAACTCATTTCCGCACCACCAATGAGGTAGAGTTTATGGCGCTCTTTTTTTAAAGTGGTATCCCCAGTAGGACTAGTCCACTATGGCCTTTTGATCATCTCAGCAGACTGTTAGCATAAGAATGCTTCGCTAAGATGGCCTTTTGATCAACTCAGCAGACTGTTAGCATAAGAATGCTTCGCTAAGATGGCCTTTTGATCAACTCAGATAGTAACGCATCTAGGACGCTTCACTTTGACTGCATAGTTTACAGGTAAAATTACCATTTTCTTTTTATACCCGTTACTCGTAGAGTAAAGTCGTGCAAATGTATGTAACAGGCAGAAGGAATCATTTCCGACCATATAAAGTATATATATTCTTGATCAGCATCAACAGCCGAGTCGATATAGCCATGTCCGTCTGTCCGTCTGTCTGTATGAACACCTAGATCTCAGAGACTAGAAGAGCTAGAGCAACTAATTTTGAAATGTAGACTCCTATTGTCTGCACGCAGATCAAGTTTATTTCAAATTTTTGCCACGCCCACCCACGCCCCCACAATAGAAAATGTTGAATAACTCCCACATTTTTGAGATATCGATCTCAAATTCAAAACGTAGATTTATATTCGCAACATCTATAAGCCCTCCAATTTTCATAAAGATCGGATAATAAATAGCCGAGATAAAAAAAATGTTGCATACTTTTCGGCTGACCCACCTCAGGCATAAAGGAAGGCTATTAAACATTTGTTTCCATGAGTAACGGGTATATCGAAGTCGGTTAGAGCCGACTTTAACTTACGCTCTCGTTCTTTATAAATATGTGCACTACATAAGGCACATACCAAACGATCGCAATTTTTACAACGTGATGTATCGATTTCGTGTGACTCTTTGCAGCAATGAAGGCAAGTATATTTCACAGAATCTCCTCTATTTATTAATATTTTAAACATTTCTTTTCTAAACAGATTGACTGGTTGCAAATCTGTTAGGCTCATGTTATCCATATAACACTTGGCAAATTGTAAAATATAAATGCCACAATTGGAGGAGTCACGTTGCAAGGCATGTTTCATAAAGATGAACTTGTAATTCATTTCACTAATTCGGCATAAAATTTCCTTATAATAGTTTATAAACCTCTGAGAATTATCTGTACTCCCAAGAGGATCTAAAAACATAAGTGTTTCGAAATTTTATCATAATTAATATATAAAAGTGACTTTTGTAACAATGGGGAACAATTATAGTGTGCACAGGGCTATTTAAAGCACTTCTAATCGCTTCTTCGTTTTCAAAACAATAAAACCCAAGTTGGCAAGGAAGATTTTTAATTGTTTTGTCGTGCTGTTCATAAATTAGGGTAGTTAAGAGTGCGTCAACTATAAAATTAGTTAACCATTTGTTCTCTTCCAATGAAACAAGATCATTAAAAGTTATATGATACATGAAATCGTTGTTATCAACCCCATGAACAGCTTCAAAAAGCGACCTGCAATTTAATACGTATAATGTTCCACTATAGTTACAACAACTGCTTAATTTTTGATTTTTAAGAAGAATTTTTTTTATAAATTTCCTCCATATTGAACTCATGCAATTTAAGAGCATAAGAATGTTCGGATAGAACTGAAAAATCAAAATTCGTATTTGAAATCACATTGTCAGAGAGAATTGACAATTCCAAATTACTATCCGATTTAAGTTCACAAAAATCATTATCTTTGTTGAGAAATGATTTCTTATATTCCTCCCGTACTCCAATTGGCCCGGAGAAATCACGCTTAAACAGACCTACTTTCAGCTTTTTAGGGCCTTTTTTTTGCTAGCTTTCCTTGTAGGAAGAAAGTTTTTTACTAGGCATTTCACTTAGGGCAGTCTTTTGCTTTTTTAATGTACGTTTTTTAGGCTTTGCCTTTATTATCGTACCATGCGTAAGCGGGGAACGCATATACTCTGGATGTGCAAGTTCAACTTGTCGCACCACTGATTTTGAAAGATCATCCAATTTTCGAATAAATCTTCCAAGTTTGAGACCTTGCTTTGATTTTATAACACTATGTTTTAGTGTTCTAAAAAAGAACTCTATTGGACCATTGCTAGGCCTTTTATTGTTCTTATCAATAAAAATACCAATTATATTAGTCCAAAATGGCGCAAAGACTATATATTTACCCAAAATAACATCAACCATTTTGGGATGATAATAAATATTGTTTTGGCCGTTTGCTGGTTCCACTAAAATCTTTTCACTGATTGCATCGACAAAAGTATAAAAGTGGATTTTTAAATTACTTTTGCTTGCAATCGATTTTAATGTATCTTCACGATACTTTCCATTTGGCTTGGAAATAGCAGCATGCTGTTTGAGATCGAATTGTTTTGGATTTTCTCCAGTAAAATACGAAATTGCATTGCAGACTATACTGTTCACAGTAGGAGAAAGGAGAATCGTTATGAGATTTTTAAACCATTCTTCTAAATCCTTAATACAGTATATATTATATGCGAAGCCCAATGCATTTCTTACGAAATCTCTTAGTTCAATATTGTCTAGGCCCACTGTACTATCAATATCAGTACACATTATTTTTGCGTAATGACTCGTACAAAATTGAACACATACTTTTGGAAATGTAGTGCTCTGACCATATAAAAATTGAAAGCACATTTCATTGTATGCTATTATATTTAAATCACAGTATTCTTTTAGAATTGCTCCAATAATTGCAAAGCTTACGTCAGTAATGACTCTTTTGCAAAGGGGCACCCGTAATTTATTTGCTTTACAGAACCTATTTAGTTCACATAAAAATCGACCAATATCATAGGCTGTATGATTTGATAGAATCGCATGTGCTATACAATATGTAATATGGAGCTCAGGAATATGTGCAACGATTGAGTAAATAAATATCCTTTTATCGGCTATTTTCATTCGCTGTACAACACCACCTGTAGCATCCATATGCAACGTATGAATCTTAAGACTTCGCTGGAACATTGTTATGTGTTCTAAGTTCCACAAATATACCTCAAGCTTGGTGGATATATGATGAATAAAATGAGCAAACTCCCCACATCTCATATCGTATGCATCTTTAAATGCATCTTTTTCAAAATCGTCTTTTGCGTTTTCCTCCGATATCAGATTTCTGTAGAAGGATAAATTCTTATGTATCATTTGCTCATTTCCTACCAAAGCTCTTTCGGTATTTGCCTTTTTAGCTAATTTTGTTCTGAACTCGAACGCAGTGCTACCTTTAATATCGCTTTTTGCCATAAAGCGATTTATAGCTCTGCACTGCGTATTTTTTTTTAAATTAATTGTGTGTGTCAATATTTGGCTGCTTGAATAAACTCTAACAGTTCCATCAAATGACCCAATAAATTTAAAATAGTTGCAAGAAGGATCCTTACAGTATCCATATGCAACAAACGATTTTTTGTTTAATCGTATACTTTTGAAGTACAGAACACAAGCATTGTTAATTGTAAAAAAAGTTTCTCTGAGTATGTGTTCTACACTCTTTTTTTCACTAAACATTATGCTTGTCTTTTCAAATGTATCCATGAAATCTTCCACTTTCATAACAGATACAAAATGTTCGCATGTAAGCTGAGGTAAGCGAATTCGTTTTGGATTGTCGACCATTTTTACGTCTACATTCAAACGGACATTTCCAACCATAGCGTTTTTTCGAAAGCACTTTAAAGTTGCTTCGACAAGACTTTCGTCAACAGGGTTGGAATTGGACACAGTGCTCACATTGTGTTCAATACTTTCATTCTTATGAACCATAACAGGCGAAGAATGGTCAGCACATTGTACCTCATTAGGAGTAGAGTAAATTTCTTTATTATTTACTAAAAAGCGTTTGTAGCTTAGGTCAACGGTTTTGCGCCATTTTTGAGATGCACCGCTGACTCTAAAAATGAGTTTCTTATTTCTTAAGTTTTTATTTACAATTTCTGAAACTGTGAAATAGTCCTTATCAACTAAATCTCCCGATGTTTTTAGCTTACCTCGTACCACAGCTTCTTCTATTGCAGCGCTTAGTCCCACTTCGATATTTCTGTAATTAAGTAAAGTTTAGTAAATTATTAATATTGTGTGTAATAAAAGTGTTTTCTATGCTCCTACATAATTCCATCAATTCCATCACTATATAGTATAGCTGCCATACAAAATATAGTTCTGAAAAATTGTCATAGAAAAAAAACTTTTTTGTCTTCAATGATATCGCTCCCAAACCTGTTACTAATCAATATTATATGCTTCCACACAATCTTGCCTATTATGATCCAAATCGGATGACTATAGCATATAGCTGCCATAGGAACTATCGGTCGAAAAAGTAGTTCTAGTGAGAAAAACTTTTTTGTTTTCAGTTTTCGGAAAGTTGTTATGCAGGTATTGTTCAATTTTCATAAAGATCTTTGAAAATGAGTTTGAAATTGATCGGATAAAAAGCAACAAAGTTTCATACAACAGTTTTATAACTTTTATTTAAATTTTAAAAAAAACTGCGAAATTGCAAAATTATTATTAGATACAATTATTTGTTGATGATTAGATGATTATTATAAGATACAAATATTTGTTGATGATTAGATGACAATGCAGTAGCTGGTAAATAGAAGGTGTAGATCCACTAAGCAGCTGCCGTATGTGCCACATGTTGCAAGTAATAATAGTCATTATAGAAGCTAAGTTCACACCGGCAATTAATTTGCCAAATTCTGATGAAAATGTTGCTAAATAGATATGATTGCAGATTTTTGAGGACTTAAAACTAAAATGTTAGGTAACTTTTCTTATTTGGCCACATTTTCAACAAAATTTGGCAATTTATTCGCCTGTGTGAACTTAGATTTACTAGCTCTGGTTGCTTTTATCTATAAGGGGACGGCTTCTACAATGTCACGACCAAGCTGAGCTCTGGCCGAAATCGGAAGGCTGCCAACACTAAATCCCAGTTAAGCAACCTCCATAAGGTGGAGAGAGCAGCTTGTCAGTGCACAACAGAGTGCGATTTACCCCTACACGTCCTGGACGTATTTCTGAACCTGCAACCAGTATACACTTTTCTGATGTACATACATATGTACATATGTACATACATATGTATGTTCAATAGCAACAACGCAGTTGCTGAATAAAGCTACATACGTACATAAGTTACATTTGTATACACACTTCTTTTTTCCACGGATTTTGGGATGATCCATCTTTGATTACGGTATTTCGTCCTTTTCTGCTTTGAAATAAATATATTACGTTCAAGTTTTCCTTTTATATTTAAATATAACTTACAGGCCAAATTAAAAATGCAGCAACTAAATATTAAAATATATAGTTTTTGTTTGGATTTATATATTATAAAATTATAAAATAAATTATAAATTATAAAATTAATTTTAAATTGATGTTTTATTTATGTTATGTTTTAAATTTAATAAGTTGTGTAATTTGATTGTTTGTGATTGTTGAAATTGTTTTTGTTGTCTTTTTGTTTTGGTTCGCCTCTGCTAGCAGAATAACGGCGAAATACCTTTGCACGTAGAGTTGCCGGACAGTCTTAAAAGCGTTGTTATGTAGTTGTGACTTATCACTGTCAGTGACTCAGTCACTTTCAGTGACTGAGAAAAAAGAAAAAATTAATTTCTCGAAATCTGTTCAGACGATTGCTTTGATTCTTTTTGTATACTATAGGCAATTAAAATCCGCGTCTTTTGACATATCGTGCATGTTGGCACATCTCCTAGTTATCCCGCAATCTTAAAAAGAAAAGTTAGCGTCGATTTATATGGTCATCCTAAATTCGACTTGCCATATATGATGAAAGAAAAAATTAAATTTCTTGAAATCTGTTCAGACGATTTTGATGATTCTTTTTTTATAGAATAGGTAATTAAAATGCGCATCTTTTGAATTACCGTGCATGTTGGCACATCTCCTAGTTATCCCGCAATCTTAAAAAGAAAAGTTAGCAACGATTTAGATTTTCTCGAAATCTGTTCAGACGATTTTGATGATTCTTTTTTTATAAAATAGGTAATTAAAATGCGCGTCTTTTGACATATCGTGCATATTGGCACATCTCCTAGTTATCCCGCAATCTTAAAAAGAAAAGTTTGCAAGGATTTTTATGGTCATACTAAATTGGTTTGAAGTTGGTTATTGAGACTTCTTTTTTGTTGTTCACAAAGACTTAATTTAGCTTAATTTAGCTTAATTTAACTTAATTTAACTTAACAAGCAATGTTTTTATAACTAGTTCCATGACTGGTTCCGACTGATGAAGTGGCGGCCTTTTTGTAATTTTTAAATATCTAGCCAAGGCACCCCCACTTAAAGGCGTTTTTCTCAAAAACGGTTCACACGATTTGGATCAAATTTGTTGTAGATACCCTTGAATATGTGTCCTTCATGATGGTATAAGTCCTATTTGTGTCTCCTAAAAGTGGAGTTATAGGGCTTTATGTAAAAAAGTAATTTTTTTGTATCATTTTGTATGGGGAAAATAAGAGGTTGGTCCACTTAGAAGAGCTTTTCTCAAAAACTGTTCAGACGATTTTCATGATTTTTTTTTAAACACTCTTGAAAGTGTATCCTTTAAACCGGTATATGGCTTATTAGAGCACATCTCCTGAAAGTGGAGATATGACCCAAAACGTAGAATGCTAATTTTTCAACTCAATTTTTGTAATACCTGCAAACCTTAAATCGCCCCACAAGTTAATTAAATCAATAGTTTATTCAATTCTTAACAACTTTGCATTTACAGATTCCAAAATAAGTTAATTATTAAGGAATAAATATAAAAATAAAAAATGTCTTCGTGTTCCACATTCCACCGTTCCAAAACCGACGCTAACTTTTCGACGCTATTTTGACGGACATTAATATTTTTAATGTAATATTCTAATTTCAGTTTCACTTGTATCCAATATCTTATACATAATATTGAGTTGATAGTGCTCAACTCTTTTAGATTTCTGAGTTTTGATATATTGTAAAATTAACCTGACTGAAGACACGCTCAACTTCAGCGTTGGACCATGACAAGAACCACATCTGAATCGCAAACACGGCTAACTCAAAAAATGTTTGCTTACCTTCTGAGCTTTGGACGCGATTACTTTACTCCAAAACTTTAGTTTTATCGTTGTTAAATACTTTCAAAATGGTAGGTTAGGTTAGGTTTCGATGGCTGAGAGCGACAAGTCAAGTGTTCTAAATGGTAACAATGCTTTGTTTTTTTGGTCGTAGAATGTTGTCAACCGAAAATATGTAAATTTGTTGAAGAATGCTAATATTTTCAGGTACGTCTGCTCTACTGTCAAAATTGTTGTATGAGATTTTTACTTAACTTCTCGTTACTGCTCGTTACTTCACAACTGCGTATTGGGCGTAAACTGAAATCAATTAAATTGCTGAATACAATGAATTTTGTAAAAATACAAAAAGTAGATCAGTGCCTGAGCTTCAGTTGCTTCAGAAGTCTAACTTAGAAATTTGTGCAGCAGTGTCGAATAGATTTCTCCAATTCGCTATCCATATGAAGCATTAATCTTTGAAAACAAATTTCTCGAAACCGTCGGCTTGTATTATATTAATATTAGTATCTGAGGATATTATCAAATTTTTTTAAGTTGAAGTTTAGTGAAGTTTACATTGTCATATTGTGCATTTGCAATAACTGCAGTAAACTCTTGGTTCTGCAGCCAGACTTTACGACTTTTTTGCTTGCAAACTTTTGGCATTTTTGTCAAACGATGGCTAGCACTTTGAGATAACTGTTTCCTGAACGTTAGAAGTGGCAATTAGGGTCGATAAATGACTGACAGAGGTGACAAACTATCGATTTGCTTATAAGTCTTGCAATTGACTCGTAAATATAAATAAAGCTGAAAAAACGGAAATCATTTTAAAAATAAATCCAGAAATCTCGCTTCCCGCTGTTTCTAAATTTTTCCCGCAATACGGTTTAAAAAAAGCTAGAAATGACGGGAAAAAAGCAGATTTGGCAACTCTGGTGGAAACGCCACAGCGTGAGTATGGTAACACTACGCTCATTTGGCTCGAGAAGGAACTCGGCGGCGATTCCCCCATTAGTCAGGCTAAATGTAAGTGTATTAAATGATTTGTTGTGTTTAATTTGTTGTGCATTTGATTTGTGATTTGAGAAAAAAAATGTGAGTGAAATATTAATGTTAAGCATAAGTGACGAATAAGCAGAAGTGTCAACCGAGGATGGAATGACTGTTGTTGTTGAAAGTTGTTGTGTGGTGCGAAACTGTGAATAGTGCTACCCTGCAGGAAAAGTGCAATCAGAAATGTAGCAGTCGCTAAAAACGTGCAATTGGTTGCACTTCCTATCCAAATCAATGTGTTGAAGTCGTCCATTTTACACAGGCATGCCATAGGCAGGTGACAATTGTCCCAGGCAGCTGCTAGTTTAATGCGAGTTGACATTTGTGTGCGTCTTAGAACAGTCTGATTATGTCGCTGCTCAGTATGACAGTTTGCAACCAATTAAAGCAGGAGCAGCCCAACAACAACAACAGAAAAACAAACGTTATCCAGCGTGTCGCAATCGAGCACACTACACCCGATGCGTCGGCTGCTTGTGAGCGAAAAAAAAGAAGTTTACACTGAAAAAAAAAAGAATTTAACTCATTAAAAGACATTCATTTAATTATAAATGAATAATTATTTATGAAGAATTATTCATACAATTAATTATATTTATGTATAATTATTCATACATTCATTTATTAATTTGTCAAAGTCTACTTTTTCTTTATTTAGTGAAGTTCGCAGCAGATCTAGAAGGTTTATATGAGAAAGCTTATTTCTATATGCGTTTTTTATATGTTTTATGTGGGAGAATGCAGCTTCACACACATAAGTGCTTGCAAAAGTCGACTCCAACTTCAGCATTGCCGTTTTTAGAATGGGGTATTTCTCATCCGATAACTTTTTCTAAAAAGCATATCCAGATTCTGTAAATGCTAGCACTTGGTAATCGGATTGAAGATCGCAGAGCTCTAATTGATATTTAGAATCTTGGCTTTTGATATCTATATCTTTTGGGCTAGCATATAAACTAATTAAGTTCCTGATATCGCCGAAATCGTTAAAGCGTTCTTCAAATAATTCCCTTATTCGTTGTACGTCCACAAAATATGATGCAAAACTAAGGGTGGAGTTTTGTGTGAACAGCTCAAGGCAACAAGGGAAATAATTCAAACAATTTATTCGTAAATCACTTTGAAGAATGACCATTTTCTTTTGAAAGCCATCAATGGTTGACCAGCACTGTTACTATGGATTGCTTTGGTCTTTGAAGCTGAGTATTTGAATCATTTAAAAACCTGGTAAGGAGCATTGGAAACACTGGGAGCAAGGGCTTGCCCACCACTGATTTAAAGCTTTGTAAAAACAAAAATTTTATTTATCAAGGAATAACAAATAAAATCATTTAAAATAAAGTAATATAAAAACCACTGCATTACTACATCATTACCCACTCATATAGGCTGTAATGCACGTGCATTACCAACCCATATACTTCTCTATCAATAGTATATTGCATCGTAAAACAAGTACTTTACCCACCCGTATACTTTTCCATCTTCAGTAAATTGAATCGTATTACATGATTGTGTTAGTTTTCGCTGCGATGTTTTTATGTTTACTCGTTGAGATTTTCAAGCAAAAAATGTTATAATAATAATTTGTTCGTCGAATAAATTCCTGTGTGGATGGCCTGCTTTCGGAAGCTAATATTTGTTGTTGCCTAACTCACCCGAATCTAGCTATTTTGCTACCAGTTAAATTGTACTAGCATTCCAACTAGGTGTATGGCAGTTTTTGTTTTGTTACTAGTTGACAATTTCTCTGCAGGATATGCACAACACTTTTTTCCATACGATTTTTAACATGTGAAGTTCTTTGCACAACATGGATCAAAAAATTCAGTGTATTTTATAGAGAATTTATCAAAAATCTAAAATCAGATATTTTAAGGTTTTATGGCCTCGTCACGGCTTTCCCTCTAATTTTTCTTTGAACTGTCAATGTAGCAGAGAACTTTTGCGAAGGAATCATCGAAATCTGTTTCATCGGCCACAATATAGGGTGCTTTTCGCTTTAACAAAAGTTGAATTGTAAAGAAATTCTTATGAAAAATACAACAAATTTGAACAAATATATTTAGTAATATAAGTATTATTGAAAGCGTTCACCAGCACAAATCGATGATTGTCCTGGTGAACGGGCATGATGTGCAATCATGATTGCTAATTTTCGTGATTGTGTTAGATGTGAATACGTCATAGAAATAGTCTGTTAGAATTGCTTGATAGTAATTTGTTAGCAAGCAAGAAATTTAATGACTAAATGAGTGTGGAAACGTCTTTGTTTTTAATAAATGAGTTGGCAGAGGGACGTGTTTTCGCAAGTCCTATATCTCAAGGAAATTCGTGGAAGTCTCTGAGGACTTTGCTGGTTGTTGCGGAGGAAGAAAGCTTGAGAAGCAACCCCTCGTTCGCAATTGTAGTGACAGTACAAAAATATAGAATGGACAAATATAAGGATTATTTCATTATGTCCCGTGCATCGTTAAGGCCTCTCAGCTCATTGCCCATTGAATACTTTATTGAATATAACATTTGCAGACCCTTCTTTGTGTGGCCCTGGATAAACTGATTGCCAACGTAACCCTTAATAAAAACCAGCGTAATGTTATTTGGGTGCTGGCAAAATAGCAGTCCTTCTTAATGGTAAATGACCGTTTCGACATGGGAGAAATATCTGGACATCAGATATTCGAGTTTGATGTGTACATTCTCGCCTGGCTTACAACAAACATTAAATGGCTAACAAAGTTTTTAGGCGATTCAAGGGGGATTCCAGGAGCAGTTGGTGCTATTGACTACGGTCATATAAATTAAATAGTCTGTTCTAAATTTTATTTAGCTGTTTGTTGTCAAAAAATATCGATGTCTTTGTTGGCTGAAAATTCTATAAAACACGTTCACCACTTTTTTGTTGGTTGATGATTTATTTTTGATGATTGTTGTGTGCTGGTCAACGAGATTATTGATTATAAGCTGTTTTCCTTAAAAATCCAGTCGATCCAGCTGAATTCTCTCATTCAATTAAAAAATTGCATACAAATCTGCCACACTTTGCGGATCGATCATGAACTTATAAACCATGAAATGTTTAAATTATTATTATTATGTATAGATATGGTCAAGTACATTTGTATGTTGAGATTAGAAATTCCCAAATGAGTTGATTTCTACGAAACTTGAATGTACCAAAAGGGGATAAAATTAGGCAGTTTATGCATTGTAAGGTAAAATTTTAAGATAATTATTATTATATATTAAAGATATGGAGTTTTTAGAATTAAATTCGGGTTCAGAGTGACGAACTTGTTTAGAATTAATAAATTATTTTCCATTTGAGCTCATGTACTGAGAAAATACGAGTTTTGACATTTTTCAAAACACTTTCTTTACACTTTAAAATAAGTTCTTAACTTGTTTTATATTTCATATGTTTTTCATGTGACTTTTTTTTAATTTCAGATATTTAATTCTTGAAGAAGGGACCCTCCAATCACAATATGGCAGATACCGACGATAATGTGGTGTTGGTCGGCGTTGTGGAGGCCAATACTAAACTGCAGAAGGTTCGCACATTTGTGCCGTTTATTCGCTATGTGATGCGTACCCATCGGTCAACAATCACAGACGAGCTGTTCCAGAAGCTGGAGAAGATGTTGCTGCTGCTCCGAAGAGAGTAAGTAGTTATATTCAAAGTTACTATTATTACAATTGTAATCCGTCCTCTTTGACAGGACCGTCTCCATGGAGCACCTGGACGTAATAGAGAGAGAAGTTGACAGACTTAAATCAAAATTCAGTTCGGTAAGTACACTATAGTCTTAGGAACGGGGTGCGGGGTCTAATCAATCTATAGCTTTATAACATACAACTAATTCGACTGGCTTACAGATGCTTATTCCGAGCGAGGTAATCGACATAAGTGACAGTGAGCAACCGGATGAAACCTCGAAACCTGTGACTGCAGCGAATCCAGCGAAAGTTAAAGTTAGACTAGTCGACAAACCCTTAAGTCGCTCTGCTTCTGAATTGGCGGAATCCGGTGCAAGAGGCAATTCCAAAATACACCAAGCTAAAGAAAAAATTGGACTTAACGGAGAGTCAATGGATCGCGCCAAACTCAGCGCTCTTATCAATCCAAGTCCTCCAGTTCCTTGCTCACCCAAAAAACTAGGTGAAGTCTCCAACGCCGCAGCTGCTGGTAAGGCAGATTTGGTGCCCAAAGCAAACTTTGAAAAAACTATAGATAGACTGGACCAGGAGCCCTTGCGTCGATCCAATCCCAGTGCCTCCAGCACATCCATTGAAGTACACGCACCCACTTTCGCTGCTAAGTCAAGTCCTAGAACTCCTGTTGCTACCAAGGAGCTAAATAACTCAAATGCCACACTCTCTTACTCACCTTTAAAACTAGATGGAGCTGCTGGTAAGCCAGATTTTGTGCGTCGAAGCAATACTGGTGTGCTCTTTAATAATTCATTAAGAGAACTAGAGGAGTCTAATTCCGTTCGTCGTAGTAACCCAAGTTCTACGGTTCCTAGCTCACCCATAAAACGAGTGGACGCCCGCACCGCCGCTGCTGCAGACATACCAGATTGTTTGCTGCGTTGCCAACCTGGTGCTCCAGCTCATTGCTCAATCATAGATCTGACGGAAGGAGCCTCCTCTAAGCCGTATTTTATGCGCCGCAGCAGCAAACCTACTTTCTCATCTGCTAACACGTTATTCTCTGTTGCTGATAAGCCAGATTTTGACCGTCGAAGCAATTGGCTACCTGAGCCGCCATTGCGACTCTCGAACCCAAGTGCTCCACCTTCACCCCCCAGTCAATCCGCTGAGGCAGTTCGACCAAATATTTCACTTTTCGAGAAGGCCCGCAAGAAGCTAGCAGCCGCCATGCACCAAGAAGGGCTGCTCCGTTTGGCCTCGAACGGCAATGATCCGCGCGGTAGAAAGCCTAACTATGCAGCAGTATCGTCGGCCGACATACGAACGCCCTCCCCAGTACCACCGCCGCCAAAGATGACATATTCTATTTGGCCAAAAAATTATATGTCCTCCAGCACTCCGAGTGTCTCAATGAATAGGATGAATGCTCCTGCACCACTTAATTTGAATCTACAACAGCGTCCGACTTCCGGCTTGGAGGCGCAGCATAGTTCTTCAGGCGAGCAATCCCTTAGTGGGGCTCTCAACTCGCATTCTTTTTTCGCGGCCACGGGTCCCTCCAATGAGATTACCACATCTGATCCGCGATGTTATAATATCCAAGAGTCGCTTGACCCACGCTCTCAAAACAGGTCCAGCAAATATTCTAGTGATCCTCGTCGCCCCTCATCAAGCCATAAAACTTATAAAGACAGTAGCTCTTGGAGTAATCAGAAATACAAATACTCTTACAAGAATATGAGCTGGAATGGTCAGAGAAATGGTCCTCCACCGACAGTCGCAATCGGAGGTGGAAAATCTTCCGGCTACCGAAAGAGCAACTCCCACCAAAGGGGCGGTGGACATCATAAGGAAGTGCCTCTCACCTATCGACAGCATCGCCAGGCGAAATATAGAGCCGAAGCTCATCAACGGAAGCTGGAGACCGAAAAGCAACAACTGGAGGCCAAAAAACAACGACAACTAGAGGTAGCCGAAAAAGAAATGCTGCAAGATGAAGAAAGTCAACCGGAAAAAGCTACGCCAGTAGCTCCAGTATCCGGTTTTCAACTAGACACCTCACTTCGCAATGTAATAATGGGGGCACCCGTCAAGAAGATAGACTTTCGCATACCCAAAAAGACGACCATAACAACAGCAAACGAGGAGACTTCAAGGAAATCCTCTGACGACGGAAAGGACATAGATAAAGACATACAGAAAGAAAGCTCTAAGGATAGAGATCAAGAAAAATATAAACATAAAGATAGCTCTAAGAGCAAAAAAAAACACCAGGGTATCTCAAAGAGCAACAATAGCACTAGTAATAGTCATAAGTCTCAACACAAGTCGGAAGACTCTCAGAAAACGGAAAAGTCACATCACCACAAATCACTTAAAGTACTGAATAAGAATAGGGACCAGGAGAGGGAAGAGTCACCACTTGTTATAGATACTCAACAGAATATAACTCACCCGATAAACGGTGAGAGGACCCCGAACGGGACAGAAAATCGTTCGAGTAGCAATGAGAATGCACAAGAAGGGGAAACGAGGCCGAAAATAGTTCAACTGAAAATAGTAGTAGGTCCCAATGCACACACCATGGTGGTAAAACCTGGTGAAGTGTTTAAGCCCACCAACTCTGAAGAGCAAAACAATTTAAATGATGATGCGATGAATAATGATGATGAGGACTATCCTGCTCCACCATTGCCTGTTTTAGAGCCCATACTGCGACGTCGTTCTATGGCTCCTGTAGCCAGTATACCGTTGGTGGACAAGACAAAACTTTTTAACCGACGCAGTTCAATTAATGAGGATCGGTCAAAGGAAAAAATTCGACAGGAGAAACTTCAATTGCAACGAGCGAAGAGAATGGCAAATATATTCAAAAAGTCCATTGATAATTGTAGTGTGTCCACACAAAATATTATAACGGGCAAACGAAGACACGCGGCAAAAAGGCGTGCCTTAATGAGACGCTGTTAAGTAGAAATGTTGTTATAGATACTCAACAGAATATAACTCACCCGATAAACGGTGAGAGGACCCCGAACGGGACAGAAAATCGTTCGAGTAGCAATGAGAATGCACAAGAAGGGGAAACGAGGCCGAAAATAGTTCAACTGAAAATAGTAGTAGGTCCCAATGCACACACCATGGTGGTAAAACCTGGTGAAGTGTTTAAGCCCACCAACTCTGAAGAGCAAAACAATTTAAATGATGATGCGATGAATAATGATGATGAGGACTATCCTGCCTCACCATTGCCTGTTTTAGAGCCCATACTGCGACGTCGTTCTATGGCTCCTGTAGCCAGTATACCGTTGGTGGACAAGACAAAACTTTTTAACCGACGCAGTTCAATTAATGAGGATCGGTCAAAGGAAAAAATTCGACAGGAGAAACTTCAATTGCAACGAGCGAAGAGAATGGCAAATATATTCAAAAAGTCCATTGAAATTGTAGTGTGTCCACACAAAATATTATAACGGGCAAACGAAGTACACGCGGCCAAAAGGCGTGCCTAAATGAGACGCTGTTAAGTAGAAAAAGTCTCAAGTTTGGGGTAATTGGCAAGCCGGGACCGAAACCCAGGACTACTAATAAACCAGATATGGATAATGTTGAGGCGGAAAGCCCGGTTCCAGTCGCAGCTGCTCCTGTGGTCAAGCGAAAGCGCGGAAGACCTCCTCTGGCCAAACCAGCGGTCGCGAAGCTACGTCATATAGACACCCCAGAAGCGGATGTCACTGAAGATTTGTCCCAAGTAAATAAAACTACTGCAAATAAAGAACAGGAAACTGATGCTCCTCGAACCAAAGCTCGTCGTCCTAAGCGCTCGGAACTGGACAAACTGAATGAGGACATTGCCCAGATGTATTACTCTGAAGATGTTATATGGGCCACCGGGAGAAGAGCCTGTACGCTGCGGGCTCCAGCAGTTGCAGCTGCCCCTAGTCTACCATCTACGCCACCCTCACATTCACGTTCAATTTCTTCTTCAGATCCCACTACCTTTAAAGACTTTGCGCCTGTTAATGAGTTAAGGGCTGTTGCTCCAGGCATTCGTAATGTGGCACGTCGCGGACGACCCTTTAGCGGCAGTTGCCGCGTTGCAAACAACAGCTGCAATCGATCAACCTTTTTGGCAAAGCAATGTCAAGTGCGCGTCTCACGTTGTTTACGCCTGTATCAGCTACTGAAAAAGCCTCCAGCAGCTCCGCCTGCACTCAAAGAACGCAAGAAACGTACCATCAAGCAGCCCCCCAACGAATATACCAACCATGTTACCAGACATGCAGTGCAGCAGGCGGTGCACCTAACGACTACAGGAGCTGATAGCACAGTAGTGATGATGGAAGATGATTTAAATCTCAATACACTATCGCCTCTACCATCCGAGCAGGAAGCCGCGTTAGTGCCAACCGAATGTAAGCTGGAACAGGAGGCGATGGAGATTGCCGTTTCTCAAGTTTCGGAGCCTATTCAACCGGTGCCACAACCGCAGCCGGCAGTCATCAACCATATCTCAGGCTTGGGTCTGGCCATTAATCAGGTATTCAGTCTGACCTCAACAATTAACACTCAAACTCCCGCTGCTGCGGGTGACCTTGTGCTCAGCCAGCGATTGGACAACAATCAGAGTACGGCTCAGATCAATATCTCTATAGAGCCGGCTGTCCCGCTCCCGACGCAGCATCTGACGGAGGAGCCGCGGAGCAATCTGGAGGCTGATCGCTTTCGTTGCATGGCCGCAAAGTGCTCCTATTGTGCCCACTCGGTGATGTGTATAAAACAGCATATGAAATGCCACAGCTACAGCTTTGGTAGCAATGATTATTTGAAGTGTGCCTATTGTCCGCATATGGCAGTGGATATTAATGACTATGTGCACCATGGCGTAATGGTGCACGAGCTGGCCCCCCAGAGTGATTACAGATTACAGATGGGTGAGGCAGCTGCAGAATCTCAAGCAGCAACCAACTTACTGGCCAACGTAGAATTACCGGTGCAGTTTGAGCGTGTGTCCAATGATCTGTCCGATCCAGTGTGTTTGGAACTGCTAGGTCAAGTTAAAGAGGAAACGGGACAACATCCTGAACTGGTACAGCTGCAGAACGCAGAAGAGGAGACAAATAAACCCCGAAATGCTGCCGAAGTAGAGTTGGTGTGTTCTAATGAGGAGACGGTAGAGGCGATTGTAGAGGAGCTTGTAGATGAGTCCAGTGAAACGGGCGAGGATTTTGTAAGTAGGATGCTCACATGGGAATGTCTAGTTATTTTTACCTTTATTTCATTTTGCCAGAATAAATTCGCTTGCTGTCATTGCGAGGAGACCAGCAGCGACGTCATGGACTTACGAACCCATCACTGGGCTGTAGTTCATCCGGATCAGCCTTTCTATTTCCGTGTGCAGTCCCAACTACTTTGTCCCGAATGCAAAAACTTCCGTGGCAATGCCAAGACACTACTCAAAGAGCATCTAATCAAGGTGCATGGCATGCGGCAGATGGTTGCCTGTGATGTACGCCGCCCGGAGGAGTGTGCATATTGCGAATATCGCTATAAGAGCGTGCGGGACTTGGCTGTGCATATTAGCAGCGAGGGTCATCTGCCTTACGATCTAAAGAACGTTACAGATGCCGAACTGGATGCCCTGAAGCAACTCGGTGCCGGAGAGCTAAACAATGAGTATTATCAGTGTGCTATGTGCACTGTAATTTTGCCGAGTCAGCGGGCCATGGGTCAGCATGGCCAGGTCGAGCATAGAAATGCAGCGAACTTCTGTTTCCGCACCCTGACAGATGATGTGATCTTTCATTGCTTCTTCTGCATGTACGCCTCCACAGGGGAGATGAAAACGTTGCGTCACATGCTGGATCATTATCACAAGTTTACTTCCTGTCACTTCTGCGAGCAAAAACAGGTGGGCGGATTCGATGAGTACATACAGCATTGCTATAACTTTCACCGCAACGACATGCAGCGGTTCCGTACAGTCCACACATTTGCAGACTTGCGGGAGTATCTGCTGCAAGTGCACTACCAATTCCGGAATGGTCTGATTATCACGAAGAGCAGCTTGCGTAATACACGCCATCGCGATGACGGTCTTATTAAATGTTTGGATGCCGATCTAATGCTTAAAGCCCAACAACCACCCATACCACGTCTGGTTATTAGTCAGCTAATCCAACTGAATGTTCCACAGTCCGATCCAGTGCAAGAGCGAGTGCCACCCCTTCAGGATAACTATGCTAAGATCACTAAACGCCGCAAGACTCTCAATCCCGATTATTAAATTATGAAGGCAATGCAGTAACTAATTAATAAGCAATATAAATTATATATGCTTGTCAGAATAATCTATAACTTTATAATTAACTGCGTGTGTTAATCAATGGATTTAATTTTTTTTTTATATAAAAGAACTACGAGAACAATGAACAAATTTGAATGGGTGTTTCTTAGAGGAATCCGAATGCTGGGACTAATCAGTTGGAGGGATACTGCTAGGTTAAGGCCTCTACGCAGTTGTGAAGTAACGAGAGGTAAAGTAAAATATTCATACAAAAATGTTGGAAGGAAAGCAAACGTAAGGCTTTACTGCGACATTTACTTTTGGGGTGTACGCAGCTGACAAGTACTGTTAGGTTACAGGCAGTGATTTGAAAGGTTCTCATTTTTCTTACCTAGGTAAGGTACAAGGTAAATGGCAAAATACATACCTAGGTAAGATAAAAGGTATCCGAAATTTCCAGTACCCTACGTATAGGTAAAGGTAAAAAAAGGTACTTTTTAATAAGCCTATTAAAGCCTGGTTTATCAAACACCGCGTTTCCTAAAATGTTCAGGACGTGACCAAAACTTTTAGTCTTCCTCGAAAATTCAACATAGGTTTACGGAAAAAGAATTAAAGATTCTCGATAATCAGTTGAACAATTCTGTATTCCGAGTTTCCCAAAAACTCTACATACGTACCCTTTTTTAATTTCAAGTCAGAAATATATATTTTTATACCCTTGCAAAGGGTATTATAATTTTGTCACCAGAAGTTTGCAACGCATAGAAATATTCATTTCCGATTCCATAAACTATATATATTCTTGATCAGGGCGACGAGCTGAGTCGAATGAGCTTTGTCCGTCCGTCTGTCTGTCTGTCTGTCTGTCCGTCTGTCTGTCCGTCTGTCTGTCCGTCTGTCTGTCCGTAGTCTGTTTCTACGCAAGCTAGTCTCTCAGTTTTAAAGCTATCGAGCTAAAATTTTGCACAGACTTCTTTTTACTGCACGCTGATAATATGTCGGAACCGACCAGATCGGATGACTATATCTTGTAGCTGCCATAGGAACCATAGGTCAAAAAACGGGTCTTAGTGAGAAAAACTTTTTTGTTTTCAATGTTAGCGGCCTTAAACTCGGCTATTATTAATATTATAGCCTTGCAGACAAATTTGCAAATTTTGGTCAAGATCGGATGACTATATCTTATAGCTGTCATAGGAACCATCGGTCGGAAAATGGGTCTTAGTGAGAAAAACTTTTTTGTTTTTTATGTTAACTTTCTTAAACTAGTTCATTAATAATATTATATGCTTTCAAACAGATTCGCAAACTTTGGTCAGAATCGGATGACTATATCTTATAGCTGTCATAAGACCGATCGGTCGGAAAATGGGTCTTAGGGAAAATAACTTTTTTGTTTTCAAGTAAATCGTTCTTAAGGTCGGCGATTCTTAATATTACACGCTTTCAAACTAATTTGAAAAAGTTGATCGACATCGGGTGACTATATCTTATGGTTGCCATAGGACCGATCGGTCGAAAATAGTTCTTAGTAAGAAATTTTTTTGTTTATAATGTTAGCGTCTTTAAACTCACTGATTACTTATTCTGTATGCTTTCAAATATATTCGCGAATTTGGTCGAAATCGGATGACTATATCTAAAGGCTGCCATAGGACCGATCGGTCGGAAAATGAGTCTTAGTATTTTTCAGACTGGAATTTCTATTATTTGAATTTTCGATCTAAGTTATAAAATACATATTTAAATATTGACAATCATTAGCAATCGCCTACATCTAGGTACAGTCGGAAACTTTCGACATATTTAATCAACTGTAATATCCTGAACTTTTATAAAAAATAGTCTTGGCCTAGATACTTAAGGGGTATTTAAGTCTAGAATTTTGAAAAAATCATTTGTTTCCTGCTATCCTGCTATTATTTTCAGAGTTACACGCACATTTGTAAAGAAGTATCAGGTAAAATTACAGTGCTGTTAAAACTTTAAAAGAGTTTTTCTTGTAACTATTTTGCCAACACGGTTGACATGATATCTCAAGTTCTAATGGACTGATTGACTTGAAATTTTCCTTGGGCCTTTAATATATTTCCATCTATGGCGCCAAGTACGATTATTTAAAAATTGTTGGTTTTAAGTATTTGCTTAAAATTCAAAACTTTAAAAAATACGGCAAGAAAATTAATTTTTGTTTTCAGCAATCGCCATTTCGCGAAAAAAATTTTTATTTTTCCCTATGTGCGGCTATAACGACTTTCTTACTTATTGAGAATCTGTTTATCTCTTTTTCTTCTGATGACTAGAAGAGTTGAAATCGTGTCAACCCTGGAGGCACCTTTTTTACATCTGTAATTTTTTCAATTTCAAATTTTTTTTTTTGTCTTCAACGCAAACGTTCACAAACCTCTTATTTATAAGTTTTCTATGCTTTCACATAATTCCATCAAGTTTGATAGGACAACTAAATAGTATAGCTGGCATAGAAATTGGGTGTAGAAAATGTATATAGGAGGCCTTGTCAAAAATGTGTACATTTGGCCGAATGTACATATTTGTGTCTACTAATTTATATAAATCATACAAGCTACAAGGGTATAAAAACTTCGGTCAAACCGAAGTTAGCTTTCCTCTATTTTTTTTTTGAATTTTAAAAAATGCTTAAAATTTGACCCTCTAGATTAGAATACCCCCTTAAGTAAAACGATATGGGCAAGTTTTTTGAACTTCTTAAAAGGTAAAATTAGCGACTTGATTATTTTCGCTGATAGCAAAGTTCACTGGTGAACGGGTTCTTGAATATATTTTGGTTGTTGCGTGTTAAATAAAATGCTGTTATTTGTAATCAATTCTAAATAGCTATCGCATTTTGAAACCATTCAATGAAGAGTCTGTGTTTCTATGTTTGTTTGTTTGTTTGGGGTTTAATTTCGGCCGTCTTTCTTCACTTCAGTCAAAACACTTTTTGCCTGAGTTGTTCTCCTGTGTTTCTATGTTTGTTATTTCAATGCTAGTTGCGCCGACAGTCTTAAGGAATAACACAGTTATTAGATATATTATCATATCACACCGGCAATCCAAAATTGCACGAATGATTAAATTAGATTAGTTTCCCGCCAAGGCTATTAATTGAAATTAAATTCTCTTTCAAATTAAAGTACCTTATACCTTACTTTTTGACAAGGTAAATAAAAATTTGGACCTATGCAAGGTACAAGGTAATGGAATTTAAAAATACCGAGGTAAGGTAAAAGGTACACAAAATATGTATCTAGGTATGTACCCAGGTACTTGTACCTAGGTACTTCCAAACACTGGTTACAGGTGGAAGCTGTTATTTCGACAACGATTGAGCAGTGGATATTATATGACTTATTGACTGCGGTGTACATAACTACAAATTATGTGTTATGTAACGAACCTATTTTCTGCCGGCTCATGCTCAGGGCAGTCGCGGATCGCCCCAACAAATTTATATTGCGGAGATGTTCTTTTGGAAATAATAACGCTTAAGGGTTTTCGTTTTCGTGCCTGTTTATTGGCCTTATAATACTAGTGGACAACTTGCTTAACCCTAGTTGGCTATTCGCTAGTTTGCTTATCGCTACGGGCATACAGATAGGGTTGCCGATGACTATGCCTTAATTTGATCTTTCCGCTGTTTTCTTGCTTCTCGTTCAGACCCCGCAGGCACCACGATTCGCCTGGATACGCTTGCTAACTCGCAAAGCTCGCCGGCTCTCGTTTTTACCGCACCGCAACTGGTCTTGTTAGCTATAGGATTTCTGACAGGAGGCGGGAATGTCCACCTTTCCGCTGGCACACGATTCGCTCGGACACGCTTGCCAAATTCGCAAAGCTCCCAGGCTCTCGTTTCTTTTCGCACAGCTTGAGACCCCGAACACTTTTCCCAGCTCGCACTCACTCTGCCTTTCCTCCCGCGACGATCCTTGGTCTCCTGGTGGTACAGCTTCTTGATGATTCCTGGGTACCCACTCGCGTTAGTATTCGCACTCGCTTATATTCACGCACTGGAGACTTGGCACTGGATTGAAAATGACTCGCACTCTGACGGTTACTCCACTGCCTCTTCTACCCCAGGCCCGGCTCGGCTGCGCATTTGCATGCCATTAGCTGACCGGTCCCGTTGTTGCCATGCGCCGCCAGTTCAATGGAAATTTCCACTGCCATTCACCGGTGATTCCGAGAGTGCGAGTGTGAGCCTTTCGTCGTCGTACTTCAGCTGTCTCCTCCAACTGTACTCCGTTTCCTCCGCCTCGCCTTGCCCCTCTTCTCCGGCTGCCAATAACCCTACGCTGCCCCAACGGCGAAACACGCTCTTCATACTACTTATAATTTAACTATAATCTTAACTATAACTAACATTACATCTTATCAATAAGTTTATCTTAGTCTAAATTGTGAGACTTTTAATCAATTCAAGTCCTTACACTCCTCCGTTCCTTTGGTGAACAAAAAAAAAAATGATCGCTACGCTGTTCATTGCAGTCCGTTCCCCATTTAAATTCAAATTTCCGTTAATCATTGTTTTTAACAACGATTTCCCTTCCACCCGTTCGTTACATTTCCTTTTCCCCCACATTCCCCCTAATTTTCATTGGGACATTTCCCTTTTTTCCCGTCCAAATTTCGCCTTTTCCCCATTCCCCTTATTCCCTGACAGTGTGACCCATGCTGTTCCCCTTTGAACATCCGGATGCCCATCCGGCTAAATTTTAGCATAGAAAAACTAACACAGAAGCCCAATCTGCTGCGTTGACAACTCAGATATTTGTCAGTTGTTCGCTGTCTTTTTGGCTCTTTGAGTTATTTTTGACTCTCGGAGTTTTTTTTTAACTATGTCCGTCTCCCTCTAACCACCGTGTTTTCCGACGTCGACAGTAATTTTGAGTAACAGATTTTGTCTCTATGAAGTATCTACTTGTCACAATGGAGTTAACATCACTCAAAAAAGAGAGGCGTTTCAAAGTGTGCTTCTATGTTAGTTTTCGTATGATTTAATTCGATAACACCCGGAAGCCACCGTTATAATGTGGGCCCGCCGTCTGGTTCCCAAGTCTGAGAACCCGCGCTCCTCACTGCCTCCCGCACTTCCTTGGGCCATTCGACTGGCGTTGTTAGCCGCCATCTGGCCGGCTTCCATGGCCCGGCTGCGTGCCGTTGCTGCCACTGCAGTGCTCTCACCGGCTAAAAAATTAATTCGAAATTAACCAATAATATAAACAGCACATATGTATATGAAGTTGCAACTTTCTATCACTACTTTTGGAGTTTATGCCAAAAAATCGGCAATGTGCACTACTGCCTTCTCAGCCTGCTCCCCTGGCTGCCCCGTCCTTCCAGTTGGGGCCGCGGGACACTCCTCCTGCGCGTCCTCCGCCACCGAAATTAAAGATGGTGGCTGTGCTGGCCTCTTCGACGTCTCTGGGGACGACTGCTACCTCAGGAAGATCGGCCTATGGTTAATGTGACTTCATGCTTAATCTGTCCATGCTGGACATTGAACGAGGTGGGTGCATTCGGTGGACACATACTTGCCCTTCGGAAATTATAATTGTGATCCCCCACTCTGGCCATACACATACTTATCGTTGCTGTGTAGATCTCGGTGCTTGTGTACGTCTCCAGTGATTTCACTTGTTTGCCATCAACGCCAGTCTTCTCCACATTATCCTGCCAGCGGGTCACACCAATCTCACCAAGCCATTTATCGTAATGTAGATAGCTTTTATTTAATAAGAACCTGAAAACGATTTCCGACGGAAATCGAAATATATCGGAGTTAAACGCAAAAATAATGTCGTTTTTTATTTCATTAAAAGACACACTTAAAAAACTTGACCTGTAGTCGGCCAAAAACAAAAGCTTATATAAAAAATAAGAACTTGTTAAATTAAATATTTTTTTTAACACACGTACATATACTAATTATATGCAGTGATTGGAAAGGTACAGAATTTTCTTACCTAGGTAACGTACAAGGTAAATGTAAAAAAATATACCTAGGTAAGGTAAAAGGTATCCGGAATTCCCAGAACCTAGGTAAAGGTACAAAAAGGTACTTTTAAATTAATAAAGCATGGTTGATCAATTTATATTAGTAATTAATATGAACTGTACGGGTTTAAATCCAAATATTTAAAATGTAAAATTGGCTTTACAGCCCCAAGCCAAGCATCTCTCAATCTCTTGGCGTGTGTGCTTATAATTTTTCGCACAAGAGAAAGGGACCTACAGTTTAACGCCGAATCCGAACAGCAAAGTTTGAGAAGCTTTTTCGTGGCTAGTTACTTCACAGCTGGCGCCAATAGCTGGTGAAGGTGACTAGATGTGTTAAAGCTATTTTCTAAAGAAAGAAAAAAAACTTCGACACACTAACCGCTGCGCCACACCGGCCACTAAATCCAAATATAAAGTTTAGAAATGGAACATTTTAAGTTCATATGATGTTATATTATTAAAATGTTTATCATATACCATCTCGCTGTTTTATACCCTGTTCCCATTAAAAATGGGAAAAGGGGATCATGAAGTTGTGCAAATGTATGTAACAGCCAGAAGGAAGCTTCTCCGACCCTATAAAGTATATATATTCTTGATCAGCATCAACAGCCGAGTCGATATAGCCATGTCCGTCTGTCGTCTGTCTGTATGAACGCGTCGATCTCAGAGACTAGAAGAGCTAGAGACACAAATTGCACATAGGTGTATACCGTACCCAGATCAAGTTGGTTTCAGATTTTAAAAATATCCCCCCTCCCCCCTTAAACCGCAAAAAACTGTCACAGCCACAATTTTAAAGTTAGAACCTGGTGGCCTAATTTATACTATCCTAGGCCTCTAATACTCTGGAAATAATACACAAAAGTTATTGAACAATTTAGCTTATGGAGCGGGGGGGCCAGTATGCAGTCAGCAGGCGGCGTGTGAGCACGTGTGTGTCTGTGTGTCCGCACGCGGTGTGTGTGTGTGGCGTGTGATGCGAGTGTGTATTGTTTCCAATGAACAGGGATTTTCGAGCTACAGCGCTCTTACTTGTTAATATAACAAGAGTTTCGAATATTTCATCACCTATTATATGCTTTTGGCTGAAGGAATTTGCCTGTACTGCAATAGGGTCAGAGCTAGGCAAAAGGATTATACGTATAAAAATCCAGGAAAGCTGCTTCGCCTCTCCGAGTTTATCCATTGTAGCTTGTAGCTATAAATTAGTAGCCTGATTCCACTGATACAAATACGTACATTCGACCAAATGTTCATATTTTTGACAATATACATTTGATATATACATTTTCTACACCCAATATTTACCCCTCGCCGAGTGTGGCGTACCAGTTGTATGTGTGGCTGCTGGTGCGGGAGGTTGTGGGTTCGCTCCCGCCTCGGACCATCTAATAGAAAAAGTTTTTTCTTTCTTTAGAAAAAAGCTTTTACACACCCGGTCACCTTCACCAACTAGCCATGAAAATCTAAAATTCTCTAACTATTGCCATTCGGATTCGGCGTTAAACTGTAGGTCCCTTTCTCTTGTGCGAAAAATTATAAGCACACACGCCAAGAGATTGAGAGAAGCTTGGTCCTGGCAATCCTGGAGGTGCTGTTTGAGCCAATTTTATATATTTTTTAACCCCAATTACTATGGCAGCTATACCATATAGTCATCGATTGGCCCGGGGAGCGCTTTCGGGGGGGACGTTTGCGTTGAAGACAAAAAAGTTTTCTCGCTAAAATAACATTTTCGACCAATGGTTCCTATGGCAGCTATATGCTATAGTCATCCGATCTGGCCGGTTCCGGCAAATGTGCAGCGTATTTGTACCAAAACACTTCGTGCAAAGTTTGGTTACGATAGCTTCAACACTGACGGAGGAGATAGCATAGAAACATACGGACAGACTTACATGGCTATATCAACTCAGCTCGTCATGCTGATCAAGAATAAATATACTTTATGTGGTCGGAGATGCTTCCTTCTATGCGTTACAAACATCTCCACAATTTTAATATACTCTCTACAAGGGTATAAAAACATGGCAATTATTTGTATATTTAAGTACAGATAAGTTAAGACTTCCAATTCAATATTAGAGTTTTCATACAATTCTCAGTTTCATCCAATCTTCCTTCCTTCAGAATCCTTTGTGTTTAACTCTCATTGACAACAGTTTCAAATTTTCCGTTATTTCTTTAACAAGCCAATCTTTAAAACACTAAAATTTTGTTGTTTTTATTTGAAATTCATTTCAATTTAAAGCAAAGGTCTCTGCCTCGCTTGAAGTCAAGTTTTCAAAAAAAGAAAATCGCTTAAAACTTCTTTTTTAAGAGCATCTTTCAGTTGATCACATTATTTCAAATTATTAAAGCATTGAAGTCAGAAAAAATCCTAAGCTACAACGGAATTTGCCCTGCAAAGTTGTGACTCGTTCTTTAAAAATAAGTATCATCTTTTAGCACTGGGCTAGAGCCGAATAAATAATTTTTAATTAAAGAACTGATACTCTTCTCAACTTCATCTGCTGCTACTATGGATCTGCTAACAGCATTCCAAGTTGCCGTTGCTTTCGCTAAGAACGAATTGTACAACCGCTTGAATAATGTGTTTGGAAGATCCTGTTCACCATCTTTCGTAACAAAAAGGGAAAATAATTTCAGCATCAGCTGAACTCTCCCGATCTATTACTCTTCCAAAAACTTAGCCTTCACGTGTTTGCTTCAAAACTGTGCACTTTAAATGCTTTTCAGAAGTTGCTTACATTTTCTTTAACTGTTTAACATTTGGATATCTAAAGCCATAGGAACCATCGGTCGAAAAATGGGTTTTAGTGAGAAAAACTTTTTTGTTTCCAATGTTAACGTGATTAAACTCGGTCATTAATAATATTATATACTTTCAAACAAATTTACAAATTTTGGTCAAAATCGGATGACTATATCTTATAGCTGCCATAGGAACCATAGGTCGGAAAATGGGTTGTAGTGAGAAAAACTTTTTTGTTTTCAATGTTAACGTGATTAAACTCGGTTATTAATAATATTATATACTTTCAAACAGATTTGAAAATTTTGGTCAAAATAGGATGACTATATCTTATAGCTGTCATAGGAACCATCGGTCGGAAAATGGGTCTAAGTGAGAAAAACTTTTTCCTACCGTTCTTAAATTTGGCCAATATTAATATTCTATGCTTTCAAATAGGAGGACTATATGCTATTGCTGTGATGTGAACGATTGGTAAGAAATGTGTTATATTGAGAAACACTTTTTTGTTTTCAATACTAGCGTTCTTAGACTTAGCGATTAGATGACTTATAGCTCTGCAAAATGCGCTTGAGAAAGAATGTAAGTAATATGTGGTCATTCCATATTACGAATAATTTTAATAATTTAAGAAATTAAGGAAAAAATTTCCTTAAAAATGTGTCTTTCCAGAATAGGTAAACTATATTTCTAACACACAACTTTTTAACAAATTTTTATATTGATGGTGACGTAACAGGTATAGTTATTTTCCTAGTGCTTTTCCTTTCCGGTACATGCAGGTAATAATGACCCAATTATGCGGTCTAATGCTATCCCTTTTTGGTACCTACAGGTACCAGGAAGGGCTTACCTTTTTTAGCAATGCCCCTGTTTAACCCTTTTTGGCCTAATACCAGGAAGGGATTACCTTTTTAGCGATGCGCCTGTTTAACCCTTTCTAGTATATACCTGTAGTAGCGAGTTTTGAAGTCGATATAGGTCAGAGAAGGTTGCAACTGGTAATGCTTCGCTTGTGTGTGATACCTGTTTACGGAAGACGCCGATATATAAACCATATACTTAACACGCGCGCGGATCAGTTGATTTTTAGCTACCACACAGAAAGGAGCACGTCGAATTAAGCAAATAATATAAAGTGAATACAAAGTGGCAAAGTAAACATTTTTAAGTGAGTGAATTATATAGTGATAAAAAGTAAACATTTTTAAGTGAGTGAAGTACACAGTGATAAAAGAACTTAGTAAAAGAACTTAGAAAGAAGTAAAATCAATCAAAATGCCACGAGTATCTTCAATGTCCCAGGAGCAACGACGACAGGCGTCCCGTGATCGAGCTCGCGTCCGTTACCAGCAAAATGCGTCTCAGATATCAACTAGGAATGCTCGTCGATTGGCCGCTAATCGCGAAGGGAATCTGGAAGTTCGTCAAGTAGAGCGGGAGCGTGATGCTACAAATCATTCGCAACGACGACGTAGCTTGCGTTATCGTGAACGTGAACAGTTGGAAAACACTGCTCAACACCAACAACGGCGTCAAAATCAGGATTACCGTCACGACGAGCGTGAAAGGGATGCTATTGCACATTCTCAGCGCAGGGAAAACTCGGAAGTCAGGAGACAAGAGCAGTTGGAAAATACTGCTCAGCACCAACAACGGCGTCAAATTCAGGACTACCGCCAGGACGAGCGTGAAAGGGATGCTATTGCACATTCACTGCGCAGGGAAAATGAGGAGTATCGCCGAGAAGAGCAGGAAAGAGATGCAATCGCACATTCTCAGCGCAGGGAAAACTCGGAAGTCAGGAGACAAGAGCAGTTGGAAAATACTGCTCAGCACCAACAACGGCGTCAAATTCAGGACTACCGCCAGGACGAGCGTGAAAGGGATGCTATTGCACATTCACTGCGCAGGGAAAATGAGGAATATCGCCGAGAAGAGCAGGAAAGAGATGCAGTCGCGCATTCTCAGCGCAGGGAAAACTCGGAAGTCAGGAGACAAGAGCAGTTGGAAAATACTGCTCAGCACCAACAACGGCGTCAAATTCAGGACTACCGCCAGGACGAGCGTGAAAGGGATGCTATTGCACATTCACTGCGCAGGGAAAATGAGGAGTATCGCCGAGAAGAGCAGGAAAGAGATGCAGTCGCGCATTCTCAGCGCAGGGAAAACTCGGAAGTCAGGAGACAAGAGCAGTTGGAAAATACTGCTCAGCACCAACAACGGCGTCAAATTCAGGACTACCGCCAGGACGAGAGGGAAAGGGATGCTATTGCACATTATCAGCGCAGGGAAAATGAGGAGTATCGCCGAGAAGAGCAGGAAAGAGATGCAGTCGCGCATTCTCAGCGCAGGGAAAATGAGGAGTATCGCCGAGAAGAGCAGGAAAGAGATGCAGTCGCGCATTCTCAGCGCAGGGAAAATGAGGAGTATCGCCGAGAAGAGCAGGAAAGAGATGCAGTCGCCCATTCTCAGCGCAGGGAAAATGAGGAGTATCGCCGAGAAGAGCAGGAAAGAGATGCAGTCGCCCATTCTCAACGTAGGGACAATTTGGACTTTCGCCAAGAAGAACGAGAAAGGAATACATATCGTCGCCGAAACACAAGGAACAACCCTATCACCAGAGCTAGGGAGCAGTTTGTGAATTCATCACAGCGCCGGGAAACAAGACTGCAACGCCGACTTCGGGGACAGCGTTTACAGGAAATGGCTCAGGATCGACTGTTAAACTACAGAGAAACCCCAGAAAATCGACTAGAGGAATCAAGAAGACAATCTCAGCGGAACATTGCTGCCAGGGAAGAATTATCACCAGAAGTCCGAGAGGAAGAATTGGAGCATCAACGCCAGCGAAGAAGGGAGACCGCGCGGGAACAATACAAACGCAAAATTAAGGAAGGACCAACGGAATGCTGCACATGCTGCGGCGGGACATGGTTCCCAGATAAGGTTAGTGGTTTGCACAAATTGGCTATCTCTTCTAAATTCCCTAATATTAATGTAGACAACACTTTTTATCTGTCGGGCAAATTTCCCAATCCGTCAGGCAAATATTTATTCTGTTCCACTTGCCGCAAAGCTGTTTCCTCAGGTAAAATACCTTCCCTTTGTCTGTCACACGGGTTTGACTTTCCCGAAATTCCTGCCTGCCTAAAGGGGCTGACCTGCTTAGAAGAGCGACTCATTTCACCCAGAATTCCATTCATGCGTATTATTTCCCTCGGTTATGAAAGGCAATGTGGCGTAAGAGGCGCTGTAGTCAATGTACCTATTTCCGTCTCTGATACAGTGACTGCGCTTCCGCGCACTTTTGACAACACACATGTTATACAGGTTCATTTAAAACGAAGGCTGGAGTACGCCCACAATTTCCTGACCGAAACTATTCGCCCTGCTCGCGTTCTCGAGGCTTTGCGTTACTTAGTTAACACTGAGCTGTACATAAAACACAATATATCTGTGTCCGCTGATTGGTTAAATCAGGTTGGCAACTCTGAAGAAGTGCCCTTTATCGCCGATGAAGCAGATAGGTCCCTTGTAGATGAACTTCTTGGTCAAATAAATCTTAGTTCAGTTAACCAAGACCCTTCGGATCAAGAAGAAATTCTTAATCCGGGGGGGCATGAAACTATGTTAGATAATGATGCAATTCAAGAAAATTCAGCCATTAGTCGAATAGCTCTGGCTCCCGGTGAAGGTCGTAGACCAGCGGACTTGGCACTAGACGCGGATGCTGAGGAACTTTCGTTTCCCACAATATCCTGTGGCGAAATTTTTAAGGCTAGTACAACATACGTTCGAAAAGCAAGATCTCAGATTCGGTTTTATGATCGCCGTTGCGCGATTGTACCCAAAGTACTTTATATGTACAAGCGCTACGAACTTGAGCGAATAAGAAATGCGATTTCAATCTGCTTGAGAAAAAAATCTGGGACAAATAACATAACAGCAGCCAATATGAGGGACGAATCCTTTGTCGAAAACTTAGTGCAGCATGACGATGGATATCATATTCTTAAAGGTTTGCGGTCCGCTCCAGCTCATTGGGAGGCGGAGAAAAAGAAAGTAATTGCGATGATTCGACAATTTGGGTTGCCTACATTTTTCATTACACTTTCCGCTGCTGAAACGAAATGGACTGAACTTTTGGTTATTCTCGCTCTTCTCTTGGATAATCGAAATATCACCGAGGAGGAGGCATCCAGGCTTTCCAACGCCGAAAAAGCCAGGCTCATTCGTTCCGACCCAGTTACCTGTTCGAGGTACTTCGATAACAGATTGCGACAATTAATGAAATTGTTTAAGTCTGATATCTTTGGGGAATTCCAACTTACCCACTATTATTGGAGAATCGAATTTCAGCACAGAGGATCACCGCACTCGCATGGTATGTACTGGCTGGCTGGTGCCCCAAAGCTCGAAGGTAGCATTTCCCCCAACACAGAGCAGGTGGTTCATTTTATCGACAGATTTATCACCACCAATGGAGCTGACACAGATCTACAAGATGTCATCCAGTACCAGCGCCACAGACATAGTGCATCATGCTTAAGGGAGCTTCGAGGTCAACAATTCTGTCGGTTTAACATGCCATACCCCCCCATGCCTCAAACGGAAATTCTCTATCCGTTAGAAGAGGACGCGCCGCACATTGAAAATCACAAGTCTCTGTTCAAAAAAATCAAAGAGTTTCTGACGTCAGGTTCAGAAGAAGAAGAATCAAGTCGATTAAATAATTTTGAATATTTTTTGGCCCAAATTGACACCACTTTTGAGTGCTATAAACTCGCTCTACGATCCAGTTTGAAAAAGCCACAGGTTTTCCTTCGTAGAAATTATTCCGATAAGTTGCTGAATGCTTATAATAGGGATATTTTGGGGTTACACAGAGCAAATATGGATATTCAATTTATTCTTGACGCGTATGCCTGTTGTAGCTATATAATTAACTACATCAACAAATCAGACAGGGGCGTTTCTCAGCTGCTTCGTGAAGCCATGATTGAGGTAAATCATGGAAATATCCCTGTTAAAAGAAAATTGCAACATATCGGAAACAAGTTTGTACATGCGACAGAGATTTCAGCACAAGAAGCAGCATACAATATTTTGGGGCTGCATATGTCTGAAGCAAGTAATGCCGAATTGTTTATAAATACCTCCCATCCGGACCAAAGAGTCCGAATGGTCAAATCAAGAAGTGTATTAAACGAACTGCCCGTAGACTCCACTGATATTTTCGTGCCAAACTTGCTTGACCGATATGTTCAGAGACATGCGCTATTAAGTGGAATATGCTTGGCGGAGTTTGCGGCTTTTTATGAGTTTAAGAAATCCAGGGCACGGCGGTCAGAGGAGGCGGAAGATTACGATGAACATGAAGAAGATGCAGAAGTTGAAGACAATTTAACTGATCGAAGATACGATCAACTTGATGGCAGTGGTTCTGTTAAACGACGTAGACAACCAAAAATTATTAGATGGAGACGCTTTAGTTTTAACACTTCGCCCTCAGAATATTTTAGGGAAAACGTAATGCTTTTCCACCCATGGCGAAGCGAACAGTCCGAGCTGATTTCAAATGATAACGAGAACACATTTAGGGTAAACAATGCCCAAATTAGGGTGAACAAACAACAATTTGATGTATTCGATGATATGGAATTGGAGAACGTCCTTCAAGATCTTCGGAATGAAAATGAAGAAGATTCCGGTCATCAAGAAATTTCAGCCTCACAATTCCTTGATGATGAATTCAGGGCTCTAGCTGTTCCAAATATTGATCGCAATGTCAATATATTTGAGGATGGCAACGTTCCTAACGACGTGGAAGACCACGAAGATGGTGGTATCCGACTTATTAAACTGCCCCCATTGGTATCGGAAGTTGATCTTTGTTCCCTGGTACGCTCTCTCAATTCCAAGCAACGTCAATACTATGCCCACGTGATGCATAATGTTTGTGAAAAAAAAACGTTCTATGAATACGTTGGCGGTGGTGCTGGTGTCGGTAAAAGTCGGCTGATTTCCACTTTATATCAGTCAGTGACTTGGCGATCAAATAAAATACCTGGTGCCACCGATTCTGCAAAGGTTCTCCTTTGCGCACCAACTGGAAAAGCTGCTTTTGGTATTGGAGGGCTTACACTGCACTCCATATTCTCCTTGCCTCTTAATCAGTCAACTGGGGCCTTAAGGTCTCTGAGCAATGATGTCCTAAATACCATGCATTGCAAATTAATTGATATTCAACTGATTATCATTGATGAAATATCTATGGTCGGAGCCAAAATGTTGTCATATCTGGATCAAAGGCTCCGCCAAATCTTTAGAAATCAGGATCAATGTTTTGGAGGAGTTTCCATAATTGTGTTTGGGGACTTAAAACAGCTCTCTCCAGTTGGCGACAGCTGGATATTTTCTGAAAGGACAAATAATCCATATAGCGTTCTAGCTGGTACAAACCTCTGGGAAAATTTCAAATTTTTCGAGCTCACCGAAATTATGCGGCAGCGCGGTGACCGCAATTTTGCGGTAGCATTAAATAACATGTCCGAAGCCAGCATGACCGAATCTGACATTGACCTTTTTAAAGAAAGAGTGGTTTCGGCTAGCGCAGTTCCTTCTGATGCCATACATTTGTTTTACTCAAACGATGAGGTCGCCAATTACAATACCCTGAAACTAGCCCAAATAAATACTGAGGAGTTTGTTTCGACTGCCATTGATACTGTCAAGGCAGCAAACATGTCAGCGACAAATCGCTTAAACACTTTGAGGCATGCACAACGGATGAAAAGTTCCAAGACTCAAGGACTTGTCTACTCTCTGCATTTAAAAACTTTAGCTAAATACATGGTAGTTATAAATATTGATACAAGTGACGGTCTTGTAAATGGTGCGAATGGTCAACTAATGCAAATTGACCACAGCACAATAAACGATTCAGTTGTAGTAACTACCCTATGGATATTGTTTACCGAGCCATCGGTTGGTGCTATTGCCAGGTCCAAAGTAAGAAGCAGTCCCCATCCTAACTGGACTCCAGTGCAAAAAGTGGCTCGAACTTTTCAGTGTGGTCGATCTGAGCATGCTTCGATTGATCGCAAGCAGTTTCCTGTTGTACCTGCTGAGGCTATAACCATTCATAAGAGCCAAGGAGCAACCTATAGCAAAGTCGCTGTGCATCTTCAAAGAAGCATTAGCCGAGCTGCGCTTTATGTGGGTTGTAGCAGAGCAACTAGCGCATCGGGCCTTTTCATATTGGGTGAATTTGTTGCTCCAACTAGATTTGGAGCAAGCAATGTTCAGACAGAGCTCCAAAAACTTAGAGGAGAAAAGGCTTTGACTACGCAATACGAATATCTGCTCAGTCGATCGCAAGAAATTTCATTATACTACCACAATGTTGAATCTCTTCGAAAGCATCACGAAGATATTTCGAACGATCAAATTATTTGCTCAGCAGACTTCTTATGTTTCGTTGAAACCTGGACTCTTCCAACCGAAGAGTACAATATTAGTGATTTCGACATCATAAGAAGAATGGATGGCAACCGACTTGATGGTGTTTCAAAGAATGGAATAATAGTTTATGCCAAGCAGAGCATTTCACAAAATGTAACATTCTTATTTGAAACAATTGAAACATCAGAACCGAGAAAAATATATCAGTCGATCGCCTTCAAATACTTGGATACATCTTTTATAATTGTTTATAGGAATCCAACATTTCCTATTACAAGGTTTCGTAATGAAATTAAGAAAGATGTTGCAAGAGTACGTCTTACGGGTATTAATAAAGTGGTAATACTAGGAGATTTTAATATTTGTCGATCAACCTACACAGATCCGCTCGAGACCAATCTTAATAGCCGAGGTTTATACCCTATTTTGAATGTACCAACAACAAAGCATTCAACTCAAATAGATTGGGTTTTCTGTGATACTTCGGTATCTGGGGCTTCGGCTATTACATATCAGACACCATACAGTCACCATGATGGAGTATTCCTTAGGTATAGCTTGTAAGTAAATTATCCAAATATTCCATTATAATTATAATTATTTTGTAAAAAATTGTTAATTGTAAATTCTGTCAAAATTATTATCTTTGTGCAATATTTAATGTAAATTATAATAAGTATTCCTCCTCGGGGATTGCGACCTTGTCGTGGTGAGGAGGCTGAGTATGTAAATCTTTTATGAATGCAAAACTGTAGAAAATGTTCAATAAACTTTACAGAAACCAGCAGCAATCCAATTCAATTTGATTTATTTGTATGTCCAATAAATAATTTTTCTTTATAAGCAGGAGTACGACGTTTCAAATTTTCCGTTATTTCTTTAACAAGCCAATCTTTAAAACACTAAAATTTTGTTGTTTTTATTTGAAATTCATTTCAATTTAAAGCAAAGGTCTCTGCCTCGCTTGAAGTCAAGTTTTCAAAAAAAGAAAATCGCTTAAAACTTCTTTTTTAAGAGCATCTTTCAGTTGATCACATTATTTCAAATTATTAAAGCATTGAAGTCAGAAAAAATCCTAAGCTACAACGGAATTTGCCCTGCAAAGTTGTGACTCGTTCTTTAAAAATAAGTATCATCTTTTAGCACTGGGCTAGAGCCGAATAAATAATTTTTAATTAAAGAACTGATACTCTTCTCAACTTCATCTGCTGCTACTATGGATCTGCTAACAGCATTCCAAGTTGCCGTTGCTTTCGCTAAGAACGAATTGTACAACCGCTTGAATAATGTGTTTGGAAGATCCTGTTCACCATCTTTCGTAACAAAAAGGGAAAATAATTTCAGCATCAGCTGAACTCTCCCGATCTATTACTCTTCCAAGAACTTAGCCTTCACGTGTTTGCTTCAAAACTGTGCACTTTAAATGCTTTTCAGAAGTTGCTTACATTTTCTTTAACTGTTTAACATTTGGATATCTAAAAGTCGGTATTTGCTTGAACTTTAGCTAATATAGATGCAATTATTTCATGTGTGTGGGAAAATCGCACACGCTTATATGCGAGAGAATGACGATGTAGATTGCTATCTATGTATATAGTGGCCGGTTACACAAAAGTAACTTTTGTTATTGCAATTCCAGATATCGGCAGGCGTACATATGAAATAAGTATTTTGAAAAATACCGGCGAAATTTTTTTCTATACACTCATGCTCCCATTTTCATGTGTAAAAATTTTGCGACTTAAAACCGTTTTTCAGCACAAAATTTGTCTAAAAATTGCAAATGTTTGAGAAATTAAAAATGGGAGCTCGGCTGTTAGTCCGCATTCTTCTTATCTAGCATGGATCGTATAGTTTTTGGACAGGGAATGTTTACCGGACGTCCAGTTTAAGTCACAAACAGGTCCCTGATTCTTTTCTTTTCAATAGGGCAGAGCGTGACAGCAACTCGGCTATAGTGTAATCGGAGCGAAAAAAATCACTTACGAAAAGTGCCTAGTTCCTAACCTATTGACAAAGTAAATGAAATTAAGACCTAGGTAAGGTAAAAGGTACACGAATTTGAAAATACCGAAGTAAGGTAAAAGGTACACAAAATATGTTTCTAGGTATGTACCTAGGTATTTGTACCTAGGTACTTACAAACACTGATTATATCTAATACATATTAATTTTTTCGCACCAAACAAAATACTTTTATACCTTTCGAAAATTTTGCACAAATGTCAAAAGGGGCAACTAAATGTGGTGGCTGACGCACTGTCTCGCCAACCTATTCAGGAGGAAACTTGTCGACATCTTTCTGTGGCTCAAGAACAGTGCCGGCCACATAGAGAGGACAAAAAAGTGTGATTGTGTTGGTGAGCAAGAGATCTCTCTCCAGACTACAGTCGTTATACTTGCAATTCAATGTTCACCGACTTACACAATCATGAGTTCGGCTCGCGTTTGCGTAAAAACACGACTGACTTCGGCTCCTGGTAGCTATGGACGGCTCTGCTCAAGAATCGCAAGGCCATCCAAATGAAGGCGATACTTGGATTCAACAGCTGATGGAAAACGTTCCCCCGACATGGTCGAGGGAAATAATGTGTTTCGGCATATTCCGCATCGATCGATATGGTGGCGTGAAAACTGTGCATACCAATAAGCCAGCGAAATAGATTTTTAAAAGAAAACCTCGATGAAACCCCTCTTCTCCGGCTCCAATTCGCCGTAACTTATTAACCCCACGCGGCCCCAACTACTACATATAGTAGAAGTAGTAGTAGTAGCAGTCTTTATTTAAATGGAATTTTTCAAAATTTTTTCATTGTAACATACATGTGTATCGAATTTAAAAGACACGTTTAGAGATACACTCAAGGCATGGTATATAAACCGTCAGCCTGATCCTTTTTCCATCTTCATACCAGTACTACACACGGCTGCCAAGCTCGTCGCAAGATACCGCATCGTTCCCAGCATAAAGATAAATTAAAGATCCAATTTTTTTTTTTTTTTTTTTACTCTATTAATATTTAGATTATACATTTCGGCAAACTGCTAAGGCTATTATTGATTGTTATTTCTATTGTATTTAATTATTTTTAAATCTATAATTTATTAAAAATCCTCCGCTACAATTATGTGTCTGTACCTTAATGCTGCAGCAATATAAGAGGACAGCAACGTCCAATTTGATCCATTTAGGAGATCCAAGACCATCTCCCTTCCAAAAGCAGTTCCTCCGAAGTACAATTGCCTGGTCTCTGCTATAATGGGACAGTCGACAAGAAAGTGTAGTGTGTCCTCACGCACTCTCATATTACAAAGCGTACAATTTCCAGACCTTATATGTGGTATGAAATTTTTTCCCACTCTTGGAAGTGTTGTAATTTTTCACGCAGTAAATACGAAGACACAATCTTTGGGATTCGGTGATCGGGCATGCGCATTACCTTTTGCATATACCTGAAATGGATGTCGGCTGTATATACGTGAAGAGGCGAAAGTCCAGTTTCTAGATATATCATTCTGTTTGGCATATACTGCGGCAGGCGGAATAATCTTTTAATGAAATACCTTAGTCGGCATTCTTCTTCGTCGAAGTGGTATAACCCCCACACTTGAGCGCCATAGGACATAATGGACCTCACCGCTGCACTGAAAAGCTTGTATTTTGTGCAAGTAGGCACATCCTTTTTGCCAAGCAACGTCCTCCAGGTACAATTGATGGCTACTTTGGAGTCTGCCAGTTTGTTTTTTAGATGCAGATTGAAATTGGCGTTGTGGTTGAAGTAAACTCCTAAATATTTGTAGCTTTTGACTACTCGTAGCTCAACGCCGTTTAATTGCCACTTTTCATCTCTTGCTAGCCCTCTCCAGTGTTTTTTAAACACGAGAATTTGAGACTTCTCCATATTTATTGTGAGATTCCAGAGCATACAGTACTTATGCAGAGCATCAATTGTTTTTTGCATACTTCTAGGTGAATCAGATAGGACAACTATATCATCAGCATACAATAAGGCCTTTATTTCATACCCGTCTAGCGAAATTCCTTCTGGAAGACAATCAGTGAGATCGTTTAGGTATAAGGCGAAGAGAAGCGGACTAAGCAAACAGCCCTGTTTTACTCCCGTTCCGGTGGTAAACCAGTGTGACAAGTTTGTGCCATTCCATACTACTTGTCGGTTGTTTTTGTAGAGGCTCTCCAAGATTTTAATGATTTTTGTAGACATGCCTAGGTTGTACAGCTTTAATAAAAGGGATCGTCTGTCTATGGAGTCGAATGCAGCTCTGAAATCTACAAAGAACGCGTACAGCTTTCTGCCACTTGAAATGTACTTCTCCGCGATGCTCGAAAGACAGTAGACGTTGTCAATCGTAGAGTAGCCGTTTCGGAACCCATCCTGAAACTCTGACGGAAGATCTCCCTCGCTTATCCAAGAGTTTAGTTTAGCCAGCAGGATCGCAGAAAAAACCTTAGCTATTGAATTTTGGAAAGAGATTCCCCTGTAGTTTGACGCGATCTGTGGGTCACCTTTTTTAAAAATTGGAAACAATATAGCCTCCTTGAAAATTTCCGGTACTGTGCCGAGGTCAAATATACAGTTCAGCGATTTCGTTAGTTCTTGTAAAAAGCGGGGGGTGGCAAAACGAATGAACTCAGCAGGGATCCTGTCAACACCCGGAGCTTTGTTCATCTTCAGTTTAAAAACTATATTTTTAAGTTCAGCAATGGTTATCGGTTCATCCATTCTGTTATTTTCTATATATGGAAGTGCTAAGTGTAGTGGGTTCACAGGTTATGAAAGTAGGTTCCCAACTGCAGCGCTGTAACTTCTCCTCCATTTAGTTTTCTGATGGCTGCCCAATATGACTTGCTGTCTGTTATTTCCTCTAGGGATTTGGCCAGACTTGCAAAGTAACGACTGCGGGCAAGGTAGCATTTCTGTTTATAGTTCTTGTTTGCCTGATGGTAGCATCTTAAGGTCTCGGGAGTGCCTTCGGATCTTGATAAACGTAGCCAGTGGAATGAGCGATCTGTTGCAGCCTCACAGTCTCTGTCAAACCACTCCTGTTTAAATTTTTTGTGATCTTGGATCTTTGGTTGAATTACCGAGTTTTTTATGCAGTCCATTAGACTATTCAGAACGTAGCAGTGGGTATTGGCTACCGGGTTGCTCAATTCCAGGTTATGGTCGAGGTTTCGTCAATAGTTGCTTGCATATTTTTCTGACCATCTAAGCTTTGGCAGCAGGTTTAGCTGCTCAGTATTGTTATTTTGCTCTGCCGAAAAAGTATGGCTTATTACTAGTGGTAAGTGGTCGGAATAAATCAAACTATGCACCTTAAAATCTTCTACCAATGAGAGCCATGAAGCTCTTACTAAGCAATAATCAATTGCCGATCTTGCCGTGCCTCGTACAAATGTGTGCTCTCCTGAAGGATCGCTTTTTGATCGGCCGTTTAGTGCTGTGAACCCAAAAGTATTTATCAGCTCATTGAGTTTTCGCCCATTTCCATCGATTACGGTGTCTTTGCTATGCCTTGTCTCCGAGATTTGGGTTTGTATAAGCAGCGGGTTGAATCCACATAGCGGTATGCTACCTGTTCTGGCGTTGTAGTCTCCAATAATCATTAAATTTTCATTGCACTGCACATTATTGAGAGTATCATAGAGTATTGACATATCGGTCTCCCATCTGTTGCAGTTTATGTAAACTGGTAGAATATGCAGTTTTTCAGTGCGAGTGTTTAATTCGATCAATACGGATTCGGATTGCTGCGAGAACGAGGCTAAATTGGACGATTTTAACGATTTTTTAAATCCGAGTAGCATGCCACCGCTTGCTCTTCCTCTTGTACAGTAGCGAACTGCTGGTATCCATTTCAGAACGTATTCTTTAAGTTTGGCGTTTACATGATCAGATTCGGCTTCTAAGAAGGTTTCATATAGCGCAAACACATCAAAGGAGGTTATGTATTCAAAAAAGTCGTTAAAAATGCATTTCCGCGACAAACCTGCTACATTATACGACAGTATCTTTAATTTCATAGAAGTTAGGTATTCAAAAAAGCGTTAAAAATGCATTTCCTGCCAAACCTGTTACATTATATACGTTCTTTAATTTCATGATATATAATTTTTTTTTACGCTCAATTGGACATCATGGTTCAATACATTTATTGGGACTGCTATTTAGTTTTTTGAAGGGAGCTCATTTTTAAGGGCATCATAAGACATAACGGACATATCCAACTCCTTTCCAAATATTTCCCTTCAGTTTAGATTCTGCATTTGCTCCCTGACACATAAGTATTTTATTGTTGTTAAATGCCATCCAATTACCCTCGATCGTTAATGCTATCATTTTGGAACATTAACTTTCTTGGCGCTTCGTCAGAGATTAGACATAATGCATTTGACGATTTTGTTCAACTGACGATTCACAGCCAAGTTCGCTCTCTCATTTTTCTATTGCAACTTCGTTCCAGTAGTTGATGACAGTTTTTTATAAGGATCATTTCTAGTCCTCTAACTTTGATAAGCAATTTTCTAACTTCTTCAGCTATGTTCCTGAATTTACCAGCTAACTATAACTCCGCATATTTCACATCTGCTATAGAGTTTTCTGGTCCTGCATTAAGCCTGTTCTTTAAGTGAAAGATCTTAAATTGCGTGCGAAAGCGAACGCATGTCGATTGACCGATGCTTTTTATCCTGTCAATTCGTCTAGTGCTTAGACCTTTAGATAAGGCAGTCTTGGTCTTTGCTGATGTCTCAAAAGATTAGACGATAATCATGTCATTTATGCACGCTATTCCATCAATGTTCGGAGTGTCTATTAATTTTCGCTGCTTGAAGCAGAGCATCGTTCTCGAATGTGAAGGTACCATATAAATTATGGTTCGAAAGCAGATCACATCTCTTCCCTACATGTCGTTCCGTCTGTATACGTCCTCCTCCGGCACTTGTTGGATCAACGCACACTAACGCTTATCACTACTCAGCAGTCTTTAAGCTTCTGTTTAAATATGATTGATCTTTGAAGATAAGAAAAGAAATCGATTAATGGCAGTGCTGAATGGTATGACGACTGACAATTCGCACCGAGTTGCAGCCTGCTGAGCGAGTTTCTGATTATATTCGAATTGAATGTTGAGCATCGGACGAGCACCGAAACTCTATGTGTTGACGTTGAAGGTCAAGCTGATTTGGCAGAAGGCACTGCATAAAGCATCGAATGAGACGATACATCAATTTATGAGCAAAAAACCGCAGATTAAGCACACCATCAACTCGTACAAGAGCTGGAAATCACCCAAAATCCTGTAAAGAGACCTCGTTCACCACTGCCGACAAATGAACATTCAGTGTGTACATCTGAGCCTTCTTCTGGTGGTTTCAATTGTGCCGGTAAGAAAACTAAATTATAGAATGGTACTCAAATAACAATTGACTCGTGACCAAATGCGAGCTGCGACATTAAGGGTGCAGAGTATGTTATAGTCGGGCTTAACCGACTTTCTTTCTTGTTTTTAATATTTCTTCAATTGGGGCTTAGAGAGTTAATCATCAACTCATATTTCCTTATTTAATTACTTACCTACATTTATTTATTTAATTAATTATTATGTGTTAATTTTCCTATTTATTCCCGTATATATGTATATATCCTTATTGTCTAGATTAAGTGAAGATAACCCGTTTGGTCCAGTAAGCTCGAGCTAGGTAGGATGATAGGGCTAATAATCAAGAAAATTATAACGTTGTGAAAGAAAATCAAAATGTGTAATTAGAAGTTTTGTGTTGGGTGAGATGGGGGTGTTAAAGTTCCAGCCAAACCTGAATATGGGGATTGGGAAAGAGCATCGAATCCTAGTCCAAGGAGGGTGGGACACTCTGGACAGAGGACACCAAACTGTCACCATAAGCCATATCTGACGAGTTGTGTCCGGAATATAAATATTTTGTGTTAGATCTGATCAGTCTGGGCATCGAGGTTGATCACACCCCAGAGTAAGCCGCGAGCTAGCCGGCGATAGGTGCTCATAACATGGTCATATAACATGATCATAACATGGTTCGACTGATATTTGCATTAATAAGGTTCTCGGTAAGAAACAATCTCTTAAAACATCTAAAACAAATTTAATTTGTACATTTAAATTTTGTATAAGTGTCGCCATAATTTACTTTAGACATCAACGGTTGGACATTACATCAACTCTGTTGTCGTTGATTCTAATTCGAAGTAGAGACGCGGTCACCATTGCTAATTGCGTGCTGGCAGAATTAAATATCGCCAAATCCCAATTAAAAACCTGATTTGAATTGGAAGGGACAATGCAAATGTCATGATGGGTAAAAACAGAAGTGTTTATGTTGAACTGAAGAAGTCCGTGCCGCCCTTAATCTTAATCAATGGCGTCTGCCATTCGGTGAATGCAGCTTGTAAGAAGACTTTGTCACAACCGCTCGAATTTGTAATAAGCGAAACCTACTCATGGTTTTCGAAGAGTTCCAGTAGACAGATTACTTATAGAATTTTGTATCAGGCCATAAATAGTTATGAGGTAGAGTAAAATATTCTTCATTCTTTGTATACATACATTTATGACTTCTAACATTAGTTTGATTTTTTTCAGATTATTAATTTGTGTGATTGTGTTATATTCTAACTACGTACTAAAAGTAAATTTTGTCCTTATGCTTGTCCCAAATTTTTATAAATGTTATGTTACTCATTGTAAATGGATTTAAACTAATTTTAGTTTTTAAATATATTTTTTTTCTAGGATCCTCTTAAGATACCTAGAGTATGTGACACGAGGTGGCTGTCTATTGAGCATGCAGTCAAACGCATTCTAGACCAATGGATTGAATTGAAGTTGCATTTCAACACCACAGCATTGACAGAAATTTGCCACAAAGCTTCAATTTTAAATGACCTGTGCACTGAAGTCAATTATCTTTACTTGCTATTTTCAAAGCCCATTCTTAAAGTAATGCAGCGCATAAATAAAAAGTTCCAATCAAATACCTCCAACCCGACAAAAACTATTAGGAGACTTAACCTATGGAATTGATTTCTTACGAACAAAAATAATTCAACCTGATTCCCAAATAAATATTTTGGAAGAAGATTTTGAAGAAGATATCAAAAGAGATTTGTACTTGGGCTACGAGTTTGAGTCTAACTTGAAGAAGTTAAAAAATAAAATTGATGACACAACTGAGCTAAATATCCGCCAACATTGCACTGACTTTGTTATTGAACTCATTACTCAGTTAAAACAAAGGTATGAGAATTGTTGTTGCATAATATTTAAAGTGAATATCTAATATATTCATTTTCAAATTGCCAATTAACTTTGAAATTTTGAAAAAAATTGATGCAGTTTCTGTGGAAAATATTTTACGGGCAAAGAAAGAGCCAATACTTCCAATATTGGAGTTAGTTTTGAACGACAGCAATGATATTGAGAAAATTATATCTCAATACAACACAATTCACCTTGTCCAATGGAAAAAACAAGGAAACATACTCTGTAGGCAACAAACAATTTTATAATTTGGCTTCATTCGCACTGAGTTTATTGTCGTTGCCATGGTCAAATGCTGAAGTCGAAAGGGTGTTTAGCCAAGTCTATTTGGTGAAAACTAAATTAAGAAATAGGCATTACATTGACACGCTAAATTCGATTTTGGCAATTAGGTTGGTCTTTACTAATTAACAATTACATACATATATAATTATATTAAATTTCTTTCTTTCTTCTAGGTTCGGATCACGTCGAAGCGGTGCATGTTGACAAAATTATCAAGTTCCTGATAGTTGCCTTCGTTTAATCGGAACGAATGCATCATATCCACACGAAATTGATGCTGATAACGCCACTCTCGATGAAGTGTTATATGAATTAAGTGAAAATAAAGATATTCGTTAAAGCTTTATAATATTAATAAGAAAACATTGTTTGTCCGGTTTTTTTGTCCTTTTAAAAAAAGTCTTCCCGTTTTCTGTCATTTTTTCTGGGTTCAACTGTCCTTTTTTTGTATGGAGGAGTTGGCAACACTGCATGCAACGGATTAGTTGAAACATGCAAAAAAAACAAGAATATTCGCTCTGCTAATTAAAACGAAGAACACAACACAGGCCAAAAAACTCTTAAAGCTTACCACCTTCAACGATTTTCCTGTATCAGTTAGCGAACACAAAACTCTCAACTACTCCAAGGGAGTAATCTACTTGAATGAGTTAGGCAACATCGACGATGATGTAAGTTTTTAAAAGAACTTGAGCCTCAAAACGTCTCAGAAATACGAAAAATAATGAAAATGGAAAACAACTCAACTAAAGAAACTGGGCTCATCACTATAACTTTCGCATCGCTCACACTGCCAGAGACAATCATGTTTGGATATAAAAGAGTTAATGTACGCCCGTACATACCGCTCCCACTCAGATGCCGTAACTGCCTAAGACTTGGACACCCCACAACCACCTGTAAATCTCCCAAATCATGCATCAACTGCTCCGCCGAACAACACACTGCCGAAAATGAAACCTGCTCCAACGAGAAATTTTGCATCAACTGCAAATATGACTTTGTTAATGACAACAAACACAGCCCCATGGACAAATCATGCCCAGCTTTTATTAAGCAAAAGGAGTTGACATCAATTAAAACCCTGCAAAAGGTTGATCACAAAACTGCTACCAGAATATACTACACACGACACACCCACCAACCCACGCCATACTCAACAATAGCAGCTAAAAGCTCGACAACACAACCAACAATATTCACTAAACCACCAACTATTATGTCCAATCCATCACAAGCCATAAGCAACACAACCAGCAGCGTCTCTCTTCATAAACACCAACAAACTTCATACGACGATCTCGAAACACCTATGGACACCACACCAGCGAAAGAACCCTCAGCAACCCCCACACCAAAATCAGCGTCAACAGCCAACTCTTCACTATCTGAAGAACTCAAACTTAGAATCTATACAAATAAGCAAATGGTGCGGGGAGGTTGCTGGCGTTCGATCCCGCCTCGGACCATCTAATAGAAAAAGTTTTTTCTTTCTTTAGAAAAAAGCTTTTACACACCCGATCACCTTCACCAGCTACTGGCGCCAGCTGTGAAGTTAACTAGCCATGAAAAAGCAAAAATTCTCTAACTATTGCCGTTCGGATTCGGCGTTAAACTGTAGGTCCCTTTCTCTTGTGCGAAAAAATATAAGCACACACGCTAAGAGATTGAGAGAAGCTTGGCCTTGGCCCTCTTGGAGGTGCTGTTTGAGCCAATTTTACTTTTTTATAATCATGTATGCAAATCCTCATAAAAAACCACAATCCAAAATTAATATTCCTACTGGAAACACACCTCTCCTCTACAAAAAACATACCTATCCCAATTAACTATACTTTCTACCACGAAAACACTGCCACAAACGGATACGGAGGTGTTGCGCTCCTAATCCACAACTCCATTCAACAACAAAACGTAATCCTTAACGCATTTGATTTCGGCACAATTGCAGTAATAGTTCACTCCAAAATTAAGTTCACCATCGCCTCATCATACATTCCGCCCAACAAAACTTTTAAAATTCAAAACCTTAGAAATACTTTCAATAGCCTACAATCACCACTATTATTAACAGGAGACTTTAACAGTTGGCATATGAGCTGGGGCTCCCAAACCAACAACACTGGAGGCCACACTCTTTTCAAATTCATAAGCCAGACTTCTTTGATAACACTCAATAACGGCTCACCAACTCACTTTACCACACATCGTTCTTTCACTCACATAGACCTCTCCCTCGCATCACCTTTGCTCACACTTAACTGCAAATGGAATACAGATAGCTTCCTCTCGGGTAGTGATCACTATCCAATTTACATAGACTTATTCAACGAAAACAATTCTAGCAACCCTATTGCAAGACCTAAGTTTAATTTAAACAAAGCAAACTGGCCCCTGTTTTAGGAGCTTACTGACGAATATAAACAAAGAAACAGCAAAAATAACTAAAATAATAATCCAAGGTGCAAACGAAGCCATTCCCCAATTCCAACAACACAAGATGAAGAAAAACGTTCCATGGTGGGACCACAACCTCCAACAACTAAAACATCAAAAACACATACCATGGCTTAACCTAAATAGAAATATCAACACGACTAACATTCTCACCTACAAGAAAGCTAATGCAAGACTTAAGCGCGAAATAAAAATAAGCAAACGAACCTCTATGCAAAATTTTACTGCTGAAATTAGCCCAAAAACGTCCATTTCAAAAATATGGTCAAACATAAACCGCTTCTGCGGTTTAAAAACACGTCACGACATTCATTGCTTAACCAATCCCAATAATCTCGCACAAAACATACTTAACAAGAGTGAAATATCCAACACACTCTGTACCCATTGGTCGAACTCCGCACTCGATAGCAATTTTCACCCAACGCTCATCCAACACAAATCTAACTCAAGTCCCATCATTTCACACCTACCATCTCTCTTGGCACAAAACCTTGAAAAGAACATTAGCATGATCGAACTTCTAGCTGCTCTCAACCAGCTAAAAGGAAAGACTCCAGGTCGAGATCGAATAAGCTACCAGATGCTAAAAAACCTATCTCCAAGCCTCCTGCGAAGAATTCTCAACCTTTTCAACAACATCCTTTCCACACAAATTCCCCACCAATTTAAAATTAGCAGCGTGATACCCAATCCCAAACCAAACATGGACAAAACATCCATCAACTGCTACCGTCCTATATCCCTCAACCCCTGCATCGCTAAAGTGCTCGACAAAATAATATCTAACCGACGATGGTGGCTAGCTACAAACGGCAAGTTACTTGATAGTCGTCAAATGGGGTTCAGAAAGGGGATAACGGTGTCTGATTCTCTAGCTGTGTTAGACTATCAGACCACATCTACCCTGTCAACAAAAAAACAATATTTCCATCATCTCGCTAGATTTCGCCAAGGCCTTCGACAGGGTAGGCATGCACAGTATTTTAGATGAACTAACGGACTGGAAAATAGGACCAAAAATAGCTAACTACATCTTCAACTTCCTCACGAATAGAAAAATAACAGTTCTGGCCAACAATGTGTATTCCAACTCCCATCCTTTAGAAAACGGCATTCCGCACGGTTCCCCCTTATCAGTAATTTTATTTGCAATAGCCTTCCATAAACTGAACAAAGTAATAGCCAACCACAAAAAATCCTAATTTAGTGCCTATGCCGACGACTACACTATAGTTTACAAACTAAGCAAAACACAGAACCTTCTGAACATAGACCCTCTTTATAATGACATCAACCAATGGTGTAATTATCACGGCTGCAAACCGGTCCGGAACCGATCCCCTGAGAGCCGGTTCGGTTCGGGTTATTTGGGGTTCGCGAACCGGACCATGAATCAGGCGCTCAATATTTTTGACTCCTCGAACCTGAACCCGAACCGGACCACTTAATCGAAAAATGAGGTTCTGTTCACCAATTTAATTAATTTCTTCAACGATTCATATTTGAAATCTCTGGAGATTTTACTATAAGCGATTGCAATTCTAACTAAGCGTGAATAATTTTTGATGTAAAGTGACAAGATAAAGGATGATGATGATAGGTTATACGGAAAGAAACCGTTTGACCTTATGATGAATCAACTTGACTTTGAACGGACAGTATAGATTACAATTACTACCAAGTGATTTATATTACGCTTGGTTTTCACGACCCACAATTGTTTGAAAATCTTCAGCAAATCATTGATTATTACTATCTAAGTGCCCCGACAAACATTCTTCTACTATGACTTCAGTACCAGTATTGGCTTCAGTATTCTCAGACCCGAGATTTCATATTTTGCTTACAAAAAACAGTTGCAAAGCAACTGACTTAACTTCTGATTGCGAAGAAGAGTAGCTTATAAAAAGAATATAAAGCAATAAAAAATATCAAATATAAAAGCTGTGAATGATGTTATAGATTTCTTTGGAAATTGTCAAAGAGCATATACATTGCATACATCGACAAATGTTTTAAAATTTCGGAAAGGTCATAAAAACGAAGACTCAAAAAAATATTGCCTTTACTATACTAGCTGTTCCAGCAACTCAGGTATCAGTTCAAGGAGCATTTTCAACATTTAAGCCGTCTGCGCAGTTGCGAAGTAACGAGAAGTAATGTAAAATTTTCATATACAAATTTTGACAGGAGAGAAGACGTAAAATTGTTGGTATGAGATTTTTATTTATTTATTTAATTTATTTATTGGTTTATTATCCCAGTGCTACAAGTTACAACTTATATTTATTACACCAGTCACATTGTCATATAACGGTTATTTGGAAGATTGATTTCACTTAGGAGTAACAATTGTTTCAGCTTATTAACTAGATATTTTTTTACTTTACTTCTCGTTACTTCACAACTGCGTAGAGGGCTTAGAGATTTTTGTTCCTTCTGATTTAAGA
>JBAMBO010001769.1:0-101193 GCA_037044535.1 Lordiphosa magnipectinata | reverse complement strand
TTACTACGAGGTTTTGGGGCGTTCGCAACAAAACTGTAGTAATGTACAAAATGGACTACATGTCATACAAAACTATGCGAAAGGACCCGACATCACAACTGATCAACAAGAACAACGTAATAGTTAACACACTCTACACAATAGAATCACATTGATACACGACTAAAATACAAACTCTACTAGCTCAGGAGAAGAAGGCACTCCACTGAGACCCATTGCTTCATCGACAAATGTACCATGCTGCCAATTGGCAAAACATGTAGGGAACCTGATCAAAAAAATAACATCAGAATCATACACCTAAAAAAAAGATTTTCCTTAAATTTTAGGAAAATGGATTTTATTACCTAAAATGTGATTTATAGGCAATAATTTCCCAAAATATAGGGCATTTTACCTAAACAATCTTGTTTTAGGTAATTAATTTGTTAGGAATCTTTTGCCTTAAAATTGTGCCGTTTTCCTTAACTTAAGCTGCCTTTACACTTGTCATACATCTCTAAAGAGACTCTCTGACGATAGTGTAAAAGCAAAGCAAATAACTCTAAATATTTGGAAAATTGTGGCTTTTTTGATATAATTTGACAGGTTCAATTCGATAAGAGATTCTCTTTAGAGAAGTTTGACAACCTTATATTTCGATATATTATATATGAAAAGTGTAAAGTCAGCTTAAGTATTATTATTTCATATATGGGTAATTATTTCTGAATTGGGCAACTATGTTTTTTCAAAGTCTCCAAACATTAGAATTTTTTGTCAGGCTATAACCGCAGTTTTCCACGATTTTTAATATTTTGTTCAGAATTTTCCCATTGTGGGATGCAAAGATATAGCGATTGTTTTTTTTTTGTTAAAGTTGCTTATAGCTAAATATTTGATGGGTCTAAAAATAAAAAGTATATTTCAAAAAAAATATTGTTTTTCCTTTACTTTGTGATAAAAATATTTGCGATGGTTGAACTGAAGGAAGAAACCGCCGAAACTTAAGAAAAAAAATTAAATCGCGGTTTGTAGAAAAAACGGCCATTTTGAGATTTTTCAAAAAAATTAGGAATAATCCTTTGGATATTCTTAGTACTCTAAAAAAGGTCTCATGATGGGACAGCCATAACTTTCCGCGAAATTTACTTGCAAAGAATGAAATAAAAATTTTATTTTCAACATGCTTTGACACTGAGCATATATAATATTGACTAGCGGGAAAACAACCGTTACTAAATGTTTGAAAAAATTCTGGAAATATCCATTCAATATTTTAAGTAAGTTTTCAAATTTGCCCGATGGGACGGATGGACATGGAGTAAAATTGAACAAACTGAACAATTTGGTGGTGGAGGTGTGGTGTTTTGGTCCCTCCCGTCGTCGTCCGTATGCAATGATTTCGTCGCGTTACATTTCTAACGAATTTTTTTTCAGCTTATTACCTAAAAATGACGTTTTAAGGTCTTACATTACCTAAAATTGTAGGTCACATATTACCTAAAAAGCTTGTTTATTGACTAAAATGTTGGCCTTTCTCTTACCTAAAAAGACGTTTTAAGTTTGAATGTACACTCAGAAAAAAATATTACCTAAAACTGTTAAAAACAAGAAAGAAAGCCGGTCAAGCCCGACTATAACATACTCTGCACCCTTAATGTCGCAGCTCGCAGTTTGGTCACGAGTCAAACGGCCAGTTAACACACAACGCACAACGCAGTGCGCTCTCTAAGTCTCTCTCTCTCTCTCTCTCTCTCACTAAGATTGCTTGTGCTGAACGCAATGCTTAGGTTATGGGTGGGGTGGGTGGGGGGTGTTAACTGACCGTTTTTTGCTCATAACTTGAGTATCGTTCATCCGATCTTTATCATTCCTTCAGCAAATCGATAAATAATTTTGACAACTAGTTATCTCTAGAAGGTACGAATAATCTATCATCAAAACTGTAGGAGATATGACGCTTTTTCCAAATTGCGGGGGCGCGAGGGGGCGTGGCAAAAATTGAAAATAAACTTGACCTGCCTGCAAGTATAAGAAATATATGTCCCATACATGTCAAACCTCTATCTCTTACCATCTCTGAGATCTCTTCGTTCATACGGACAGGACGACAGACAGACAGACAGACGGACAGACGGACATGGCTATATCAACTCGGCTGTTGATGCTGATCAAGAATATATATACTTTATAGGGTTCGGAAATGATTGCTTCTCCCTGTTACATACTTTTGCACAAACTTAATATACTCTATGTACCTTCGGTACAGAGTATAATTACCAGAAGTTTAAGTCCATTTTACCTAAAATGACAGCCAAGGAATATATAGACTTAATTTCAGGCCTCTATTACCTAAAGTGTTCTAGGCAATAAATTTGATTTTTAGGTAATATTTGACCTACAATTTTAGGCAATGTATGGCCATAAAATGTCGTTTTTAGGTAATAGAAAGGCCTACATTTTAGGAAATAAATATTCGTTTTCTATTTGTTTAGGTAGTAGAATATAGCCTTAATTTAAGGCAGTAATATCCAAAAATTTATTTATGCTTCAAAAAAATCAAACCAGTTTTATAGATTTTAAGGTGTCTTATTTAATATTGAAAAATCTTACATACTAATATATGTACATAGCTTTGGCTTTACATCAGAGCTAAAACTAAATTTGTGAATATGAATAGGGGTGGGGGGGGGGGGGGGGGGGATGGGGTTATTTATAAGCTTAAGGTCTATTAATTTAAAATTAAGGCGATTCATTATTTCGTAACTATTAAAATGTTTTTGAAACTCTGATTCCAATTCTTGACAAAATATAAATACGTTTTCAACCATTGATATAACATCCGCATTTCATAAAAGGAAAAAAGGAAAACCCACGCTTAAAACGGAAACCAAATTTTTTTTACGTACAAATAGCTTCTAGCTGTGGAGAAATCTTTTTCTGGAAACGTTATTTGAAATTGATCAAATGCGATAGAATTTTTACAAAAGACATGTTGATTTACTGTAGTAGTAGTAGTTGAAATTTATTTTCATTAATTTCCATAGGTACCAAAATCTTATAGTGACGAAAAGTTTCAAACATTAAAAGGATTTACAATGATTATAAAAAATTTTGGCTGTGGCATGTTTGGCGTTAGCCAAATGTAGGTGACATTTTCCTAAACTCCGATTCCCTGATTCCAATGGCTGGTTACATGTCTCCATAGTCCATAAAAAAATCGCGTCGATACTGCACGCACTCTCTAAGGTAGGAAGTGAGCGAACGCCAATTACTTCCGTTTAAGATGCTTGTGCATTTCCTGGTCGATCAGAGTATCTTTTTCCCAGTATAGGACCCTGAGTTCCTTCAGAATTGGACAGCGAGACAAAGAAGTGGGCGGTGTCTTCTCACTCTCCGGTGAGATATGTGGCATATACTTTAGGTTGAGCACTTCCGTTCTCGTTCGAAAAATTACTAATATTGATGCCACGTCTAAATTGTCAGTGAAATAATTTTTTGTCTTTTAAGTTATACTCCAGTTTGCTGTAAGTGTCCCGAGACTGACTTTCACGGGCTTGTGATTCAAAGCCAATCATTTCCGTGCTGTCTATGCTCTGCAGCAGTTTTGTCTGCCAATGGTTCCATGAGCTATGGTCTTCTATGTTGCACCTAATATTGTGTTCCAACGCCATGGCTTCCCACCTTCCGACAAACTGTGATTTTGCTTCTAATAGGTGTGTTCTGTGACAATTCTTGGAAGACGCGTGGATGGCATTTGCATAGTCTTATTAATATAATCGAAGTGAAGTTGCAGTGTGTAGAGAAACATAGTTGGGAGACCCGTTTCCAAGTGTATAGCATAGTTAGGCGTGCATAGAGGTAAGTGGAACACCCTCTTTATATAAAAACGGAGGAGTCGTTCCACTTCTTCGTATTGACCAAAGTCCCATACTTGGGCAGCATAGCACATAATTGCTCTGGCTGTGGCTTAGAACAATTTGTACTTAGTGCTGTGACTGACGTTTCTTTTTGATAAGCAATTTGTTCCACGTGGTATTGATCGCAGTTTTCGAGTCGCTTAGTTTTTTGATTAAGTGACTCCCAAGTACCTGGTACACTCGGTGACAATATCCAAATTCACTCCGTTTATAGACCAAGCATCTGTCCTTACTTTTCGACCCCTTGTATCACGTACTAAGATAAGGATCTTAGATTTTTCGCAGTTAATTTGAAGGCTTCACGTTTGGCAGTATGAGTGCAATGCGTCTATCATTTGCTGCAACTCCCGGGCGTCATCGGCCAGAAGCACCATGTCATCGGCATACATTAGAACTTTGATTCGTTCCGATTCCAGTTGAACATCCCCTGGCAGAATGGAGGATATGTCGTCGACGTACAGTGCGAAAAGTAACGGGCTCAGTAGGCAACCTTGTTTCACTCCAAGGTTCGTCTCAAACCATCTGGATAGGTTGTGGCCGTCCCAAACTGTGGTCTTGTTGCAAATGTACAAGCTTTGGATCATTTGAATCACCTTAGTAGATACTCCAATGTTGCTGAGTTTTAGGTAGAGGCTTTGTCTGTCAATGGTGTCGAATGCAGTACTGTACTGTTTTGCAACGGCGGTGAAGGTAAAGATGCTGTCAACAGTGAAGTAGCCTTCTCTGAATCCAGATTGGTATTTGCTTAAGATATCGTGCTTTTTGACCCAGTTAGAAAGACGATTCAGCAGTATTTAAGCAAAGGTTTTCATGGTTTCGTTTAAAAAGGAAATACCTCTGTAGTTCGCTGGCCTCTTCGCTTGCCTCTTGATTTACTGAATGATAAATGTTTTTTTTTTTTAAATTTAACATTTTGTTGGCGTAAATTAAATTGTACTTTACTGATATTGAATATGTTGAATTTACTCGGCTATTAATATTTTAACAATATGATTTAAGTTCTGGATGCTTAAATTCGAATGGAAACGTCCAAAGGTATCTTAAAGGACCAGACATTTGTATGATTTGTGAATAATGGGTTAAAATATGGTGTTTTGGGTTGACGGTATCATTAAATAGCGCTGTATATTGTTTGTTGTGAATAATAATATGATTTTGCAAGTTCAATATATCCGATTGTGAATATTGAAATAGACAAAGCAAGTCCAAGAGCTCTGATAAATTAAGCAGAAAACTCCATACTTTGTTGCCCTGAGGAACCTTATCTCCAACAAAATGTGTGAAGTGATGAACTAGTGTCATCATTTCCCGTGCAGACATTGTTAATTTAAAGCTTTTCAAATGCAGAATATTAATTGGTGGAGAGGTATTACCAATTTCTGAGTTGAAGAACTCTAAATCGAATATTTTTTCTTTTATAAAATATAAAAGAATTTGGCAAATATCATAATTAAAAATGCCCTCAAGGCATTCCGATACAATACAAATGCACAAAATACAACTCAAGCATGATCAACCACAAGAAATAGAAAGAAACCAGATTTTTGTAATGCCTACAACAAAGCCTTCGCTTCGGGGTACCCAGTATGAGCTTACGGGCGCGTGAAAACAACTACAAATGCTGTCTCAAGAAAACACGCGCGAAGCGATAGCTGGCAACGCATAAGCAACATTGTTGTTGCGTTCGAATTTGTCGGATACATAGGAGAGAGAGAGAGAAGGGAGGCCTATATAAAATTGTTGTCGCAGACCTTCGCTCGGAAAGAAAGAGAGAGCACGCATATGAAATTGTTTTTACTTTTTATATGCTATTCCTTTGCGCAAAGCAAAAACAAATACATGGCATGGCGGAATAGGCTTGAGCACCCCTTGCCTAGAACGTCCGACCAACGCTGTATCGCACGCAAATGTTGTTGCTTTCTGTAGGCTTATGGGGCACGTAGAAAAGTAGTCGAATTCACTCTCGAATGAGGCATATGAAATTGTTGTTGCAGACCTTCTGTCAAATGACGTCGCAGACTCACAAAGTTATGCGCATGCGAAATGGAGCACTTCCTTGTATTCATTGTATCATGGATTATAAGGCTGCAAACCTGTAAAATATTTGGTAAAGGTTCGGTCCGAAGTTCGAACCTGCGGAAAAATGTGCACAAATCGAACACAAGGTTTTGGTTGAAATGAAAACCAGAACTTTTGTCGAGTTGGTGGAGCTGAGCACGATGGAACCTTTGTAGTGTGCTTTTCCAGCAAACCCTGTGAAAATTTTTAAGTTTCTTTGAAATCAATTTCGAAATATGTTGCTATTAAGCTGTAATGAGATAATTGTTGTCTATTAGAATGAAGTTCAAAATTTCCCTAAATTTATTTTTGTGGTATTTCTGTGTGTGTTGAGATTTCCCTCCATTTTTCCATAATATTCTGAAGTGCCAGGTGTATTGGGATATTTGTAAACAATGATACAACATCAAAAGATACTAGGACTTTATCCTCTTCGATGTGTTTATCCGTAATTCTGTTTTTTAACTGTAGTGAATTTTGTATGTTGTATGTTTTTGATCAGGTTAACTACATGTTTTGCCAATTGGCAGCATGGTACATTTGTCGATGAAGCAATAGGTCTCAGTAGAGTGCCTTCTTCTCCTGAGCTAGTAGAGTTTTTATTTTAGTCGTGTATCAATGTGATTCTGTGTGTTGGCTATTACGTTGTTCTTTTTGATCAGTTGTGATGACAGGTACTTTCGCATAGTTTTGTATGTCATGTAGTCCATTTTGTACATTACTACAGTTTCATTGCGAACGCCCCAAAACCTCGTATTTCTAAGTTTTCTATGCTTTCGCATAATTCCACCAAATTTGATTCAAATCGGACAACAATATAATATAGCTGCCATACAAAAGTAATGTCTGAACAAAAGTCTTAGTACGAAAAACTTTTTTGTTTTCAATGCTATCGCTTCCAAACTTGTTATAGATCAATATTATATGCTACCACACAATTCTGCCAATTTTGATTCAAATCGGATGACTATAGCATATAGCTGCCATAGGAACAATCGCCCGGAAAACTAGTTTTAGTGAGAAAAATTTTTTTGTTTTCAATGCGAACGCCCCCAAACCTCGTTTTTCTAAGTTTTCTATGCTTTTGCATAATTCCACCAAATTTGATTCAAATCGGACAACAATATAATATAGCTGCCATACAAAAGTAATGTCGGAACAAAAGTCTTAGTACGAAAAACTTTTTTGTTTTCAATGCGAACGCCCCAAAACCTCGTAGTGAAAAGTTTTCTATGCTCTTTAAATTTTGAAATTAATTAATTTTTCTTTTTTTTTTTTGTGGAATCGCAGGCGCCTTGCTTTTTAACTCAAACGAAATAAAATTCAACATGCATTTGGTTTTACTAAAATACCTCATTCGAAGTCGGAGCTCCGAGTGAAGCACATCTAAAAACTATTTCGGTCTTCAAATTCTAAATTAAATGTGACCTTCTCCTTATTAACCGCTTCAAGGAGGAGGAGGGTGTGTGAGTATCAACAAAAGTATAATTCAAAAATATATGGGAGGGTTCGGTTCATGGTCCGGTTAGGCGAACCCAAAATATACGAACCGAACTGACTCTATCTGGTTCGGTTTGCAGCCTTGATTCAAAATGATAAAAAAAAAACGTACAATTCCATGGGAAAAGTTTCTTTTAAAGTTAACAAATTTTAATTTACGATAATATCAAAAAAAAAGTATGGGTTCCCCACAAAACGCGTCTGAAAAGGGTCAAAATAGACACTTTTTGCAACTTAAGCTACAGATTCGTGTTCAGCACACGAAAATCATCTAGTATCATCACCAACCCTTCAATAAACCGGACCCCTTGTTGCGTAGTGTTATTTATGTTATAGCATCAACTATTTGGGGTTACAAACCCTTCTAGATAATCTAGATAACCATCCCAGCAACCATCCTACCAGACTTATGCGGTTAAGCCCTTTGAATTTTTTTTTTTGTAGAATCGCAGGAGGCGTTGCTTTTTAACTCAAACGAAATAAAATTCAACATGCATTTGGATTTACTAAAATTTCTCATTCGAAGTCGGAGCTCCGAGTGGAGCACATCTAAAAACTATTTCGGTCTTCAAATTCTAAATTAAATGTGAAAAAGTGTAAAAGTGGTGAAGTCTATTTCAAGATTCCCCTAGGCAGGGAGATTTTATTGGTTTGTATCTGGCCCGCCTACGATAAAGTGGAATATGTGAATTCAAGGATATCATTCAGTCGATATCTGGCCTTTGATTCCTCCAGATCAAAGCTGGTTCACGGCGGTTTATTTTCGCACACCAATACACTCTCACTCTTTTGGCCTAGCTCTCGTTGACCAACGCTGCTTTACATGCATTTCAGCCATGAATTTAACGCAGACAGGGCCAACTAAGTCCTGGAGTCTTATGCTTTAACAATTCCAAACTGATGCCGCAGCGTAGCTCACCCACTTTCACCTCTCTCTCTGCTTTCAGCTACCTTCGTGCCCAACTGGTGGTGGACATACAGGAAGTGCCCGCTCTGGCAGTTTAACTTATAAATTGGCCAGCATCAAAAGAACCACACGCCAGCAACAGCATCAGGCATCCGGCTCATCAGGTGCCGGCGGCACATCCATTAATGCCCAAAATGTTGCACTCACTACCATCCCGCCGCCATTGACAGCCATGAGCTAACACCGTGGCCTTAAAGCAACCTCTTCTGATTCGGACGAAGAGATGCCAACAATTATGAGAACAAGGACTATATTCGATCACCTACGGTGCAATCTGGACCCCCAAAATTGTAGCAGTTTCGGCTTCACTTATACCGTCATGCTGTTTTGCCCGGCGGACATCTGAGGGGGGGAAGGAAAATGACTGCAGTTTCGTGGAAAGTGCAGATCCTTGACCTTACCTTCAACAGATACGAAGGCAATACCCATGGAAAGACATAATTATATCCCGTCAACTCAAAACGTAAGTGTTCACTATACTTGGAAATTGTGAAAAAATGTCATAGATGGTCCGCAAATTATGAAGAAAATATTATGCATATTAAGTCGCAGCCTTGATCCCTGGTGTTACCTTTCAAATGAATTTTGAAATATGCTAATTTTGTACAAAAAAAAGGGGAACATGCCTTTAGTCAAATGTCAAATGATTGATTCGCATCTAGAACTGGTCTGCATTTGCATTTCCCAGTCATATAATGCGAACCAAAAGGCAACTTACTGGCGTTTTTTGATTTGAAATTCTGTTCCACTTGGATCACAAATGTTAAAATTTACTCTTCACTTTCCGCATAGGTTTTACATTGTTTATTGTTTGAGCGTATGTTAAATACTCGCTTATAAACTCCCTTCCACTTGGGCAACCGGTGATGTAGATGATCAAAATGATCAAAATCAAATCGTCACCCAAAACCTTCATCTTCTTTGAATTGCACATCGATGACGTTCCATCGGGGTATATCTGCACTGCTTCAACAGCTGGGAGAATTTAGGAAATAACTTCAAGCCACGCATTTGTTTATGCTTTGCGCATACGATTCACGCGGCCATAAGATTATAAAAAGCAAAAACAATTTCATATTCGTGCTCTCCTTCATGATTGTAACTTACTGGTGACCTGCTCGCATAAAGCTCCTGGGTCTAACCCAACTACTTACCTTCAGCATTCATAAGTTATCCACAATTTTTAAGTTGGTTGAAAACATTGGGGACTTTAGTCTTCCCGCTCTTTCTTTTAGAACCAAGTTGAACATAATTTCAAATCAAAAAGCGTCATTATTAAACAGGTAATTTGACATTTGACTAAAGGCATGTGCAGGGATATAAGGGGATTTTAATCTCCTTCTTAATCATCTTGCGTGCACTCAGAATGACTTTGTAGTTAGCCTTTTCGATCTGTCATTTAAGCAAGTTATTTCCATCCCTTTTAGCCTTTGAATTTGTATGTGACGTGATGTACCTATACCCGACTTCAAAAGTACGCCATTATGTGTATGCCAAACTGCTCAGCAAACGGCCAAGCAAGTACGTCGGCAATCCCTATAAATTAAATGGTAATATCAATATCTGTACATGTTTATAATAATGACCAATCTGTTTCCAAACTTAGATCATGTAAAATGTTTTGTTCACTATATAAAAGACCAAAAACACAATACATGGAGAAGCAGGAGATCGAAGCTGAAAGAAATAAAACAAAGTTTTATTTAAATACAGCTCCAATACTTGTAAATAAACACGCACACAAAAAACACTTGAAAAATACACGACAAACGGCCAATAAATGAATATACAATTTTATGTGAAGCTTCTTTATTTGGTTTTGGGAGAAATGGGAGATTTTTTTTATAGATATTATTGCAATTGAGTATGGCTTCTGAAAAGTTTTCTAAATCTTAGTTCAGCTGTGGTCCTTTTAGTTACATCCGCAAGCTCTCAATTAAAACAAGTTACATGCCACATTTAGCCAAGACACAAACCGTTCGTTCGCAAAACTCTCTCCAAAGAAAAGTCTACAAAAGCATTAAGGGTAAGCAGCAGCCCTATTGAAGTAACCTTAATACTGCCAGCGAGAGCAATGCCGAAGTCAAAAAAGGAAGTGAAGTGGCTATGTTGGGGGTGGGCTTAAGACTATATTCAGACTTATCTTTTGTTTGGCAGCTATACTCAATAGTGGTCCGTTGTAGTTGTTGATTCATAAAAAAGGCATAAACACAAAGTTTGGAGTTGTTTTCATTGAAAACCAAACAGTTTTTTGTCTCTAGAACTAGTTTTTCGACCGATCGTTCCTGTGGCAGCTATATGCTATGGTCATCCGATTTGGATCAAACTTGGCAGAATTGTGTGGTAGCATATAATATTGATCAAGAACAAGTTTGGGAGCAATAGCATTGAAAATAAAAAAGTTTTTCCTACTAAGACTTATTTCAGGCCAAACTTTTGTATGGCAGCTATACTATATAGTTGTCCAATTAGGATCAAATTTGGTAGAATTATGCGAAAGCATAGAAAACCCATAAATATCAATGTTGAAGACGCTACCATTAAAATCAAACAACTTTTTCTTACTTAAACAAGTTTTTTGACCGATTGTTCCTATGGCAGCCATACTATATAGTTGTCCGATTTTAATCAATTTTGGTGGAATTACGTGGTTTGGTGGCGTTCGCATTGAAAACAAAAAAGTTTTTCTCACAAACTAGTTTTTTGAGCGATGATAGTTCCTATGGCAGCTATATGCTATAGTCATCCGATTCAAATCAAAATTGGCAGAATTGTGTGGTAGCATATAATATTGATTAAGATCAAATTTGGGAGCGATAGCATTGAAAACAAAAAAGTTTTTCCTACTAAGACCTTTTTAAGACTTTTTTCAGACCTAACTTTTATATGGCAGCTATACTATATAGTTGTCCGATTTGGATCAAATTTGGTGGAATTGTGTGGAAGCATATAAAACTTAGAAATACGAGGTTTGGCAATATTTGCGTTGAAGACAAAAAAGTTTTTCATACTAAAACTACTTTTTCGATCGTTGGTTTCTATGGCAGCTATATGCTATAGTCATCCGAATTGAATCAAAATTGGCAGAATTGTGTGCTACCATATAATAGGAGTGTTCCTGCATGTGATTTTGATTCTGATGCTGATTTTAATTTCGGTGTGACCAGATAACCTGCAGAAAATGACACAAAAACTGTCAAACAAAACAAAAATCAGTATCGAAATTTGGATTTTTCTGTCTGTTTCCATACAAAACAATTATACTGCTTTTACATTTTGTGATTTCAATTTGGAGGATCAGGTACGTCTTGTGTTCCGACACTAATTTGCCTTAAATACTACATTTATGTCAGTTTAATATATTTCAGTGTTTAAGCGAATGTTATTATACTCTGTACCAAAGGTACACAGAGTATATTAAGTTTGTGTAAAAGTATGTAACAGGGAGAAGGAATCGTTTCCGACCATATAAAGTATATATATTCTTGATCAGCATCAACAGCCGAGTCGATATAGCCATGTCCGTCTGTCCGTCCGTCCGTCTGTCCGTCTGTCTGTCCGTATGAACGAAGAGATCTCAGAGATGGCAAGAGATAGAGGTTTGACATGTATTGGGCATATATTTCTTATACTTGCAGGCAGATCAAGTTTATTTTCAATTTTTGCCACGCCCCCTCCCGCCCCCGCAATTTGGAAAAAACCCCATATCTCCTACAGTTTTGAAGATAGATCGTTTGTACCTTCTAGAGATACCTTGTAAACAAAATTATTTATCGATTTGCTGAAGGAATGATAAAGATCGGATGAACGATACTCAAGTTATGAGCAAAAAACGGCCAGTAAACACCCAACACCACCCCACCCACTACCGCAGCATTCTATTCAACGGCAATCTTAGTGAGAGAGAGAGAGAGAGAGAGAGAGAGTGAAACTTAGAGATGAGCGCGTATAACTCGTAAGCAAATGCGAGCTGCGGCGTTAAGGGTACAGAGTATGTTATAGTCGGGCTTGACCGACTTTCTTTCTTGTTTAGTGGTCGCAGTCAAATTTTCGGAAGAAATCGAGGAGTTATAGCCTGGGCGAGCACATAGAATCGGACGTTACGGGCATCATTGGAACCTGCCCATTTTGTATCATGTACAGCCCACAAGAAATATTACCTTCCAGTAGGGATATGCACGGTAAAGATAATTCGATGGCATCCCCTCCAGATCCCGGCCCAAGTCTATCCCGACCCGGGTCCCGCGGGAATCCCGTCCCGCTACCATCTCTACCTTCTACATATAGTAGAGCAAACATATAACGCTGATGAGCAGTTATGGGGATTGGAATAGCTCAAATTTGACAGGAAGAAAGACAATTTTGTTAAGGAAATAATGGCAAGAGACGAAAGGAAACTAAAGCCAATGGAAATAAAAAACTAAATACAAATAATGGTGATGCAACTCAAATATAAAAATATGCAATAGCCTTTTTAAATTAAAAAGAAATAAAAAATAGTGAATGCAAGCCGATTGGGAGTTATGACTAGTTCTGTTCAGTAGTTTATGGAGGTTTTAAGCCGCCGATTCCATCATTCACATTATTTTTGAGGCAAATTAAACCGCGGTTTCGGTTTGATTCACTTGGACTCTTTTCATTTACGCTATACTATACTTTTCATTTAGACATTTTTGTCTTTAAGCTTTTATTTTCGAAATGTGGAAAATGTGGAAATGTGGTTAACATTTAAATATTGTAATCACATTGAGAACGGTGCGGTTTTTAAGGGTTTTTCAGCCACCAGGGCAATTCATAATCCGAGAAGAATCCGCACCAATATGAACGTTAATCAGAATTCAATCTGCAACAGCATGAGGCCAGATATATTTTGATGAGACTTCAGTTGCAGTAGATGGACAATAGCCAATGTTGTGTAAACACTGGCACCCGATAACAACACGAAGACTGCAGTCCTTCAAGAGAAAGTTTAAAACACTCTTCATCGCTGGAACAATGGAAGTCTTTTCGCATAGATCAATGTTCCACTTCATATTCATAAATTTACTAACACTTTTGCCTAAAAAATTGTTGGCGAACCAAACCGTTTTCTTTTGCAGTTTTGGGTACAGCATTTTCCGGTGTTTATGAAAATAAATTTTATTTTATATTTATCATCGACCAAGCTGACGATAATTTACATAATTTTTCAGGTCGTTCCAGCAAAGTGATTTGATTTTGATTTTGTGTGAAAGTTTTTATACTCTGTACCGAAGGTATGTATGTAACAGGGAGAAGGAATCATTTCCGACCCTATAAAGTATATATATTCTTGACCAGCATCAACAGCCGGTTTGATATAGCCATGTCCGTCTGTCTGTCCGTCCGTCCGTATGAACGAAAAGATCTCAGAGATGGTAAGAGATAGACGTTTGACATGTATGGGGCATATATTATATTTCGTATACTTGCAGGCAGATCAAGTTTATTTTCAATTTTTGCTACCCCCCCTCCAGCCCCCGCAATTTGGAAAAAACGTCATATCTCCTACAGTTTTGATGATAGATGGTTCGTACTTTCTAGAAATATCTAGTACTCAAAATTATTTATCGATTATATTGCTGAAGGAATGATAAAGATCGGATGAACGATACTCAAGTTATGAGCAAAAAACGGGCAGTTAACACCCACCACCCACCCCACCCATAACCTAAGCATTGCGTTCAGCAGAAGCAATCATAGTGAGAGAGAGAGAGAGAGACTTACAGAGCACACTGCGTTGTGCGTTGTGTGTTAACTGGCCGTTTGACTCGTGACCAAATTCGAGCTGCGACATTAAGGGCGCAGAGTATGTTATAGTCGGGCTTGACCGACTTTCTTTCTTGTTTTTTTGTCGTTTTCTGCAGATTAACTGGTCACACCGGAATTAAAATCAAAATCAGAAGCAAAATCACTTGCAAGAATACCCCTAGTATTGATCAAGAACATGTTTGGGGGCGATAGCATTGAAAACAAAAAAGTTTTATGTACTAAGACTTTTGTTCAGACATTACATTTGTATGGTAGCTATACTATATAGTTGTCCAATTTGGATCAAATTTGGTGGAATTATGCGAAAGCATATAAAACTTATAAATACGAGGTTTGGGGGCGTTTGTATTGAAAACAAACAAGTTTTTCTCACTAAAACTAGTTTTTCGACCAATTGTTCCTATGGCAGCTGTACTATATAGTGGTCCGATTTTAATCAGTGTTGGTGGAATTATGAAAAAGCATGGAAAACCCATAAATACCAAAATTGACTCAAATCGGACAACTATATAGTACGGCTGCTATTGGAACAATCGGTCAAAAAACTTGATTAGGTAATAAAAAGTTGTTTGTTTTAAATGGTAGCGTCTGCAAACTTGGTATTTATGGGTTTTCCCTGCTTTTTCATAATTCCACCAAAGTTGATTAAAATCGGACAACTATTACTACTACTACATACATTTTCTGCATTGTTATGTCCATTGACCAGTTATTCCATTATAGATAATGAATTTCTAAAGCCAGATTCGGGCTCAGCGCGAAAAACTTGTCTAGAATCAATCATTCTTGAAGCATTTGAGGTCATGTGCTGAGAATAAATCAGTTTTAAAATTTTGTCATTTTGCACATTTTGATTTATATTTTCTAACCACCACTTATTGTTGATTTCATAAACAAATTTTAATAATTAATTAAATTTTAATTAAATTTATAATTAAATTTTTATTTTTAATTAAATTTTAGGATTTTTTATTTAAAAGATGAATATGATGAAGAAGAAGAACATGGCTGTATCCGGTTTTCACTTAAGTGACTTCGAATTTTTTACATCTTCTCTTTTCTATGAAACTGTCCAGGAAATCCGTATCAAACCTTAAGTTTCTACTTACTCTTTACTTGGCGGATTCAAATGAAAACGTTTTAACCTGATTAACGCAATCAATTTTATATAACAGCACATTTAACAAATTCGAATTCGACAATTTTTGTCGAAAGTGAAAACCGGAACAGGCTTGATAGTTTTATTTATGACATTTTTCTCGTCAAAATACTTTTGGCAGGAAACACTTAATTTTGTGGTTTTTACGAACGTTAAGCAAACAACTTAAAATCAAAATAAAATTATAAAAAAATTTCAAATTCCCCAAAAAACAAATGTTAAAAATAGTTACATTTGGCCACCAAAATTTGAATTTAAATTTGAATTTAAACTGTAATACACAGTTTTACAGCCACTCAACCCCATACCAAACGTCGTCTGGTCTTACTAAATCATAAATACCAAATTTATCGATAAGCCTAGCGATAAGCATAACAAACGAAAATTTAGCCGGTGCCGGTGAATTTGTCTTCTCCTGGTTGTTAACCATGTCCTCGCTGTTTCCAGCTTATAATAAAAAGCAGCAGCCGCAGGTGGCTCCCTCCACATCTGCCGCCCAGTCGTCCGCCACAGCCACAGATTGGCAAACCAATGCCAGCTTTGACCATGACCAACTCGTACCGTTGCTACAACTCTCCAGCAATTCCAGCTGCACAGATTCGGACTCTAGTGAAATTGAAACTACCACCTTGGAGTCCAACAGCCCAAGGCGGCCCCAACTGGAATTCGATGGCCAAGATGAGTTTTATGTGGACAAGCAGCGCCGATCAGTGCAGAGCAGCTGGAAAACTTTGCCACGCCTGTCGCGTCCACTGTATAAAGTGGTATATAAACGCCCGAAGCCACCTAGCCAGCCCAGTTGGCGTCACATAACGCGTCAAAGACGCGAACTTACCTTGTCCAATCGCATAGAGAAAAGGAGCGAAATGGAGACGCGTAAAATGTTGGACAGAATACAACAATTGAAAGGTTTGATAAATACCGAACCCAAACAGCTGAACCACTGGCTGGAGCTACATAAGCTAATTGAACAGAATGTGGAGAAAGTGAATCGTTTGGCACAATCGGAGCAGCAATTGCATTATCTCAAATTGTCCTTTGAGCATCACAAATGCACTAAACTGTTTCAGTTGTACATAGCCACGGCCAATCAGGCCTATGCGGCCAGTGAGGTAAGTGAACAACATAAACACTTTCCAAAACATACAATAATAAAGCGGTTTTAAAGGTGGCCACCATGATTGAGCAACTGCTGGAGCGTTATCCCTTCGAGTATACACTGTGGTGTGCTTTGATAATGACCACCCAGGGCACCATGTCACGTTGCAATGTGCCGGCTGTTTTAAGCATTTATAAACAGAGCATGCGACGCATGCATTTGGGACACACGGAACAAAGTAATACCAGCATACAAGCGGACACGGATGATATAATGTTGAAATTGTTTCACAATTGTGTACTATTTCTGCGTCAATCCTCGAATACGAACCAAATGTTTGCACTGCTTAAGCTGGCCTTGGAACTGAATGTGCCGGGGTTGAGTTTTGAATGCTTTGAGGCCAAGGCCATGGATGAGCGGCCCTTAATTGAGTATGAGGAGTTGGTCTTACGTTCGGGTATGCCCATGACAGAGATTTGGACGCGTGTGGAACGTTTAAGACAGGCCTACAACTTTCTACCCTATCCCCAGTTACGGCATAGCCCAGCCGATGCTTTGGCCGGCGGTTTGGATACGCAGCGTTGTGTGTACAATGATGATGTCTGCCAGTATATTTATCCTTTAAAGAATAACCAGAATCGTTTACATTTACTTTTGCTGGCCGTGCAATTGACCAAAATGCCATTTGTACGCACCAATTCGCTGGCGGAGAGATTATGTGCACGGATTGAGCAAATTGGTGACTCGGATGCCATTGAAATGTTATTGGCCGAACTGGGTGATCGTTCTACTTATATCCTGCCCACGCAAAGCGAAGATTTTGCCTTGGCTTTGATGGATTTGACCAGGGAAATGTATGTCAGTCCCACCTTTATGCCCCAGTCCATTGGCCATGAGTTGTATGTGGAGTGTATTGGCTCCCTGTTGTTCAAATGTGCCGAAGCTTTTCCCCTCGTCGAGGATGAGTACAAGCGTAGAGTGTTTTATATACTCTGGTTTCGTTTTCAACGTTTAAATTTGCGTCTACTTAAACTACAAAAAAAGGATACAGATGCATTTGTCAAGCAAGCAAGGCTCAAAATGCGTCAGCTGTTAAGCCCCGAACAGAATCGTCGCTTGACGCGTCTTTATATCGAACTGGGCATGTTTGAGTATGAATTGCTGGAATGTGATGACATACCGGAGCGTGCATTTCGCATTTTCAAGAACATCATTGTGGGACAGGCTCAACCGGAACAGCTGGGCTTTGACGATGCGGATGTGCATTTTGCCTATTTGGTGTATGCCGAAATGTTGTGGGCACGCCATCAGCGGGAACAGGCCATGCATATGCTTATCTGTTTGTGTTTGGAGCGTCACGCCACCATTTCCACCCAGGTGTCTAGTCTGCTCATTGACCAGGCCGTAGAACGCAGCGAAGCTTTGCAACTGGAGTTGATCTATCTGCAAAATAAGCCACCGCAAATGAATTTGGAAGAGTATTTTAGTTCTCACAAGTTTTTGATTTTACTCAAAGCTCGTTGCCTTCTGCTCAATCTGTTGGGACAAGAACATGAGGCCTTGGATTTAATACAACGTATATACGATACTTCTCTAGCCTTGGAGTCGGCGCCACGTTTCAGCTATATACGTGAGCAAGTAAGGGAAATTCAAGTACTCCTTTATCAAATACCTCTAGTGCCTGTTGGCTACGAGGCAAAGAATGTTCATTTGGTAAAGCTGCTCGAGCTTAGTCTCGAAGAATTTCCACGCAATCTCTGCCTTTTACGCACTTGGATTGGTTTATCCACCTTGCCTTGGTATAAAGTACGCGCTCGTCTCATACGCACCGAGGCTGGCATTTTGTCCTTGCTCTATCTCATACTGGCTGGACGTTGCCGCTTTAAGCTACCCGATCTGGAGGAGACTCACGTGCAAGCGGTAATGCGTCAACGTGTTTTGTCCATGTTTGAAACCTTCTTACCCACCAATACACATCGCATGGATGTGGAGACCGCTCAGTATGAGATTTTGCGTCGCAATTCCCTCTATTGGCGTTGCTATTTACGTTGCCTATCGGATCGTTCCACTTCCTTTGATGTGAGCAAAAAGTGTCTACTTACCGCTTTGGATGAGTGTCCCTGGGACAAGGCACTGTATATGGATGGAACCATACATGTGCCACAGGAACTGGACCATTTGCAGGATTTAATGATTGAGAAGGAATTGCGCATGTTTGCCATGCCCCAGGAATTGGACATTTTGCGCGAAACTTAGATGCGAGGTTAGTACAATACAAATTTAGGTAACACTTTTTTTTTGTAGAAATGGGCCAATTATTTTGCTCACATTTTGATGAAAATTTGTTTAAAAGGTCATGATGATGGCAGATGATAAATCTACACACCTGATCATATTAATAGGTACACACCGGAATTTTTTAATTATAGATGGTTTTTTCGTACTTTTAGTGTTGACAACTTTTTAATTTTTGGTTTTTTGTTGTTTTCAATGTCTGGCCACACTGTGACAAAGAGTTAAAAGAGGGGCTGCCCCGTATATCAAAGCTTTTCTATAAATTGCGAGTCCACCACACATTTCGCCTGATCATAATAATAGGTACAGTCTCCGTTTCTCACAAGTATCAAGCGAATAATTTTGTAATCAGTGATCTTTTGGTAACCAAAGGTAAATTAAGTATAGCTCCTGTCAATACAGAGAATTAAATAATTATTTTTTTTAGAAAAAATGGGTCGAAATTCTCATTGTCCTAAGGAAGAAGCTCGATTGGTTCTTAGTCTGAGAAAAGAAGGCAAATCTATAAGAGCCATCGCCAAATTAATGAACAGGTCTCATAATTTTGTTAAAAATGCATTAGAAAGACAAACCAAGACAGGAAACCCGTGGAAGGCCACAAAAAACAACAGAAACCCTTGACCACTACATAGTAACTTTGAGCAAAAAGGACCCATTTAAGTCATCGAAGGCTATTGCAGCCAAAATTGGGAATTCAGTTAGTGCTCCAACTATCCGAAGACGACTACAAGATGCCAACCTACTAGGAAGAATTGCCAGAAAAGTCCCACTTATGCGAGGGACTTTTGCAAGGGACCACAAAGACTGGGTAGGATGCACCGGGGAGAAAAAATGGAGAAACATATTATGGAGCGATGAAACCAAGGTTAATTTGTTTGGGAATGACTGTGAAAGGAATGTTCGACGCCCTAATGGAAAGGAATTCCATCCACGGTTTACAAAAAAAAACAGTCAAACATGGAGGTGGCAATATAATGGTATGGGGTCGCTTCTCCAGGTACGGCGTAGGTCCAATTTATCAGACTACGAACAAAATGAATGCTGAAGAGTACAAATCCATATTGGAAACAGTTATGGTACCGTATGCTGAGGAAAATATGCCATTACGTTGGGTATTTCAGCAAGATAATGATCCTAACATCACACATCAAGGCTGTTATCTAAATTTTTCGAGGACCAAAAAGTTGACGTTCTGAAGTGGTCAAGCCAATCCCCCGACCTTAACCCCATTGAAAACTTGTGGGGAGACTTAAAAAAGAAATTGGCAAGGCATTCATTTTGAAATAAACAAAAATTATGGGAAGGTGTCCCAAAAACTGTGGTATGAGACACCAGTAGAGACCTCTACCTGCCAGGCTCTTATTAAAAGTATGCCAAAAAGAATGGCAGTAGTGGCCAAAAATAGAGGTGGATACACTGGATACTAAGTTAGGAAATACTAATTTACCTAAAAAAAGAACACAAAATGGAAATTAAAATTTATTTTTCTTACCAACACATGAAGTGTACCTATTATTATGATCACACTGAAAACGTATCTGAAACACAAAATGATCTCTTTTATGTTATATAATATTATTATTCTATGTTACAATTAAGTTTATTTTATTAAAAACAAATAGTTTAAGAACCAATGAGAACAAATTTTAAGTTTGAAACAATTAATAAAACTGTTTTCTGTTATACCTTAAAGTCAGAGTTGATGTGTGTACCTATTAATATGATCAGGTGTGTATTTGTTCAAATAAGTCTCACAAATTCACCAACTTGTACTTTTTATGCAAATTTGCATCATAATTTGGACCTTCGCTTCAACCGAAAACCAGAAGTAGACTAAAGTTGAAATGGATTTCACTCCGAACCAGGCAGGACAGGCTATCAGCCGAGCTCTTATGTCCCTTTCGTTAAAACTAGCAATTTCAGTTTGAATTTCATGAAACTACAAAAACAAAAATTCACAAAAAAAAGTTGGAAAATAAGATGTTTTTATACTCGTTACTCTTAAAGTAAAAGGGTATACTAAAGTCGTGCAAATGTATGTAACAGGCAGAAGGAATCATTTGTTGATCAGCATCAACAGCCGAGTCGATATAGCCATATCCGTCTGTCTGTATGAACACCTAGATCTCAGAGACTAGAAGAGCTAGAGCAACCAAATTTGAAATGTTGAAAACAGATCAAGTTTATTTCAAATTTTTGCCAAGCCCATCCCCGCCCCCACAATAAAAGATGTTGAATAGCTCCCACAATTTTGAGATATCGGTATTAAACTTAAAACTTACATTTATATTCGCAACATCTATGAGCCCTGAAAATTTCATCAAGCCGAGTTTAAAAAAATGTTGCATACTTTTCGGCTATCCATTATCCATTATATTTATTTGACAGAAATTCGTGGTGCTACAAGTGTATACTTAATGATTATTGCACCAGTCACAAAAACATAAGAATCAGCGAACAATTACTTAATATTACTTATTATTATTATTAAAATTAGTTTTATAATTTAATTTTGTAGATATAAATGTAATTTGACAATAAATTGCGTGACACTACTAATACTCTTCAAGTTTGGTGGGAGTTGGTTCCACAACCGAACAGTGTTTACAAAAAATTGGCGTTCAAAACTGGCTAGTGTATGGCGAATTGCGATGAGATTCAAAGTTCTCGTTGAGACGGCAAAACTTATTTTGTCATATAAATTCGATGGTTGTCTAGTGTATATTATCTTATGTAATAGTAGCAGAGATCTATAATCAGTCCAAGTCTTAAAATCAAGGTCATATATCTGTCTGGCAAAGCATGTAATGTGGTCAGTTCTTTTCTTATTATACACATAACTAGCAATGTTATTAAACGCTACATTAAGTCGTTTCAGTCGTATTTCAGTTCCATAACAAAGAGTGGGTGTCAAGTACGTCTTTGCAATAAGGAGTCTGAGATTAGTCGGCAAATAACATTTAGTCAACGAAAGCTGTCTTAGTATTCCGTAGGTTTTTCCAGCGGCTTTAGTCACTTGTTCATTCCAGCTAAGGGTGTCATTAAAACTTATACCTAGATTAACGGCTTGAGCAACATATTCCAAAGGGGTGCCAGCAATATTTAGTCGAGGTAGATTTTGTGGTACTTAGTGACTTTTTATAAATTACTATGCATTTATATTTTGATGGATTTAGGTGATAGTCCGTTACGTTTAGCCCATTCATTAACATTCAACAAATCATTGTTACATATATCGACGCACTCATTTATTTTATTTAACGGACGGTTAACACATATGTATCTGCACACATGTGGACATTACAATTAGACAACATATCTGGCAGGTAATTTACATATAATGAGAAAAGAAGGGGACCAAGGACTGACCCCTGGGGGACACCTCGCTTAAGGTACAAAGTGGATGATATATCAGACTCCGATACCACTGCCTGTCGTCTATCACAAAGGTACGATTTAATAAGTTTTAAAGCAGTATTTGCGAATTTATAGAATCTGTCTAGTTTCGTTATTAAGATTTCGTGGTTAAAGGTGTCAAATGCCTTGCTAAAGTCGAGTAGTGTTAAAAGTGTAACATTTCCGTTGTCTATTTGCCTTCTTATATCCTCTGTTATGTTTATTATTGTCGTGGTGCAGCTTCTGTTCTTTCTATATCCTGACTGTTTATTAGTTAACATTAAGTTTTGCGTTAAAAATTTACATATTTGATTTGCTATTAACTGTTTTACTACTTTTGACAAAAATGGTAAAATTGAGATTGGTCGAAATTGATTGTTTCCTTTTGGTATAGGATATATTTTTGCGAGTTTCCGTATTTCTGGGAAAGTTGATGTCGTAAGAACTGTGTTGCAGATATGGGTAATGTGAATGTGATGATGCTCTTCAGTCTTGTATCTCTTCCATTGTTGTGAGATATGACAGGCTATGTTCTGATCAAACCATGGTTTTTGAATCGGCTTAAGCAGTTTTCTACGCAAGGGTACACAGCTTACAAATAGATTTCCAGTAAAAAGATGAAGTTGCTCTATTTGTGAATAAGCATCGGCAAGTCTATATATTGAGTCCCAGTCATACGATATAAATTGATCACTAAGCTATAGTTAATATTCTTAAAGTCCCTGTACCAAAGAATTTCTTCACTTTGATGTGGTTTAAAGTCATATGTCAGGAAAATTAGATCGCACCTCAGGCACACAGGAAGGTTATTAAACATTTCTTTCCATGAGTAGCGGGTATATCGAAGTCGGTTAGAGCCGACTTTAACTATCGCTTTCTGTTTTTTTTTGCAGAATTGAAACAAAAAACGATTTATTTTTCAATTAAAACAAAAAAAAATATGATCACACAGCAGTTCCTTGAATTATGATAAAATGGACCTCTGTAAACATCACCTCATATCCAGTTTTCCAAATAATGCCTCGGTTAGCGTTCTATGAATACTTTTATACTAGCAGCACAATTGGTAGTCAAGGTACCTCCCGAAGGAGGTAAACCTTAATTCTGGTATATCTTTAAAAGTGCAAAGCTCTAAAATTTTGAAGAAGGTTCGGTCCACCAATTTAGCGAAACGAAATTAATATCTTTCAAAGTAAATGAGATAATCGCAATTTGTTTTTTTCTTCTTATAGGTAGGAATAAAATCAATATTAAAAATTTAAAAAAAAGTTTTTAATACAACTTTTTTTATTTTTTAAAATTTAAAAACAAAAATTTTTTTTTTTAAATTTCAAAAAGATTGCACATCTTTTTTAAAGTTGGAATAACAAAAAATTTTTAATATCAATTTTTTTTAATTTATAAGTTTAAGTTAAAGTTTTTTTAAATTTTTTCGGTAGGTACACTTACATTTTGATCCAAATCTCGAGTCAGAAACGTTAGATGAAGTCAAGCAAGGTATGAATCGAAAGCTTATTGAATTTCCAATAATCGCGCATAACATTGTTTTCAAATCGGTAAAGTAGTTTGCGTACAAACAGCAAAAATATTTGAAAAAATTAATTTTTTCACATCTAAAAAAAATATAATAAAATTATTCTTAAGAATCGCATTTTTTCGAATAAAATAAGATATTAATAAAGAAAATCTATGGATAAACAACGAATTGATCATCGATGATCGCAATACATCATAGCTTGGAAGAATATCGGCATTTTGAACAAGCCCATTGGTAAAATCTCGCAATTTTTTTCAGATTTCGATACGGTCCAGCTTACTTCAGGTTTTGTTATATAAAACTGTATCAAAAAATAGTTTTCCAAAGGCAAAAAATTCTTTGTGGGGATATCTTCGTTGAGCCAAACTAAAAAAAGCTTTTGTTTTGATGCTGACACTGCGCCTAAAAAGTTCAACAAATGCAAGGGTAGCACATATTAACAGGTGATCTTAAAAATTTTAAAACAACAAAGACTCACACTTAAAAAAAAAAGTTAAAGACGACTTGGACATTTGTGGACATTTTTAGTTTTGCTCCACGAAAGACAGGTGTAGGCTACTAAGTTCAGGTTGTTAATACGCGTTACTTTCACTAAGTCTTACAAGTAATACATATAAGGACGTGTCACTTACATTGATTTTTTGCTTAATACATACCTTTATATTAATATATAACCAAGCTCTTTGGTAAACTAACGAGAACTTTTTATTTCACAGCTAAACTAACAAAAACTGCAAAAAATGCGGGAATTAATTGTAAAGCACTTGCCAAAACATATGTTGTGTTTGATAGCTCACAGCTGTTTAGATATATAATATATCGCAATCCTTTGAGATAAACTTTTATAAGCTAATCAAAGTATCGGTAGTCGATAAGTAAAAAAACTTGAAAAATTAAATTTTGAAGCGCTAGAATGGGTATTTCGGGGATTCGAACCCGCTCTAAAGTCTGAAATTCGGTTCGCGGACCGGTTCCTGGAACCCCTGAACCCAAGGTTTTCGTTCGAACCTCATTTCTCTTGAACATAAAGGAATACTTTCGATTTATTAATACTTATTTTTATACCCTTGTAGAGGGTATATTAAAATTGTTCGGATGTTTGCAACGCATAGAAGGAAGCATCTCCGACCACACAAAGTATATATATTCTTGATCAGCATGACGAGCTGAGTTGATATAGCCATGTCCGTCTGTCCGTCCGTCTGTTTCTATGCTATCTCCTCCATCAGTTTTAAAGCTATCGCAAGCAAACTTTGCACGAAGTCTTTTGCTACGAATACGCTGCTCATTTGTCGGAACCGGCCGGATCGGATGACTATAGCATATAGCTGCCATAGAAACGATCGGTCGTAAAACTAGTTTTAGTGAGAAAAACTTTTTTGTTTGCAATGCTAACGCCCCCAAAACTCGTATTTATAAGTTATCTATGCTTTCACACAGTTCCACCAAGTATGATGAAAATCGGTCAACTATATAGTATAGCTGCCATACAAAATATAGTTCTGGAAAAAAGTCTTAGTGGGAAAAACTTTTTTGTTTTTAAAGCTATCGGTTCCAAAATTGTTACTGATCAGTATTCTATGCTACCTACCACACAATTCTGCCAATTCCGATCCAAATCGGATGACTATCGCATATAGCTGCCATAGGAACGATCGGTCGAAAAAGTAGTTCTAGTGAGAAAAACTTTTTTGTTTTCAAAGGTAGCGTCTTTTTACTTTCCAATTATGATTATAATCAGTTTCCACACAATTTTGGGAAGTTTGGTAAAAATCAGATGAGTATAACGTATAGCTGCCATATAACAACCTTTCGACAACCATATTCAATCCATTATCGACGGTGAGAGAATAAATCTGACCTAGAGAAATGTCGTAATTCTCCAACTTCTTTAATGATAGCAGTCAGATTACAAGTAATTTCTGTTTCCCTGTGTGTGTCGTTGGAAAGACTACTTAATTTTGTGAACTGAACCTAATTTTTCGAAAAAGTGGTTTGGTTTGCGTTCTCAGGTTCGACGAGTCAAAAATATTAGGGACTCGGTTCATGGTCCGGTTCGGTTCCGGATCGGTATGCAGCCTTGATTAAAATCAATATTTATGATGGTATAATATGGTACTCGCCAGCCAAGAAACCGCAATATGAAGTACCATTTTTAGATTCACCCACAAACCAATTCATATAGGTCATAAACCAGACCTAAAAATAGACAGAACAGCGTTTTCACTTATACACAGAAAAAAATAATTATATGATCTGGGGCTCAATGTTTTATTTTTTCATATCAATAAAAAGCCGATACAACAACATTGGTCATTTAGGTTAAAACCAGCTTCACCAAAATTATGTGAAAGCATAGAAAACTTATAAGTACGAGGTTTGGCGACGTTTGCGTTGAAAACAAAAAAGTTTTTCTCACTAAAACTAGTTTTTTGACCGATCGTTCCTATGGCAGCTATAGGCTATAGTTATCCGATTTGCATCAAACTTGGCAGAATTGTGTTCTAGCATTGAAAACAAAAAAGTTTTTCCCACTAAGACTTTTTTTCAGACTTAGTTTTTGTATGGCAGCTATACTATATAGTTGTCCGATTTGGATCAAATTTGGTGGAATTATGCGAAAGCATGAAAAACTTGTAAATGCGGGATTTGGGAACGATTGCATTGAAAACAAAAAAGTTTTTCTTACTAAAACTCGTTTTTTGACCGTTCGTTCCAATGTCAGCTATTTGCTTTAGTCATACAAGGGTATAAATAGCTGTTATTTCACAACTATCAATCGATAAGCGGCAGTGGCACCTCTATCTAGTTCATAAAAGAAAATCCCCCCAGCAATTTCACCTGGAATTCGGAACACGAAACCGTTTCGGAGCTGTTGTGGAATTACTATTGAAAATGAAGTGTAAATTAAGTGTTAAGAGTAAATCTAACGCTTTTTATGAACTTGCTATGAACTTTGGCTAATATAGTAGCAATTATTTCATATGTGTGGGAAAATTGCACACGCCTATATGCGAGCACGAGAGAATGACGATGTAGATTGCTGTTAATATAGTGACCGGTTAGTCCAAAGTAACTTTTGTTATGGCAATTTCAGATATCGGCAGTCGCACAAGTAAAGTGAGTATTTTGAAAAATAGCGGACGTCCATCCTATAGGGGATGTTTACCGGTCGTCCAGTTAAAGCCACAAACACATCCCTGAAACTTTTCTCTTCAACAGGGCAGAGTAATGTAAACGGAGTAGGAAAAGAACCTTGTCCCTTACCTATTGACAAGGTAAATCAAAATTAAGACCTAGGTAAGTTTAAAGGTATCTAGGTATGTAGTATGTGAACTAGGTGGGAAGTGAATGGGAAGTGGGTGCGAAGTGGGTGGTATGTGGGTGGTAAGTGGCTAGGTACTTTCAAACACTGCTTAGAACTCACATTCAAAGTAATTGGAAGAGTTCAGTGCGATTACGCAGCACCAGCATTGACAGCAGCCATTAACAATAAGCGATAAGCAATGAGGAAACCTTAAGCGTGCCCAAAATGCTGCCCTCCTTCCGCACTATTACTGGATGCCACACCATGGCTCATGTAGAAACCCGCATTCTTGGTAATGTACTTACCAAGCAGTTCCACCCTTACAATATGGTCATCAAAGTCCTTGTCCCCTTTGTCAACAACCAACTGGTATGTTTGTTTAAAGTGTGCATAGCAAATCAAGTCCGCTGATGAGAGAATTTGGTTATTCTCGAAACAGCGATCAATGTACGAACATACCCAATTGCTATTCTAAAATGTTATAATTAATATCTGTTGATTTGTGTTGATTATATTAAATTATACTCAATTATAGACCTTGAGCCAGTCAGATGCAAACTTGGACTAATTTTTATACCCTTGCAGAGGGTATTATAATTCAACCCAGAAGTTTGAAATATTCATTTCCGGCCCCATAAACTATATAAATTCTTGATCAGGGCGACGATCTGAGTCGATTGTCGACTGTCTGTCTGTTTCTAAGCAAACAAGTCTCTCAGTTTTAAGGCTATCAAGCTGAAATTTTGCACAGAGTTTTCTTTTTACTGCACGCTGCTAATATGTCGGAACCGACCGTATCGGATGACTATATCTTATAGCTGTCATAGGAACCATCGGTCGGAAAATGGGTCTTAGTGAGAAAAACTTTTTGGTTTTCAATGTTAGCGTCCTTTAACTCTGCCATTATTAATATTATATGCTTTCAAACAGATTTGCAAAATTTGGTCAAGATCGGATGACTATATCTTATAGCTGCCATAGGACCGATTGGTCGGAAAATGGGTCTTAGTAAGAAAAACTTTATTGTTTTCAGTGCTAGCATCATAAAACTCGGCCATTATTAATATAATAGGCTTTCAGACAGATTTGCAAACTTTGGTCAAAATCGGATGACTATATCTTATAGCTGCCATAGAACCGATTGGTCGGAAAATTAGTTCTAGTGAGAAAAACTTTATTGTTTTCAATGTTAGCGTCCTTAAACTCGTCCATTATTAATAGTATATGCTTTCAAACAGATTTCCAAATTTTGGTCAAGATCGGATGACTATATCTTATAGCTGCCATAGGACCGATTGTTCGGAAAATGGGTCTTAGTAAGAAAAACTATTGTTTTCAATGCTAGCATCATAAAACTCGGCCATTATTAGTATTATGTGCTTTCAAACAGATTTGTAAATTTTGGTCGAAATCGGATGACTATATCTTATAGCTGTAATAGGAATCATCGGTCGGAATGGGTCTTACTGAGAAAAACTTTTTTGTTTTTAATGCTAGCATTCTCAAACTCGTCCAATATTAATATTATATGCTTTCACACAGATTTGCAAACTTTGGTCAAAATCGGATGACTATATCTTATAGCTGCCATAGGACCGATTGGTCGGAAAATTAGTTCTAGTGAGAAAAACTTTATTGTTTTCAAGTAAATCGTCCTTAAGGTCGGTGATTCGTAATATTAAACGTTTTGAAACTAATTTGAAAAAGTTGATCGACATCGGGTGACTATATCTTATGGTTGCCATAGGACCGATTGGTCGAAAATGGTTCTTAGTAAGACATTTTTTTTGTTTTCAATGTTAGCGTGCTTAAACTCATTGATTACTAATTCTATATGCTTTCAAATATATTCGCAAATTTTGGTCAAAATCGGATGACTATATCTTATAGCTGCCATAGGACCGATCGGTCGGAAAATTAGTCTTGGGGAGAAAAACTTTTTAGTTTTCAATGTTAGCGTCCTTCAACTCGGCCATTATTAATATTTATTATATAATATTAAATGCTTTCAAACAGATTTGCAAATTTTGGTTAAGATCGGATAACTATATCTTATAGCTGCCATAGGAACGATTGGTCGGAAAATGGGTCTTAGTAAGAAAAACTATTGTTTTCAATGCTAGCATCATAAAACTCGGCCATTATTAGTATTATGTGCTTTCAAACAGATTTGCAAATTTTGGTCGAAATCGGATGACTATATCTTATAGCTGTAATAGGAATCATCGGTCGGAAAATGGGTCTTACTGAGAAAAACTTTTTTGTTTTTAATGCTAGCGTTCTCAAACTCGTCCAATATTAATATTATATGCTTTCACACAGATTTGCAAACTTTGGTCAAAATCGGATGACTATATCTTATAGCTGCCATAGGACCGATTGGTCGGAAAATTAGTTCTAGTGAGAAAAACTTTATTGTTTTCAAGTAAATCGTCCTTAAGGTCGGTGATTCGTAATATTAAACGTTTTGAAACTAATTTGAAAAAGTTGATCGACATCGGGTGACTATATCTTATGGTTGCCATAGGACCGATTGGTCGAAAATGGTTCTTAGTAAGACATTTTTTTTGTTTTCAATGTTAGCGTGCTTAAACTCATTGATTACTAATTCTATATGCTTTCAAATATATTCGCAAATTTTGGTCAAAATCGGATGACTATATCTTATAGCTGCCATAGGACCGATTGGTCGGAAAATGGGTCTTAGTGAGAAAAACTTGTTTGTTTTCAATGTTAGCGTCCTTCAACTCGGCTATTATTAATATTATATGCTTTCAAACAGATTTGCAAATTTAGGTCAAAATCGGATGACTATATCTTATAGCTGCCATAGGACCGATTGGTCGAAAAATGGGTCTTAGTGAAAAAAACTTTTTTGTTTTCAATGTTAGCTTCCTCAAACTCGTCCATTATTAATATTATATGCTTTCACACAGATTTGCAAACTTTGGTCAAAATCGGATGACTATATCTTATAGCTGCCATAGGACCGATTGGTCGGAAAATTAGTTCTAGTGAGAAAAACTTTATTGTTTTCAAGTAAATCGTCCTTAAGGTCGGTGATTCGTAATATTAAACGTTTTGAAACTAATTTGAAAAAGTTGATCGACATCGGGTGACTATATCTTATGGTTGCCATAGGACCGATTGGTCGAAAATGGTTCTTAGTAAGACATTTTTTTTGTTTTCAATGTTAGCGTGCTTAAACTCATTGATTACTAATTCTATATGCTTTCAAATATATTCGCAAATTTTGGTCAAAATCGGATGACTATATCTTATAGCTGCCATAGGACCGATCGGTCGGAAAATTAGTCTTGGGGAGAAAAACTTTTTAGTTTTCAATGTTAGCGTCCTTCAACTCGGCCATTATTAATATTTATTATATAATATTAAATGCTTTCAAACAGATTTGCAAATTTTGGTTAAGATCGGATAACTATATCTTATAGCTGCCATAGGAACGATTGGTCGGAAAATGGGTCTTAGTAAGAAAAACTATTGTTTTCAATGCTAGCATCATAAAACTCGGCCATTATTAGTATTATGTGCTTTCAAACTAATTTGTAAAAGTTGATCGACATCGGGTGACTATATCTTAAGGTTGCCATAGGACCGATCGGTCGAAAATGGTTCTAAGTAAGAAATTTTGTTTGTTTTTAATGTTAGCATCTATAAACTCATTGATTACTAATTCTATATGCTTTCAAATATATTCGCAAATTTTGGTCAAAATCGGATGACTATATCTTATAGCTGCCATAGGACCGATTGGTCGAAAAATGGGTCTTAGTGAAAAAAACTTTTTTGTTTTCAATGTTAGCTTCCTCAAACTCGTCCATTATTAATATTATATGCTTTCACACAGATTTGCAAACTTTGGTCAAAATCGGATGACTATATCTTATAGCTGCCATAGGACCGATTGGTCGGAAAATTAGTTCTAGTGAGAAAAACTTTATTGTTTTCAAGTAAATCGTCCTTAAGGTCGGTGATTCGTAATATTAAACGTTTTGAAACTAATTTGAAAAAGTTGATCGACATCGGGTGACTATATCTTATGGTTGCCATAGGACCGATTGGTCGAAAATGGTTCTTAGTAAGACATTTTTTTTGTTTTCAATGTTAGCGTGCTTAAACTCATTGATTACTAATTCTATATGCTTTCAAATATATTCGCAAATTTTGGTCAAAATCGGATGACTATATCTTATAGCTGCCATAGGACCGATTGGTCGGAAAATGGGTCTTAGTGAGAAAAACTTGTTTGTTTTCAATGTTAGCGTCCTTCAACTCGGCTATTATTAATATTATATGCTTTCAAACAGATTTGCAAATTTAGGTCAAAATCGGATGACTATATCTTATAGCTGCCATAGGACCGATTGGTCGGAAAATGGGTTTTAGTGAGAAAAACTTTATTCTTTTCAAGTGAATCGTTGTTAAGGTCGGTGATTATTAGTATTATGTGCTTTCAAACTAATTTGTAAAAGTTGATCGACATCGGGTGACTATATCTTAAGGTTGCCATAGGACCGATCGGTCGAAAATGGTTCTAAGTAAGAAATTTTTTTTGTTTTCAATGTTAGCGTGCTTAAACTCATTGATTACTAATTCTATATGCTTTCAAATATATTCGCAAATTTTGTTCAAAATCGGATGACTATATCTTATAGCTGCCATAGGACCGATTGGTCGAAAAATGGGTCTTAGTGAAAAAAACTTTTTTGTTTTCAATGTTAGCTTCCTCAAACTCGTCCATTATTAATATTATATGCTTTCACACAGATTTGCAAACTTTGGTCAAAATCGGATGACTATATCTTATAGCTGCCATAGGACCGATTGGTCGGAAAATTAGTTCTAGTGAGAAAAACTTTATTGTTTTCAAGTAAATCGTTGTTAAGGTCGGTGATTAGTAATATTAAACGCTTTCAAACTAATTTGAAAAAGTTGATCGACATCGGGTGACTATATCTTAAGGTTACCATAGGACCGATCAGCCGAAAATGGTTCTAAGTAAGAAATTTTGTTTGTTTTTAATGTTAGCGTCCTTAAACTCACTGATTACTAATTCTATATGCTTTCAAACATATTCGCAAAATTTGGTCGAAATCGGATGACCATATCTTAAGGCTGCCATAGGACCGATCGGTCGGAAAATGAGTCTTGGGGAGAAAAACTTTTTTGTTTTCAATGTTAGCGTCCTTAAGCTCGGCCATTATTAATATTAAATGCTTTCAAACAGATTTGCAAATTTTGGTCAAAATCGGATGACTATATCTTATAGCTGCCATAGGACCGATTGGTCGGAAAATGGGTCTTAGTGAGAAAAACTTTATTGTTTTCAATGTTAGCGTCCTTAAACTCGTCCATTATTAATAGTATATGCTTTCAAACAGATTTCCAAATTTTGGTCAAGATCGGATGACTATATCTTAAGGCTGCCATAGGACCGATTGGTCGGAAAACGGGTCTAGTGAAAAAAACTTATTGTTTTCCATGCTAGCATCATAAAACTCGGCCATTATTAGTATTATGTGCTTTCAAACTGATTTGCAAATTTTGGTCGAAATCGGATGACTATATCTTATAGCTGTAATAGGAATCATCGGTCGGAAAAAAAGTCTTAGTAAGAAAAACTTTTTGGTTTTAAATTTTATGTTTCTTAAACTCGCCAATTGTTAATTTGATGAGTGATGTTTTCAAAAAGTTTCGCTAAATTTGGTCGAAATCGGATGTTTATCTGTGGGAAAATGGGTTTTAGTTACACAAATTTTTGATTTTTATGTAAACGTTCTTAAGCTCTGACATTTCAAAAACAGCATTTGCAAGTGTATAAAAACTTCGGCACAGACGAAGCTAGCTTAGTCTTCTCGTTTTTACATATTTTGTGTGTTTGTATTTATGAATTTATAGCTATGAATTAAAATTAAACTTGATCTAATTTGTTTTGTTAAAACCACATTTAATATCACAAACGTCAATGCACATATACTTATTTCCCTGAGGCATAATACAGGTTATAGGGAATTCATAACGCCCAACTTTATTAACTTAGGTTAAAATTTATTGTAGTTATAGATTTGTAATGGTTTTAAGGATGTTTTTTACCCTCTTACTTTCTACTTTTTGTACCGCTTACTCTTGTGTAAAGTGTCCAAACACATGACTGTTTTTAGTGACCTTTGGATTTATTTATTTATTTATTAGATATTTCTTCTTAGTGCTAGAAGTACAGGACTTATTTGGAAGCACTAATCACTATTACAATTACGAAGACAACAGTCGATTGGGTTATTAATTTAAAATTAACATTTAACATTGAATATTAACTCTTAAAATATAAATAATTTAGATGGTTTCTTAATCGAACGAAAAATGAAAGAAAAACATGGCTTATTGCTGTAGGTAGTTTTCCATTGATTTTTTAAAAACGGGCTCGCTTCGAATTGTTTTAATATCGTTAGGTAGCTGGTTCCATAGACAAATAGCATAAGGAAAGAAGTGCAAATCAGATGTTGCTAGTTTTAAATTTTTTGTTCTTTGAGATGAAGCAAAGTTAAGCATTTTGAACAGGTAGGGAGGTTCCCCAGTGTTAATTATTTTGTGCAGGAACACTAGCACTCGTAAGCTAATCCATGAATTTAGAGGTATATTAAATATTCTCTCTGCATATTGTGATATGTGGTCGGATCTTTTTCTAGCAATGTTATTATACTCTGTACCGAAGGTACATAGAGTATATTAAGTTTGTGCAAAAGTATGTAACAGGGAGAAGGAATCGTTTCCGACCCTATAAAGTATATATATTCTTGATCAGAATCAACTGCCGAGTCGATATAGCCATGTCCGTCTGTCCGTCTGTCTGTCTGTCTGTCCGTCCGTATGAACGAAGAGATCTCAGAGATGGTAAGAGATAGAGGTTTGACATGTATGGGGCATATATTTCTTATACTTGCAGGCAGATCAAGTTTATTTTCAATTTTTGCCACGCCCCCTCCCGCCCCCGAAATTTGGAAAAAACGTCATATCTTCTACAGTTTTGAAGATAGATCATTCGTACTTTCTAGAGATACCTTAAAAACAAAATTATTTATCGATTTGCTGAAGGAATGATAGAGATCGGATGAACGATACTCAAGTTATGAGCATAAAACGGGCAGTAAACACCCACCAACCCCCCACCCATGTTGATTCACAGCATTCTATTGAACGGCAATCTTAGTGAGAGAGAGAGAGAGAGAGAGAGAGAGAGAGAGAGAGAGAGAGAGAGAGAGAGTGAAACTTAGAGATGAGCGCGTATAACTCGTGAGCAAATGCGAGCTGCGACGTTAAGGGTACAGAGTATGTTACAGTCGGGCTTGACCGACTTTCTTTCTTGTTAAATATTACATTAAAATTTATGTTTGCTACTTGCATTGCAATTTCCGAAAACTTCCATCCCATATAGCAGCGATGGTATTATATGCACTTTTGCAATCAGGTCGCTTATATGTGTGGGGATGTGTTGCTTTGTCAGGTTTAGCCGTCTAATAATAGCATATGTTTTCCCAATTGCCTTGCTTATATGGTCGTCCCATGATAACGTCTTATTGAAAGTAAAACCTAAATTTAATGCCCTTTCAGTATATTCGATAACGGATCCATCAATCTTTAGCTGCTGTAAACTACTCGTGTCATATTTCTTTTTATAAATAACTAGGCATTTGGGTTTAATTGGGTTTATTTTAAGACCGTTGCTCATAATTATAATGATGGACACATTCACTAACATTTCTTAACGGAGCACTAACATACATTTGAACGTCATCTGCGTACATTTGAATTTCACATTTTGACAAGACATATGGCAGGTCATTAACATATATGGAAAATAGCAAGGGTCCCATTACAGAACCCTGTGAAACACCACAATTCACGGTCAGAAAGAAAGAGAACTCTGATTGTGTAACTACAGCTTTTTGACTATCACTAAGGTATGATTTCATGAGTTTCATTGCTGTATTGGAGAAGTTGTAGAGTTTGTTTAACTTTGCGCACAGTATTTTGTGACTTACCATATCAAACGCTTTACTGTAGTCCAACAATGTTAAAAGTGTGACTTGGCACGCATATCTTCTGAGATGCAGCTTTGCTTTTTTCGGAACCCCGATTATTTGTCATTTAGTAGAGAATTCTGCTCCATATTACCTATCTATTTGTGAGGCCAGGATTTGTTCAAATGCTTTTGATAAGAAGGAGAGGATTGAGATGGGACGCTAATCGTTATTGCCTTTTGGAATCGGTAACACTTTTGCAGTTTTCCAAACATGTGGGAGAGTAGATGTCATTAGTGCAGTATTAAATATGTACGTAATATAATATATGACAAGTGTAAAGGCAGCATTACTCTTGTGTAAAGTATCCAAACACATGACTGTTTTTAGTGACCTTTGGATTATCAATCATAGAACTTTTAGCAGGCTTCAGGTCAATAAGTTATGATTTATGTTTATAACTTTTCCAAAACAAGACACCCAAAAGAAGGCTGGTTGATCGTATAGCTATTTCATGAATTTCCACAATTCAATCATTAGCGATCTTGGCCTGTTTTCAATGAAATGACAGAGGCTACCTTATGACAGAAGTGCTATGACCGCTTGGGTATCCCAAAGGTTTAATCACGAATCGAATTGCGGTTCCAGTACGTGATTTGAAATGGTTTTATTTCGGTTAAACATAGTTTCACATCATCGGCGTTCATAAGCACACGAGAGTGAGTCAAGACAGACGGAAGATCATTTATGAAGAGAGTAAAAAGCAATGGACCCAAGTGACTATCTTGGGGTACTCCAGAGGTAACCTGGATTAGCTTAGAATATGAATTACAAAATAGAACTTTTTGTGTTCTATAACTAAGGTAATCAGAGTTCCAACTAAAAAGGTTAGTTGGAAAACCAATTGAACTCAGTTTATGAAGCAACAAGGAGTGATTAACAGAATCAAAAGCCTTACTACAATCAGTTTAAATGACGTTAGTTTACATCTTACCTAAGATCCCTTTGATCACTAATGATGTAAGCTGATGTAAGTAAAGGTCCCTGTTAGGTGTTTTCTTATTTTGTTAAACGTCTTCTTTCATTTGTATGTGAAACGCGATGACTTCTGCCATCTCCCCACTGTAACATTGATTGATAAATGATTAATGAAACCTCTAATCGAAACCGGTTAATGTACAATAACACATATTTGAATCTCTGGTGCTAAAAATCTTTACACAAAAAAAAAAAAAAAAAAGGTTATAAAAGGGAAGATGGAAAAGATGATGAAGTGTTAACAAATTGCGTATACGCCATGTTTCGAAAGTCAAAAGTTCTTCTCCTGTTTTGCCAGAGCTAAAAGCTGTCCGCTTATCCTTACCAACACAACAAGTTCAAGTTTAACGACGACAACGACAAGCTAGCAGCGAGCGAGAGAGAGAGAGCAAAGCTCGCTCTCTCTTTTAATACGTTTGATGTGGAGGCAGGAAGGGTTTCCCTCGGCTCCAAAAGCGTGGGGGCAGTGCCAGAGTCAAGGTCTTCTGCAGCAGCTTTTCAGCGCAGGTTGTTGCTCGCTTGCTCTCTGTTAAGCTTTTTTTGCCGCTGCTGCCGCTGCTGCTGGCAGCTGATTCCGCTCGCTAGCTCGCTCGCTCGCTTGCTTGTGTTCGCTCGTCGTTGCCGCTGCTGCCGCTTGCTTTGGCCCTGGCTGATTAGTTTAGTTTTGTGATTTCAATATATGTAATTAATTTCTGTTTCTGTGGCGGTACGGTCGGACGCGTCGCGACGTTCGCAGCGCGTAAAAACACACACAAAAAAAAAAAAAATAAACGCAAAAAAACGCTTCCAACAAATAAAAAAAAAAACACAAAAACACAGAAAAACATTTTTAAATTTTTTTTTGGATTTTTTTTTCTGGTGCTGGGTTTCGTTGTCGCGCGCCGCCTCCAAAAAGGAAAATGCAAAGAACACGCTCGCCGCTTCAAGTGAAATGCCGCGTTTGTGTCAACCCATAGAGAGCAACAGCATTTTGCGGGTTAAATTTTGTTATTTCTTAGAATAATTCAAGTGAGCTGCGACGAAATTATCCAAGTGAAGAAGAAGGTGAATTTAAGGGGGGAAACCTATATATATTTCTCTTCAATCCTGAGTCGACTGAAACGACTCGATCAAAACTAAAAAAAAAAACACAACTTACGTTTGTCATTTTCAAGGTTCCGCTTTTTGTTGTTGGTGCGATTTTTGAATATCTAACAAATGTTGTTAGTGTCGATTTTTGGTCTGCTCTGCTCTGCTCTGCCCCCGCCGTTTGGCATTTCAATTGCGTCGCTTAAAAAGTTGTTAATAAATGTATAATATGAAATGATTGAAATTGTTTGTGGCTATTGTTGTTGTTGTTGTTGTGGTTGTTGTTGCAAGGGAGCAAATATTGAATTCAAAAAATAAAAGCACACATTTTGGCATTTATTTTTTTTGTTTTTACATATATATAAAAATTTTGTTGTTTTTGTCGCCTGTAAAACAAAAAAATAATTTTTTTTTGCTGACGTCGCCGACAACGATGCGAGCAGCAACCACGAAAGAGAGCGCGCCTAAACCAGCAGAAGTTGAGAGCTCTCCACACACACACACACACACACACACACACAGACAAAGCAACGTACTGAAATCGAAGCCATGGCATAGGGTGCTTTATGGGGGCACCAGGGGGTGTGCTAGATGAGAAGCTAAGCTAAGGCGCCAACTGCAAAACAAAACTTCTCGCAAATGCCCTTCATTCATCATGTGTCCCCCCCCCCCCCAACATACAAAATAACAAAAACTGATCTCTCCCACTTAACAAACTGATAAGGCAAAATTTTTCCATAGTTTTGACTTTTTGTCAAATATTTCCGGATTGAATGAAGACAACAACATCTCTTCAGTGAAATTAACTAAGTAGCACTTTGAATACTCTTGTTGATGTTTGTAAAGCATCTCCGACCACATAAAGTATAGATATATTCTTGATCAGCATGACGAGCTGAGTTGATATAGCCATGTCCGTCTGTTTCTATGCTATCTCCCACCAAACTTTGCTCGCAGCCTTTTGGTACACATCGGATGACTATAGCATATAACTGCCATAGGAACGATCGGTCAAAAAACTAATTTTAGTGAGAAAAACTTTTTTGTTTTCAACTCAAAAGTGCCCAAACCTCGTATTTCATAATTCCACCAAGTTTTATGAAAATCGGACAACTATATAGTATAGCTGCCATACAAAAATAATGTCTGAAAAAAAGTCTTAGTACATAAAACTTTTTTATTTTCAATGCTATAGGTTCCAAACTTGTTACTGATCAATATTATATGCTACCACACAATTCTACCAAGTTTCATCCAAATCGGATGCCTATAGCATATAGCTGCCATATGAACGATCGGTCGAAAAACTAGTTTTAGTGAAAAAAACTTTTTTGTTTTCAATGTAAGCGCCCCCAAAACTCTTATTTCTAAGTTTTCAATGCTTTTACATAATTCCACCAAGTTTTATGCAAATCGAACAACTATATAGTATAGCTGCCATACAAAAATAAAGTCTGAACAAAAGTCTTAGTACATAAAACTTTTTTGTTTTCAATGCTATCGCTTTCAAACTTGTTTCTAAGCAATATTATATGCATACCACACAATTCTACCAAGTTTGATCCAAATCGGATGACTATAGCATATAACTGCCATAGGAACGATCGGTCGGAAAACTAGTTTTAGTGAGAAAAACTTTTTTGTCCTTAAAGCAAACAAGCCCAAACCTTGTATTTCTAAATTCTTTATGCTTTTACATAATTCCACTAAGTTTTATGAGAATCGGACAACTATATAGTATAGCTGCCATACAAAAGTAATGTCTGAATAAAAGTCTTCATACGAAAAACTTTTTGGTTGTCAATGCTATCGCTCTGAAACTCAATATTATCCGCTAGAACTCAATTCTATCAAGTTTCAACCAAATCTGATAACTACAGCATATAGCTGCCATAGGATCTATCGGTCGAAAAAGTAGTTTTAGTGAGAAAAACTCGTTTGTTTTCAATTCGAACGCCTCCAAAACTCGTATTTATCAGTTTTCTTCGCTTTTACATAATTCCACCAAGTATTATGAAAATCGGACAACTATATAGTATAGCTGCAATACAAAGTAATGTCTGGAAAAAAATCTTAGTACTTAAAACTTTTTTGGTTTCAATGATATCGCTTCCAAACTTGTTACTTAGCAATATTATATGCTACCACACAATTCTGCCAAGTTTGATCCAAATCGGATGACTATAGCATATAACTGCCATAGGAACTATCGGTTGAAAAACTAGTTTTAGTAAGAAAAACTTTTTTGTTTTCAAAGCGAACGCCCCCAAACCTCGTATTTAGAAGTTTTCTTTGCTTTTACATAATTCCACCAAGTTTTATGAAAATCGGACTACTATATAGTATAGCTGCCATACAAAAGTAATGACTGAAAAAAAGTTTTAGTACATAAAACTTTTTATACTCTGTACCAAAGGTACACAGAGTATATTAAGTTTGTGCAAAAGTATGTAACAGGGAGAAGGAATCGTTTCCGACCCTATAAAGTATATATATTCTTGATCAGCATCAACAGCCGAGTCGATATAGCCATGTCCGTCTGTCCGTCTGTCCGTCTGTCCGTCCGTCCGTCTGTCCGTCCGTCCGTCCGTCCGTCCGTCCGTATGAACGAAGAGATCTCAGAGATGGTAAGAGATAGAGGTTTGACATGTATGGGGCATATATTTCTTATACTTGCAGGCAGATCAAGTTTATTTTCAATTTTTGCCACGCCCACTCCCGCCCCCGCAAATTGGAAAAAACGTCATATCTCCTACAGTTTTGAAGATAGATCGTTCGTTCCTTCTAGAGATACCTTGTAAACAAAATTATTTATCGATTTGCTGAAGGAATGATAAAGATCGGATGAACGATACTCAAGTTATGAGCAAAAAACGGCCAGTAAACACCCAGCACCACCCCACCCACCACCGCAGCGTTCTATTGAACGGCAATCTTAGTGAGAGAGAGAGAGAGAGAGAGAGAGTGAAACTTAGAGATGAGCGCGTATAACTCGTGAGCAAATGCGAGCTGAGACGTTAAGGGTACAGAGTATGTTATAGTCGGGCTTGACCGACTTTCTTTCTTGTTTGTTTTCAATGCTTTCGCTCCAAAACTTGTTGCTGATCAATATTATATGCTACCACACAATTCTGCCAATTCTGCTAAGTTTGACCCAAATCGGATGACTATATCATATAGTTGCCATGGCACGATCGGTCAAAAAAGTAGTTTTAGTAAGAAAAACTTTTTTGTATTCAATGCGAACGCCCCCAAACCTCGTATTTATCAGTTTTCTATGCTTTTACATAATTCCACCAAGTTTTATGAGAATCGGACAACTATATAGTTTAGCTGCCATAAAAAAGTAGTCTGAAAAAATGTCAGTACAGAAAACTTTTTTGTTTTCAATGCTATCGCTTCCAAACTTGTTACTGTTCAATATTATATGCTACCACACAATTCTGCCAAGTTTGATCCAAATCGGCTGACTCTAGCATATAGCTGCCATAGGAACGATCGGTCGAAAAACTAGTTTTAGTGAGAAAAACTTTTTTGTTTTCAAAACGAACGCCCCCAAACCATGTATTTCTAAGTTTTCCATGCTTTAACATAATTCCACCAAGTTTTATGCAAATCGGACTACTATATAGTATAACTGCCATACAAAAGTAATGTCTGAACAAAAGTCTTAGTACATAAAACTTTTTTGTTTTCAATGCTATCGCTTCCAAACTTGTTACTGATCAATATAATATGCTACCACACAATTCTACCAAGTTTGATCCAAATCGGATGACTATAGCATATAGCTGCCATATGAACGATCGGTCGAAAAACTAGTTTTAGTGAGAAAAACTTTTTTGTTTTCAATGCGAACGCCCCCAAAACTCGCATTTATCAGTTTTCTATGCTTTTACATTATTCCACCTAGTTTTATGAAAATCGGACAACTATATAGCATAGCTGTCATACAAAAGTAGTGTCTGAATAAAAGTGTTGGTACGAAAAACTTTTTTGTTTTCAACACTTTCGCTCTCAAACTTGTTGCTAATCAATATTATATGCTACATCACAATTCTGCCAAGTTTGAACCAAATCGGATGACTATAGCATATAGCTGCCATAAGCACGATCGGTCGAAAAACTAGTTTTAGTGAAAAAAAGTTTTTTGTATTCAATACAAAAGTAATGTCTGAACAAAAGTCTTATTACATAAAACTTTTTTGTTTTCAATGCTATCGCTTCCAAACTTGACTATTATATGATTACACAGAATTCTGTTAAGTTTGACTCAAATCGGATGACTATAGCATATAGCTGCCATAGGAACTATAGGTCGAAAATGAAGTTCTAGTGAGAAAAACTTTTTTGTTTTCAATGATAGCGTGTTAATACCTTCTAGTTGTAAATATTATCAGTTTCCACACAATTTTGGTGAGTTTGGTCAAAATTGGATGATTGGATCGTATTGCTGCCATATAACCAACTGGGAAATAATGTTTGACGAAAATCATTTAAAACCTTAATTTATATAAATTTTACCAGCTTCGGTAGAGTTGAAGTTAGCTTTTGCTTTATTTTTTGTAGATAATCCCATAACTTACTAAACCCATAGATCAAGCTGATGAAATCGACTAATTATAGTTTATGTTCTTATATTTGCTTTCGCTTTCAAACCAAAACAGTTGGTTTACACTGGTACACAGAGTATATTAGGTTTGTGCAAAAGTATGTAACAAGTAGAGCAGTGAATTCAAGTCTTAGTGGTGGACTCGATATTTTTTAAAGGTTGAACATGTATTGGAAAGGTTGGTTCGGTCAAATGACCAACACGGCTGACTTTGGCAGTAGCCCATTCGATCCACACAATATTTGAGAACATTTTCAATTGTTTCGGCACACGTATGTCAGCAATTGCAACTCGAATCTCGTTCTTCAATTCATCAATTGTTTCAGGATTGTTTGTCTTTGAAAGATAATAGTCTAACAGTGTCAGATCACAGCTTCTTGACGGCCAATTCACATTTCCATATATGCTGATTATTCGATTTTCGAACATAGGGCGCAGAAGGTCGATTGTGGCGCCGTATTGTTGAAACCAAATATCGTCCAAGTCTTCTGCTTCAATTTCCTCGAAGAACCAATCACTTAACATTCAACATTCACGATCACGCTGGCTCCTTCTTCATTTTCAAAGTAAAATGGACCAAAATCCGCACCAAACAGTGACACGTGTTGGGTGCATTGGCTTCTCGATGACGATATGCGGATTTTCTGTGCCCCAGATGCGACAATTTTGCTTATTAACCTAACCACCGAGGTGGAAATGTGATTCATCCGAAAAGATGATTTTTGGGTCAAATTCACCATCTTCGACCAAACGATCTTCCGCCCAATTTGCAAACTGTAGACGATTCGGCTGGTCAATTGGCTTTTGCTGCTGCACCAATTGAACTTTGTATGGCTTCATGGCAAGGTCTTTATGCAAAATTCGCATCAAAGAAGTGCGTGAAATGATGGTTGTTCACGCGCATTTTCAGCAACCGCAGCAATGTTTTCGGTCGAGCGCTGGTTATCCAGTTTCACGAACTCGCTTCACGAATTGATCCACAAATTGTGTTTTCGGAACATTTTTTTCAAATTTCGCACAGTTTGAGTCGAGGATTCAGCACTTTGGAAATATGTTTTCAATATTTCCCAAATTTCTTCAAGCGAATAGCGACCCATTTCGTAAATGTCAAAGTTTTTTCTAAATATTAGTCGCTTTCCGAATGACATTCAATTTCCAAACACTAGATGGACCAGCCACACAACAAGCTTCTGCAACTTGGCTTCGGTAGCCTCTGCTAACCCGCTGAAGACAGGCAAAGACTGCTGATGATTGTGTTGTGGTGTTTCATGAAATAGCTATATTGTCAACCAACCTTCTTTAAGGTGTGTGTGTGTCTTATTTTAGAAAAGTTATGAACAAAAACATAACTTATGAACCTTCTGGAGCCTACTAAAAGTTCTATGATTGACATTTGTCCTCATAAAAATGTAGAATCTTTCGTTCTTGTTTTGATTCGATTCGATTCTAGCATAGAATTGAATTATGGAAAAGGCAGGATTCTGCTACTTCAACTATTGTAAGCTAACCCAAACCTGTCCTGACCTAAGACCATTTCAATTTGATTTCTACAGCGGTTCTTTTAGTTTGCGGAACAAATCCATTTAAAACCGTTTAAAAAAGCCTTAAAGCCCTGGACCTGTAACTTGCAAATAGATTTTAAAAAAACAGAAAGAAGCTGTGCAAAATCCGAGTGGTTCAGTCAGAATTTCGTTCATATATTAAAACAGCCGGGCAGTACTTTTCCCGGTATTTCAATCAATAACAGTACCCTACTCTTATCTAGAATTGTAAGCAGTGTCAAAGTGCAGTAAGCTCTTCTGCTATAGTCCTTTAATTCAACACCACAAATTGTGAAGTTTAGTTCCTTCAATTCAAATCCATGCAATCACCTTTTAAGCTTTATTGTTGCGATGCTGAATGATCTTACACTGAAATGATGAACAGTTTTTTTTTTGTTTATTAATCATAAACTATCGATCCGTTGTCATTAGTAAAATCTGATTAACCAAGTCGCAAATTCCAGTTTCGCATAACAACTAATTGACTTGATTTGTATGTGTGTGTTGTCGGTGGCGTATGAGCAACATTCTGTTTAGAGATTTGCAGAGTCATATCGCTACATCGCTGCGTAAGTACATTTGTATTGTAAGAAAAGGAAGCAATGTAAACAGTTAATAACGAAAGCAATAATGTTATGCAAAGTGCACTAACAAACACACAAAATAAAAGCAAAAGCAAAAATCAACTTGATGATAGAACGTGCTCGACGAACTTAAAAGAGGAAACTAAATGGCCACGTTCTCGTCGCGCGCTTTGCTCTCGCAATACCAGCTGCTCTGGCTCTGGCTCTGGCTCTCTTTCTTGGCTCTGGCATGGGTGAAGCTATTTTAGATTTTTGCGAGCTAACAACAACGCCACCGACTGCCACCTGATGTGGATGTGGATGTAGATGTTGACGTTAGGCCAGGTCGTAGGCGCTTCGAACTGAACTGAGAAAGAGCGTGAGCTTTGGGTATGCCGCGCAATTTCCGTTGGTCGAAGGACAATCTCTGGAGGGAAGTTTGAAGACAGGTGGTTGCTTTCACTTTTAATTGAGCTATGTATTTCTTAACAGGGGCTTAAAAGCCACTGTTAAGTCTGTATCTTACAGAGTGTTAACTTATCAACACTTTGAAGTGCTGTTAGAGCGAGGTGAAAACAGTGTTCAGTCTTTATCTAGCAGTGTGTGAATTCATCAACACTTGAGCCACCGTTAGATCTATGTCAAGTCACTGGTAAGACTTTTTATAACAGAGAGTTAACTTACTAATGCTTTGAGGTGCTGTTAGCGCTATTTTAAGCCACTGTTTGGACTTTCTATTACAAAGAGTTGACTTATCAACAATTGAAACACTGTTAGAGCGAGGTCAAAACACTGTTCAGTCTTTATCTAGCAGAGCGTTAACTTATCAACACTTCAGGCACTGTTAGACCTATGTTAAGTCACTATTAACACTGTCTTTAACAGAGAGTTAACTTATCAACACTTTGAGGTCCTTTTAGACTTATGTTAAGCCACTGTTTGAACTTTCTATAACAGAGAGTTGACTTATCAACAATTGAAGCCAAATTGAAGAGCGATTTTAAAACACTGTTTAGTCTTTATCTAGCAGAGCGTTAACTTATCAACGCTTCAACCACTTTTATACTTATGTTAAGCCACTATAAAGACTTGCTATAACAGAGAGTTAACTTATCAACACTTTAAGGTGCGGTAAGACCTTTGTTAAGCCACTGTGAAGACTTCTTCTAACAGAGAGTCAACTTATCAACACTTGCGGCACTGTTAGACCTATGTTAAACCACTGTTAAGTCTGTAACCACTGTATATAGGCACTGTTCAGCTATGCAAAGCCACTGTGAATACTTTTTCTAACTAGGAGTCAACTTATCAACACTTGCGGCACTGTTAGACCTATGTTAAACCACTGTTAAGTCTGTAATCTCTGTATATAGGCACTGTTAGAGCTTTTTAAAGCCACTGTGAAGACTTTTTCTAAGTAGGAGTCAACTTATCAATACTTGCGGCACTGTTAGACCTATGTTAAATCACTGTTAAGTCTGTAACCTCTGTATATAGGCTTTGTTAGAGCTTTGTAAAGCCACTGTGAAGACTTTTTCTCACAGAGAGTCCACTTACCAACACTTGCGGTACTGTTAGACCTTTGTTAAATCACTGTTAAGTCTGTAATCTCTGTATATAGGCACTGTTAGAGCTATGTTAAGCCACTGTTAAGTCTTTTTCTCACAGAGAGTCAACTTATCAACACTTGCGGCACTGTTAGACCTATGTTAAATCACTGTTAAGTCTGTAAACTCTGTATATAGGGTCTGTTAGAGCTATGGAAAGCCACTGTGAAGACTTTTTCTAACTAGGAGTCAACGTATCATTACTTGCGGCACTGTTAGACCTATGTTAAACCACTGTTAAGTCTGTAAACTCTGTATATAGGCACTGTTAGAGCTATGTTAAGTCACTGTTAAGACTTTTTTTCACAGAGAGTCAACTTATCAACACTTGCGGCACTGTTAGACCTATGTTAAATCACTGTTAAGTCTGTAAACTCTGTATATAGGGTCTGTTAGAGCTATCTAAAGCCACTGTGAAGACTTTTTCTAACTAGGAGTCAACGAATCATTACTTGCGGCACTGTTAGACCTATGTTAAGCCACTGTCAAGTTTGCAACAACTGTATATAGGCACTGTTAGAGCTATGTTAAGCCACTGTTAAGACTTTTTCTCACAGAGAGTCCACTTATCAACACTCGCGGCACTGTTAAACCTATGCTAAGCCACTGTTAAGTCTGTCTTTAGGTTAAAAACTAACAGATTAACCTTATTAAGTCATAATTTTCTTTATTGGTCAACATTTAAAGCACTGTTAAGTGTATGTCTGCTCTTACAAAACAGTCGTTCAGCATCTTTTAAGGCACTTTGAGGTGCATATCAAGTTCATCTTACAATGTTTTGTGGAAAACTTAACAGAGCACTCACAGGATCAAACTTAGAGCACTGTCAGTGCTAATTTAAAGGTCAAGATCAACCCCTAGACTTTTAAGTCTATATTTCTTTTAACTAACAGTCATTTCTACTGTAAGCTTTTGCCTGTTATGCCCCTGTTAAGGCAATTTAAAGCGTTTTTGTCACGTATCTCTCAATTGTTAGAGTGATGTTAAGTCTATTTCGTGCTATCTAGCAGTCGTATGTCTTAAAAAGGTACTGTCTATAAAGGTACTGTTAACTATCAATAATGGTTCTGTTCAAGCATTGTGCTGTCTTCTTGTCCCTTTATTCCACAAACGGTTGTGCTTAAACATAACAGAACACCATCAGATCAATATTAAGTGCACTGTTAGAGTGATGTTAAGTCGCTGTTAAGGTTTTTTCACCTTATCTAACAGTCGTTTGTTTTTATATAATTATAAATTAACATTTGAGCACTTTTAAACCACTGTTAACAGTCAATTTTGGGTTATTAAGTTTACTGTTAGTGTGATGTTAAGTCGCTGTTAAGTCTTTTTCAACTTATCTAACAGTCATTTGTTTTTATATAATTATAAATTAACATTTGAGCACTGTTAAGCCACTGTTAACAATCAATTATGGGTCTGTTAGGCCATTTTGCACACTTATTATTCCTCAAACCACAAATTTGTGATCTTATACCTAACTGAACACTTTTAAACCAATATTAAGTTCACTGTTAGTGTGATGTTAAGTCGCTGTTAAGTCTTTTTCAACTTATCTAACAGTCATTTGTTTTTATATAATTATAAATTAACATTTGAGCACTGTTAAACCACTGTTAATAATCAATTATGGGTCTGTTAGGCCATTTTGCACACTTATTATTCCTCAACCCACAAATTTGTGATCTTATACCTAACTGAACACTTTTAAACCAATATTAAGTTCACTGTTAGAGTGATGTTAAGTCGCTGTTAAGTCTTTTTCAACTTATCTAACAGTCATTTATTTATATATAATTATAAATTAACATTTGAGCACTGTTAGTCCACTGTTAACAGTCAATTATGGGTCCGTTAGGCCATTTTGCAGTCTTATTATTCCTCATCCCACAAATTTGTGATCTTATACCTAACTGAACACTTTTAAACCAATATTATGTTCACTGTTAGAGCGATGTTAAGTCGCTGTTAAGTCTTTTTCAACTTATCTAACAGTCATTTGTTTTTATATAATTATAAATTAACATTTGAGCACTGTTAAGCCACTGTTAAGAATCAATTATGGGTCTGTTAGGCCATTTTGCACACTTATTATTCCTCAAACCACAAATTTTTGCTCTTAAACCTAACAGCACACTTTCAAAACAATATTAAGTACAATGTTTAAGTGATGTTAAGCCGCTCTTAAGTCTATTTTACCTTATCTAACAGTCATACCTGTTTTCAAAGCTTATAAATTATCATTTGTGCCCTGTTAAGCCACTGTTAACAATCAATTATGGGTATGTTAGGCCATTTTGCACACTTTTTATTTCTCAAGCCACAAATTTTTGCTCTTAAACCTAACAGAGCACTTTTAAAACAGTATTAGGTCCACTGTTAGACGAACCTTAAATCACTGTTAAGTTTATTTTCACTTTATTAAGCAATCGTTTTCTTTCCAAGCTTCTAAATTAACATTTGAGCACTGTTAAGCCACTGTTAAACGTTATTTCTACTGTAAACTTGGTCAATTATGGCCCAATCCTTTCAAAGCTTATAAATTAACATTTGAGCACTGTTAAGCCACTGTTAACAATCAATTATGGGTCTGTTAGGCCATTTGGCACACTTATTATTCCTCAACCCACAAATTTTTGCTCTTAAACCTAACAGAACAGTTTTAAAATAGTATTAGGTCCACTGTTAGACTGACGTTAAATCACTGTTAAGTTAATTTTCACTGTATTAAGCAATCGTTTGCTTTCCAAGCTTCTAAATTAACATTTGAGCACTGTTAAGCCACTGTTAAACTTAATTTCTACAGTTAACTTGGTCAATTATGGCCCTATACTTTCAAAGCTTATAAATTAACATTTGAGCACTGTTAAGCCACTGTTAACAGTTATTTCTAATGTAAACCTGGCCAATTAAGGCCCTGTCCACTGTTAGAGTGATGTTGCTTTTATTTTTAAGCTTATATCTCTTCCATCTATTAACATAGCGCTTACAGATGAGTAATAATTAGACATATGCTAACTCAATGTTAAGTCTATATCAGCTCTATTGCTCAATCTGTTAGTCTCATGTTAGATTTATATCGGTTGTTTGCGTTGAAAATTGAACTGACATCAGAAAATAGTGTAAACCTTTTATCAGATCATTGTTAAGACTATATATACTCTATTTTACCATCGCTTGTGTTGATTAGGCGTTTTGAAACCAGTTTTTAATTAAAAAAAACAAAGCAGTTAACGCATTTAAAACTATATCTGTTCGCTTGTACAATAGAACAATAGCACACAAGTAGCCAAGTCAACAGTAGGTCACTCTTATGTCTATTGAGCTATTCTTAGGCCACTGTTAGGCCGCTGTTATTCCCCTTTAAAGTGAATTTAACTTAATTTTGTTGTTGTTTCCACACATCAACTCCTTATTTTCGCAGATTTCGAACGGATTCTTAACCGGTATCCAACTGTAAACAGCTGGTTTCGTGCAGTATGTGTGTGTGTGTGTGACAAGTTCATTAACTTAACGTCTGCCCTGCTATTTGCTTACAAAAGCACAAAACATATATCACATTGGATCATCTAAAACTGTCTCATTGTCGCTCATACGCCCCATAGTTCAGGTCGTAATCTAACTTTACTTTTCGACTGTGGCAAATGTAAACAAAAACCTCATGGGGGGGGGGGGAGGTTGTTCGGGGGCTTTGGTCGAGAACAAAAACGTCAAAGTAAATTATATAATTTATTTATTTTGCTCTCTGGCCGTATCTCTCTTTCTCATTCTCTCACCCTCTTTTTTGTTTTTTTGCTCTGACGACAACTTTCGCCTTTTATTTGTTGTTTCTTCTTATTTTTGCTCTTCTCGCGTTGTTGTTGTTGCTCTTGTTTTTTTTTTTTTTTTGATAATCTTCGTCTGGCAATTGCTTATTTGCCTTTTGCTCGACAATTTTTTTAACGGGGCACTTGAATATGTTTCTTCTTGCGCCGCCTGAAATGCAAATAAACGTAAAAGGTTTTTTTTTTTTTGGCTGGTTGCTGCGAGGGTGATTGACCCAGGCCCGGGTCCAGACCCCATAAGTGCAACGGGCGAGACTATTGCGTAGGTTTTGGGGGGGTGGGGAGGTTTATGTTTTTTTGAGAGCGAGCGTGTGCCGCTTGTCAACCGCAGCGCCAAACAAATTTGATGCAAATATCTGTTTGGCCAAATTGTACATTTACAGTGGAGTCTGACCTTGAATGAACTTTGATTTGATGTGCTGTTAGCTGCGTAAATAATCAAATTAACATTAATTTTAAATCTCCAAATTTCCATTTATTTAGCTTGGTTAATGAGTGCGTCAGGAATTTAATTGAAACTGGTATTTCTTTGACTTTGTTAGGTTAGGATTGAAATGAAATATGTACACAAACCATGTTACATTTAGCAGGCTCCAGGTCAATAAGTCATACTAACGATGCTAGTTGACTGTATAGCTATTTCATGAATCACCACAATTCAATCATCAGCCGTCTTTGCATGTCTTCTGCGTGTCACTATCGATAATTGGGCGCTATCGAACCGTTATCGATGGTAGCCCTGCATGACTTATTTTATATGCTTTCAAATAGATTCGCAAAATTGGGTCGAAATCGGATGACTATATCTTAAGGCTGCCATAGGGCCGATCGGTCGGAAATTGAGTCTTAGTGAGAAAAACTTTTTTGTTTTCAATTTTATCGTTCTTAAACTTGGCGTTTGTTAATTTGATATGTTTTCAAAAAGATTCGCGAAATTTGGTCGAAATCAGACGTTTATCTGTCGGAAAATGGGTTTTAGTTACAAAAATTTTTTAATTTTTATGTAAGCGTTCTTAAACTGTGACATTTGCATTTGCAAGTGTATAAAAACTTGGGCATAGATGAAGTTAGCCTGGCCTTCTAGTTTTTCTTTTATGTAGCCAGCTTGGTGATTTAGAATGTACTCTCTTAAAATTTTGTTCTTTTTAAAAGAAAGGGCCTAAACATTAATGGTCGATTTCTCATCTTCCACACATCTGTCGCATAAACTAACGAATAACAGAGTAAAATCTAAGTGTATCTGAGTATAAGAAATCGGCTTTAATCACCGGTGGGCATGAAATTTGAGAAAATGCAGCTGCTGTGCCGTCTGTGTGCGCGTCTTGTTGGCGCCGTGCTTCGATTCGCATAGACTTTGTTGTTGTTCACAATTTGAAGCGAGTTAATTTGTGACGCAGTTTATTATGAGACTGACTGACGCCAATTGTCAAACAAAAAATCTCAGAGCAATTCGGAGCAAATCGTTAATGAACCAGTATCCCTTCCTGCAATTAACACCTGAAATTTCGACATCATATCTCTATATGTATATCTCGTCTGACTCGAGTGACTAGCTCCTCTTTTAAACGCTGAATGTTTAATTAAGACATTGGGTTTTCCTTTTTATACATTTTTGGTTCTACCCCCAAGCAAGCGCTACCTGGATTTCTAATTTATTATAATAGATAGAATTGTCCAGATGTTTGTAACGCATAGAAGGAAGCATCTCCGACCATATTAATTATATCGAAAAAGTAGTTTTAGTTTAAAAATCTTTTTTGTCTTCAATGCGAACGCCCCCAAACCTCGGATTAATAAGTTTTCTATGCTTCTTAACATTTCCACCAAGTTTGATGAAAATCGGTCAACTATATAGTATAGCTGTCATACAAAAGTAATGTCTGAACAAAAGTTTTAGTACATAAAACTTTTTTGTTCTCAATGATATCGCTCCCAAACTTGTTATTGATCAACATTATATGCTTCCACATAATTATGCCAAGTTTGATCCAAATCGTATGACTATAGCATATAGCTGCCATAGGAACGATCGGTCGAAAAAGTAGTTCTAGTGAGAAAAACTTTTTTGCTTTCAATGCGAACGTCACCAAACCTCGAATTTATCATTTTTCTTTGCTTTTACATAATTCCACCAAGTTTTTTGAAAATCGGACAACTATATAGTATAGCTGCCATACAAAAGTAATGTCTGAAAAAAAGTCTTAGTACATAAAACTTTTTTGTTTTCAATGCAATCGCTTCCAAACTTGTTATTGATCAATATTATATGCTACCACATAATTATGCCAAGTTTGATCCAAATCGGATGACTATAGCATATAACTGCCATAGGAACTATCGGTCGAAAAACTAGTTCTAGTGAGACAAACTTTTTTGTTTGGTCAAAATCTGATATAACAAACTGCGAAGCAAATGGTCAAAGTAATGTCGGCATCTATTGCTGAGTTTGGGAAATAACTCAGTTAAGAATGTTTGACTAAAATCATTTAGAACCTTAATTTATATAAATAAGCTTCGGTCGAGCATGAAATTGATCAGACTGGTGCCGCCCACGCCACGCCCCTTGGGCCAATTGCAGACAGCCTGTCTCAAGCCTTAACAAGCATTCGGCGTGGGCTCAGCCTTGTAGCCCCAATTGTAGCGGGTCATTTGGGGAACATCACTTATGAAGGTCTCCTGATCGCCAGCCTCCAGCAGCAACACACTCGTCGTGGTTGTCTCACTCAAACGATTGGCCAACACAGAACCCGCTGTGCCGGCACCCACTATAATGTAATCATATTCGGGCAAAAAGCGTGAGGTATACGGAATTCTCGTATTTAGCAGGGAAGTCTCGAACCAAGTCCACTAACAGTTGAGCCACTTAGGATTTTGAGTGTATGACGAGTAGTAGTAGCACCACAGAACGCCACATTTTCGCTTAACCTGCAAGAGAAGTCAACAGATATTAATCCGGCATAATGTTAATTCCACTTTCACATAAATTTGACGGAAGTGAAATCGATTTACCGCAAAACGAAAAAAGGTTGTAGGTTTCAGTACTGAACTAAGGGGCTGGGCTTTAAAAAATTGTTCTAATGCAGCGATTGTCATGAACAGCGAGTCTAAAAAAAGTGTAAATGTCGTTAACACTCACGAGGCTTTGATGTGAAACATGATAATTTAAAAATCACAAGCTCTCTTAATTGTATATAAATCAGCAATGGCAATCTTTCAATCTTTCTTTCGCCAAATGGCCGACGGAGTGCCGAGTACCTGAGGGCCATAAAAATTTGCCATTGGCGGTGTTTGCCATGATCTGCCCTCTCTTGGTGTCTCCTGAATACCGATTTCATGTATCATAATATTATAATGCGAGCGGCAGCCTGAACTGGTACAGAGTATATTATAGTCAAGCTTGACCGACTTTCTCATTTGTTTGTTTTAAATTTTATAGTTCTTTAACTCGGTTTCAAACAAATTAGCAAAACTTTGTCGAAATCGGATGACGATAGGTCAAAAATGGAAAATTTAAATTGTTTAAATTTAATGTTAATGTACTTAAACTCAGATATTTCAAAAGGGTATAAAAACTTTGGCACAGACAAAGTTAACGTAGCTATCTTTATTATATAATTAAATACATTTTTTTGCCAATTATTGTTGTTCTGAATCAAGAGCAGGAATCCCGTTGGAGCCACAAGGGTATAAAAACTTTGTCACAGACAAAGTTAGCTTAGCCTTCTAATTAAATACATTTTTTGCCAATTATTGTTGTTCTGAATCAAGAGCAGGAATCCCTTTGGAGCCACCAACAGTAGGACTCTGCAAAAAATAACGAATTATATTAAATTAAATTCTTACTCGGAGCTCTTGGTTTGCACAAGATTGGAATGCCGCCATTGCACGCGCTGCTGGCGAAAAGTACATTTAAGGAGAAGTATTAAATTGAATAAACCATTTGCCTAAATACATGAGACCACTTGTAATTCTCAAGTTGGAATTCCGCACTTGATTAATATAGATAAAGGGTCAACTGAAATTTTGAATTTAAATATGTTTTTAGTCAAATCAAAGTGCATTTTAACTATACCATCTCTGAGATGGCTTCTTTCATACGGACGGTCAGATGGACATGGACATATATAGCATATATAGCATTTTTAAGACGAGTATATCACATTCTTACTAATAAATGATCGATCCAAGTGATTCCAAGGGAAATCATATTTCCTTCATTCTCATTTTGAATGTCCTTTGCCAGAAGAGCTGATTGGCGAATGATATCGTCTCTAACATTCTGCGGGTTGATACAATTATTGTATTCCTTGCCTTTAATAATTGAGCTTAATTTTTTCCGAAAGCCAACTTCATTAACAACTAAAAATGATCTGTCATCCACTGTGCATATCAAAACGTAAGCATCTTCAATTTCTGGTTAACAGAATGATGGGAGAAAACCATTCCCGAAGAATGCTTGTTTTTGATCGAGGCATCGCACTCTTATGAGGAGAAAATTCGAATGAGAACAGGTAATAATAAATGTTGTAACAATGAAGAGATATAGAAGATATAGAAGATATATAGATATAGATATAGATATAGATATAGATATAGATATAGATATAGATATAGATATAGATATAGATATAGATATAGATATAGATATAGATATAGATATAGATATAGATATAGATATAGATATAGATATAGATATAGATATAGATATAGATATAGATATAGATATAGATATAGATATAGATATAGATATAGATATAGATATAGATATAGATATAGATATAGATATAGATATAGATATAGATATAGATATAGATATAGATATAGATATAGATATAGATATAGATATAGATATAGATATAGATATAGATATAGATATAGATATAGATATAGATATAGATATAGATATAGATATAGATATAGATATAGATATAGATATAGATATAGATATAGATATAGATATAGATATAGATATAGATATAGATATAGATATAGATATAGATATAGATATAGATATAGATATAGATATAGATATAGATATAGATATAGATATAGACATAGACATAGACATAGACATAGATATAGATATAGATTTTGCTAGATAGATAGATATTATTTTGCTTAGAAGATCACTAGAGTCAATTTCACCCAATAATAATTTGTGTATGAAAACTGATTCATGACACATTCTAAAATTTTTAAGAGAAGGCAAAACGATAAGTCGCAATCTTTGCTCATAGGGAAGATGAGAGTTTATGTTCCAGTTCAAGCCACGTAACACAAATATTAGAAAGTATTTTTCAAAAGACTTTAGTTGATCTATATATTTCTGGTACCAGATCCATATTCCAAAATAGGCCTAACCTAGAAAACGTACAGATGTTTTGTGACATAGGGAGCATCAAATTTTGTCGACCATCTTTTAATGTAAGCAAGTACACCTTTCGCTTAATTTGGCTCAAAGCTTATACAAAGAGGAATTCCATCAATACTGAACTCAAAAAGATAAAGTTTGGTACGACCGAAAGTCATTAGCTTGCATTTGATGCAGTTAAGGGGAAGAAGGTACATACATAGGCTTTCTTTTCTATTCACATTTAGAGGAAGGGAGTAACTTGAAAAAGGCGATAGCGCAAACAACAACCATATGTGTAAATACTTACGTTTTTATACCTCTGTAGAGGGTATATTAAAATTGTCCAGATGTTTGTAACGCATAGAAGGAAACATCTCCGACCACATAAAGTATATATATTCTTGATCAGCATGACGAGCTGAGTTGATATAGCCATGTCCGTCTGTTTCTATGCGATCTCCTCCGGCAGTTTAAAAGCTATCTTAACCAAACTTTGCACCAAGTCTTCTGGTAAAAAACCGCTGCTCATTTATTGGAACCGTTCAGATCGGATGACTATAGCATATAGCTGCCATAGGAACTACCGCCGAAAAAGTAGTTTTACTAAGAAAAACTTTTTGTCTTCAACGCAAACGTGCCCAAACCACGTATTTATTAGTTTTCTATGCTTTTACATAATTGCACCAAATTTGATGAAAATCCGACAACTATATAGTACAGCTGCCATACAAAAGTTAGGTCTAAAGAAAGCTTTCGTAGGAAAACCTTTTTTGTTTTCAATGCTATTGCTCCCCAACTTGTTATTGATCGAAATAATATGCTACCACACAACTCTGTCAAGTTTGATCCAAATCGGATGACTATAGCATATAGCTGCCATAGGAACTATCGGTCGAAAAAGTAGTTTTAGTATGAAAAACTATTTTGTTTTCAATGCAAACGCCACCAAACCTCGTCTTTATCAGTTTTTTATGCTTTTACACAATTCCCCTAAGTTTGTTAAAAATCGGACATATATATAGTACAGCTGCCATACAAAAGATAGTTCTGAAAAAAGTTTTAGTAGGAAAAACTTTTTTGTTTTCAATGCTATCGCTCCCAAACTTTACTGTTACTGATCAATATTATATGCTTCCTCACAATTCTGCCAAGTTTGATCCATATCGGATGACTATAGCATATAGCTGCCATAGGAACGTTCGGTCGAAAAAGTGGTTCTAGTGAGAAAAACTTATTTCTTCTTTTTGATAGCGTCTTTATACTTTCCAGTTATGAATATTATCGGTTTCCTCAGAATTTTTGGGGAGTTTGGTCAAAATCTGATGAATATAGCATATAGCTGCCATATAAAAAACCTGCAAGCAAATGGTCTACGTAGTGGCGCCATCTATTGCTGAGTTTGGGAAATAACTCAGCAATGAATGTTCGTTGAAAACCATTTAAAACCTTAACTAATATAAATTATACAAGCTACAAACTTTGGACTAGCCGAAGTAAGCTTTCCTCTATTTTTATACAAACAAATGAAGAATAATTAATATGTAACAACAAATAAAAGGAAAGATGAGAAAGGTAAAGATTTTGGTTAGCTGCGTTGTCTCTTTCCTTTGTGCCCGTGAGCATTGTGTTTCGATGACGGTTTTAATCTTTGATTTTGAATACAATAATTATAATAAAATCAAATAAGATTGTAGATATCAGCATATTCAATATTAGGAACATTCCGTTCCTGTCATCAACAGACTTGAATGGACTTGTTAAGACGTCTTAATTTGAAAAACTTTTCTCCGGTCCTTCTTTTTATTGAGTACAACAACTCAAAATATGTCTTAAAACAGCTGAATAAGGGCTTAAAGGACCACTATAAGCCAATCGTTGTCTTAGAACTTAAAATGTTGAAAATCTCAAAATAAAAATTTTCCTAAGAAGTTTCTATACAAGCCACAAAGTTGTTTGTTGTTTGAGTGGCTCCCCCCAAGCCCACGCTTTCCCACCAGCTGCGTCGACATCAATTTTACATGATGCCTTTTGTCCTTGTTGTACTTTTTATTTGTATCCATCTTAAGGCTGTAAGTGTGTGTGTGGGTGCAAAAGAAGCTACATTCTGATTTCAACTGCCAGGCAACACTTGAGTTTAATTTAACTATGTAACAAGTAAACATAACTAAGTTCTTTTGTACATAACTAGGTAAAAGATTCTAAGAAGAAAGATTCGCTAAATGTTCGCAAATGAAAGCTAATACGGACTAGAATGAGTAGAAATAAAACGTAGTTAAAAAAAACTTATCAAATAACCCACGTCCATGTTGCCTAAAACTTTATCGAAGAACACATACAGTTTTTACACTACACCCCAAAAATCCCCTCCCCCTGCCCATCACCGTGCCCGTTCCCTTTCCCTGCCCAGTATTTTAACTGACAAAAGCGAAGACGCAGCGACGCAACTTTAACCGGTTTTAATTTTCATCTGAATAAAAACCACAAACGAGTAACCAAAAACAACAACATTAGCATTTATTTGTTGCTTTCAAATTCCCAAAGATGTATTAAAGTATTTATTTAATTAACAAACAAAACAAAAAAAAAACAGAGAATTACAATTCAAATCAAGTCATAAAATTAGCCAAACATAATAAAAACAAAAAAAAAATTCGAATTGAATACTGAAATACTGAAATACTCTTTTTTTTCCATTTGCCATAACAAATGGCATCCTTGAAATCAGTTTTACGACGTCAGGGACACTTTTTCTTATGCTCTGGACTGGTCAACGAAGCTATGCTAGTATATTTTTGTTATCTTGGGAATCTGATGGCGACATTTGAATACAAATGAACTGGAAAAAAAAAATTGATTATAAATGCAGATTTTTTTTGTTTTTTTTTTTTGAGAATTTGTAAAGAAAAACGTAAAAATATTGTGTTGTTGTTTTGTGTGTTTGACCCAAGATCCATGTTGTTTATTAATTCAAGAATCACCAACATGGGGGAATATGAAGAAATCCCGACTTTGGACGGGTGCTATGTGAGTTAGAGCTAGCAAAGTATTGATGTAGGGAATTTTTAATTTTTTTTTGTTAGTATCTAACTCGTAAACGAGGGTTCTATTCGGTTTTCGGTTTTATATACTATTTACACGGTTTTCTATTTACACACGGTTATCTATTTACAATGTCTCTATACGGTTTGTCTCTACACCGTCTGTCTCATCAATATTATTTACAGTGTTTACGTGTAATGACCGTCATTCGATGTCTTAAAAATACCTTAACACTAAAATATCTAAAATATATTTACATCTAGGTGATTATTTTCAAACAATCCCACAGACTACAAACTTAAGAACTTTTTAATCAGTCACATATCACTTGCATTAGCGCAATAAGAACGCTAATATCGTCTTAAATATTGAAAGGAAATTAAGTATATGGAAAAGCGTACTGAGAACAACGCTAAAGTTCAATGAGGCTGTTTGTTTGTTTATTATAATCATTATCTTAGTGGTACAAGTAAGTACATGGAGACTTATGTTTATCGCACTAATCACAGGTTGACATCGATTTGAAAATAATACAAAAAATATTATATACTAACTTAAACTAAAGATAAATTACATATAAACAATCAATAATTACATTAGAAAATTAAAAAAGAGGAATGGTTATATTTGTGCTATTGTTTGAGATGGTGTTCTAAACTTTTCTTAAACAGTGGTGCGCTTTTTAACGATTGAATATTGTTTGGTAAATGATTCCAAAGGCGAATAGCAAATGGGAAATAATGAAAGTCTGAGGTAGCGAGTTCATTTTTAGGGCAGATTAGATTTTTAGTTCTTTGAGACGCAGCAAAATTAAGTATCTCATAAAGATATGAAGGCCCTGAAGTGTTAATTATTTTGTGCAGGAAAATGAGAGCTCTCAAGCAAATCCACGAGTTTAACGGAATGTCAAAAATTTTCGGATATGTGATTCGATCGTTTTTTGTTGTAGACATACCTAGCTATTGTTGTTGAAAGCAACATTAAGTTTAAGTGGAAAAAGTGGAAAGTATCCTCCTTTGCATGCCTATTGCAAAGCGTGCATTCGTTTTCAATTGAGGTATTGGATCTGTAGGTTCTTCAATTCAGCGCAAGAAGATTACATCGAGCTCTGAAAATTTGTGATATTGAATTCTCGTGGTTCCTTCACCCAACGAGAAGCTTAGAAGCTTGTACATCCGCCTGTTTCTGCTTTGTTGGGCCTCTGCGATAAATTTCTCATTTGAATTCGCTGCAATAGGCTCTAAAATCGACTCGAGCGATTTCGTCCAAGAAAAGTGATTGCTCAAGTCTAGGATCACATTATATTCTGCCCTTCTATATACATTGCCCTTCCGTTGAGAGCAATTCTTTTGTTATTTTATGTACCAATCTTGTTTCCAGATTGTCCATCACTTTTCTCATGTATTGGAAATGCTTGCCTAGAGTATAGCAGTAAAGTTGTGAAAGCCCAGTGTCCAGGTGAATTGCATAGGTGGGGGACTATTTCGAGGCAGTTTGAACAGTTTCTTGATGAAAAACCATAGCAACTTCTCCACTTCGTTATGTCTAAAGTATCCCCATACCTGTGATGCGTAACACATAATAGACCGAGCTGTTGCCTCAAACATTTTGTTTACTCATCAAACTGCCCCAGGTATTGTTAAGCGCCATTAGAGATTCACTCTGCTTTAGTTTAAGATGCGGTTCAAATTTTCCGTTTGCACTAAGTGTAACGCCTAGGTACTTGTACGACGAGACTCTCTTAATCTCTGCACCGTTTATACTCCACGATTCATCTCTGCCATCCCTAAAGACCATTGCTTTTGATTTTTCAATGTTGATCTGCAGGTTCCAAGTATTGCAATAGTCGTTTAAGTGACTCAGCATGCTTTGCAGCATACTTGCGGAGTCAGCCAGAAGCAGCATGTCATCAGCGTAGAGTAAGGTCCTTATGTGATTGTTGCCATTATAAATTCCTCCAGGCAGCGCTTCGTTTACATCGCTTATAAAGAGCGAGATCAGGAGTGGACCTATCCCATGATAAAATATTGTTAAGTGTAAAACCTAAATTTACTGCTCGCTCAACGTAGTCTATACGGATACCATCAATCTTTAGATTTGGTAAGCAACCTGTATCAAATCTCTTTTTATATACAACAATGCACTTGGACTTTGTTGGGTTGATGTTTAGACCATTTTTCTTTGCCCAGCTCCGTATCAGTTCAAGTTCACTATTACAAACATCAACACATTCAGAAATTTTGTTTAACAGACGACTGACATACATCTGGACATCATCATGCATACATTTGAACATCACATTTAGACAGAACATTTGGGAGGTCGTTAACATATATCGAAAACAGTAATGGTCCAAGAACTGAGCTAGTAGCTTCTTTTTGTAGAGTTGCATTTATATATTAGCACTTTCCGTTGAGTCTGGTAGTCTCTAAATAGACGGTCTGTCCTGTACCGTTTCCGAGGCTAGTTTAAAATTGTCTCTAAAGCATAGCTGTGTAGCCCTGCAACAGAATCAGATCAGAAAATTCAATAAGACTTTATTGATTAGGACAAGTTTTCGTCCAAAATTTACGAAGGCTGGGATGAACCATTCAATATTTACGAACAATTATTGTCACAATTTTTTGATAATGGGGAAACTTCGTTGGTGTGAGCGAGACAAAATATTATTGAATTCGCCTCACAATATTGTTGATGAGTGACAGAGGCAGATTGCTGCTGCCAGCAGCGCAGTAAGCAGAATTGATTCTACTAGATTCAATATCTGTTGACATTTAATGGATTTGGCAAATCTAGCAGTTTTCCATACTGTTATTAAATATTATAATTAATTCATTGCTCAAAATGAAATCGCGAAAGAAGAAAAAAGCAAGTTTTCTTCAAAGAGAAGCAGACGGTATATTTGAAATAAATATATAACGCATATTGCATTTTGGTGATAGAAAAATTTTCAGCCGCAAACATCTTCAAAAATGAGTCCGGATCACGCCTATAGCATATATCTATATATACCTATATAACATATATATACCTATCCACAGGTATGGATGACTGTCTCACTCAAATTAAATGAATCTTAATATAGTTTGCAGTTGCATGTTAGGGTCCAGCAGTCAAAAACCTCTAGCACTATATAATGCCCAAGACTGGGAGAGCATAGCAAGCGATTTTTTCGGAAGTTCTATTGGCGCAGTTGATGGTACAACAAAAGAAAGTTGTTTGAAACAAATATTATGTTCACAAATAGTTTTAGGCAAACATTTCAAAATTCGGCCAATGAAGAATGCAGAACCCACATATGGGCATTTCCACAGAAAGGTCATATAAGGTATATAAGTTCCTGAATCACCATTTGTATGTTATTTATGATTACGCAAAAGGATACATACATAAATTTATGAAAAGTATCAGAAGTAGGGCGTTAGAGAAAGGCTTGTCACGTAACGTTTGTCACGTTGCGTATCATAATGAGTCAAATATGAAAAAAAGCAACATTTATTTTTGAGCATATCAGTTATAAATATATAGCTACATTATTGTAGATCATATTAAAGTTAGTTGCATAGAAAGAAAGAAAGTCGAACGCATTCCACAGAGTTTTGCTCTTTTATGAAAGCAGACAAAACGCACTTCCGTATTATGTCACGTTGCGTATGCCTTTTTGTCTGCCTGTATCTTGGGACCTTACTGTTTAGAACTCTCAGCTTTTACATTAAATATAGTGCTACCAAAGTGCTATCCAAACACCAATATGCGGAAATTTATCGTACTATTTTTCTATGTTTCTCTTCATATCAAAGGCTAAAAAATTCGTACGATTGTCACGTTCGTAGCTGTGGAAATGCCCATATTCAGAATTGATGTTCTCTGCAGCGAATGTCCAGACAAGATATATTTGTTGATTATTCTTATAACCAACTGATGATGAGTCCCAAACAAAGCAACCGCTTCTGACAGTTTCAAAAAGGCAATTAAAACTAACTGTTTTACATTGAGTGTGACCCTAGCATTTCAAAATACCACAAAAATGACACAAAATAATAGATTTTTAACATTTTTTCGCGTTTTGGGGATATTTTTTGATAATTTTTTAAAGTATGCGGCGAATTCATCGATTTCGCTCAACAATAAGTTGTGTCTAGAAATTGAATGTGTCATCCTAGGCTCATTGAAGCCACAATTTCAATATTATGACTGTTGGAGCCAAGCAGGGTACGAATTTAAAGCTTATGAAGTTATACGTAAAGCCTAGTACTGAGGGCGTTCGAATTTTCCTTTCGTCACACTATTTCATATAATTAGAAACATCTTGGCGCTGCTTTGATGCTCATGTGCTTTTAGAAAGCGTTTCTATTTATGTGAAATACTGTGACGAAAGGAAAATTCGAACGCCCTCAGTACTAGGCTTAAATATGAAATATAAAATAATTGCGTATAAAATCGGCTTAATGGTTTCAATGCTACGAATATAAATATTATGTAAACGAGGGTTTTTTCGATTTTTTATTTACATACTATTTTCACGGTTTTCTATTTACAATGTCTCTATACGGTTTGTCCCTGTCTGTCCGTGGTTATAATTCGATGATTTAAAACTACCTTAACACTAAAAATCAATATATCTGTACATATTCACATCATGACGGTCATTTTCAAATAATTCCAGAGACTAAAATTTGAAAATATATGTGACTGTTCACTAGCAAGTTGTATTATGTTTGCACATAGATTAGGTTGATTAGGTTAAATAGGCCGATCACCCAGAGGAAGGAAAATGGGGTGATAGGTGGGGTCGGTTGGGTTCTGACGGTCAGAAACTACGCTTATACTACCGTGTCGTTAATATATGTCTATTTAAACCAGGGGTGCCCAAGCCTATTACGCAAGCCACGCATTTGTTTTTGAATAGCCCGCGCGCATACCATTTACGCGGCCATAAGATTGTAAAAAGCAAAAACAATTTCATATGCGTGCTCTCCTCTCTTTCTTTCCGAACGAAGGTTTTGTTTTTGGCGAATGCAGACCTGCAACAACAACATCATATGTGACTCTCTTCACTTCTCTCTCTCCTATGTCTTTCTATTTCTTGTGGTTGTTCTTGCTTGAGTTGTATTTTGTGCATTTGTATTGGTTTCCACACGCTCGTAAGATCATTCTGGGCACCCCTGATTTAAACCATAATGTGGAATTGACAAAAAGAGTCAGGTCCTTCAAGGGCAGGTCTTCAAAGAATGGGTTTCCCAAATGCTGGGTACGCTTCCTTAGAAGTGCAAGGCAGTCGCAAAGAAGGTTTTGGTTGCTTTCTATCTCTTCCTCATTCCCACAACTACGACGACAGAAGTCATAGTGTGTTGCGCGCATTCTGATGGCCATGTGACCTACGGTGCAGTGCCCCGTTATGACTCCAATCATAGTACTAGTCCTATTCTTGCTAAGGTGTAGGAGTTGGAAAGTTCTTTTCGGTGAGTATCTGGGGCAGCGTGATTGGGAGATGTGTCTTTGTCGTTCCGCCCTAGTTCTGGATTTCCGATGTACATCTGTCATTGTTCTGCAGGGGTCTTTGTATGTCCGTTACCGCTTGTGTCGTGGGTAGCGCTGAACCGTTCCTTGCGCACTCGTCCGCTCCCTCGTTGCCTGGTATGCCGGCGTGGCCAGGTACCCAGACCACAGTGATAGAGTGTTGTTAGATTTGGTTCAAGACTAAGTCTAGTAAACATGAAGAGACAAGGATCATGATGCACTTGACACCTTATTTGAAAAGATACATCGGGTGCATGACAGCAACACTAAGGGCCGTTTGCTCATGTTCATGTTTAGCTCAAATCGAAATCCATCTAGATTTTGCAACTAGGTGGTTTTTGTGCAATTGGTTGTCTCATGTAGGTTGATTATAAATTCGGGCAGTTGCGCCACGGTCACACCGGGAGGGCTGGAAAGGTATAATACTAGGTTGGCAGCACCTCTGCACTCGGCTGATTGTTGTTATACCCTTGCAAAGGGTATTATAATTTTGCCCAGAAGTTTGCAACGCATAGAAATATTCATTTCCGACCCCATAAACTATATATATTCTTGATCAGGGCGACGAGCTGAGTCGATTGAGCTTTGTCCGTCCGTCTGTCTGTCTGTCTGTCTGTCCGTCTGTCTGTCCGTCTGTCTGTCCGTCTGTTTCTACGCAAACTAGTCTCTCAGTTTTAAAGCTATCGAGCTGAAATTTTGCACAGAGTCTTCTTTTTACTGCACGCTGATAATATGTCGGAACCGACCGGATCGGATGACTATATCTTATAGCTGCCATAGGAACCATCGGTAAAAAAATGGGTTATAGTGAGAAAAACTTTTTTGTTCTTAATGTTAGCGTTCCCAAACACGGTCATTATTAATATTAAAAGCTTTCAAACAGATTTGCAAACTTTGGTCAAAATCGGATGACCATATCTTATAGCTGCCATAGAACCGATCGGTCGGAAAATGGGTCTTACTGAGAAAAACTTTTTTGGTTTCTATGTTAGCGTCCTCAAACTCGTCCCTTATTAATATTATATGCTTTCAAACAGATTCGCAAACTTTTATCAAAATCGGAAGACTATATATAGCTGCCATAGGACCGATCGGTCGGAAAATGGGTCTTACTGAAAAAAAATATTTGTTTTCAAGTAAATCGTTCTTAAGGTCGGTGATTATTAACACTAAACGCTTTCAAACTAATTTGAAAAATTTGGTCGAAAGCAGATGACTATATCTGCAGGCTGCCATAGGACTTATCGGTCGGAAAATGAGTCTTAGTGAGAAAAACTTTTTTGTTTTCAATTTTATCGTTCTTAAACTTGGCGATTGTTAATTTGATATGTTTTCAAAAAGATTCGCGAAATTTGGTCGAAATCAAATGTTCATCTGACGGAAAATCGATTTTAGTTAAAAAAAGTTTTTGATTTTTATCCAAGCGTTCTTAAACTCTGTCATTTCAAAAACAGCTTTTGCAAGGGTATAAAAACTTCGGCACAGACGAAGTTAGCGTGGCCTTCTCGTTTTTTTTTTTTATTACGCGATAATTTCAAAAATTAAAGTAAGAATTTTACAGAGAAGGAGAAGGTTTTTCTTTTGGAACGACTTGTTACTATGATGGGAGATTAAGCAGTAGGTTAGCTTTCGACCACTCAGGCAAATAATTTGGACAAATTTTCATGAAAATTGGGCTATATGAGCCGAATTGTGAAACTTTTCGGCCATATTTGATCAAATTTTTTGTGTATTTATTGCGTGGAACCATAGTTTAAGTTTTTAATCCTGTAAGATCCATAATCATGGCTATTTTTATCAAAATTTAGCCAAATTATTTGGATGTGTAAACTTAGCTTAAGCCATGAACTAGGGGAATCAGAATATGCATCTGTAAATTCAGCAATGTCTGCAGGTGTTCTTGTACATATATTAAAGGCACAACCAATATTTTCCATTTTTGGTTTACTTAATAACAATTCTGATTTTACTGTTTTTAGCAGCAGATTTCAAATATTTTTCAGTGTGACCATACGCGCGGATACATAAAAATACTTAATTTGCATTAAAATGTACATTGTTTTCAAATACATGAGGGTGAAGTAGACTGCTACGAAATTAATCTAGATGGTTAGCATTGAACAAGAGCAAAGCAAATGCAGCAAATCCACCTAGATTTGCAAAAACACCAACATAAGAAAAAGGGCCCTAAGATTTATGCATACGTTGCGTCTTACAATCGCAATGTATAGTATAGCTGTGTCCAGCGAAGGTGGATATTCCAAGGCTGCAAACATCTAAAGCTTTGCAAATGGTCTTATTTCATTTGTAAAATGAATTAAGGCCACGCGGTGTCTAATTTCATTCTGAGATCGCGGCCTACATTCATGTTGAAGAATGAATAAAGAGCGCGCGGTATAATTTCATTTTGTGATTGCGGCCTAAATTCATGTTGAAGAATGAAGCTAGACCGACGACCGCGGTCTAATTTCCATCACCCCAAATGTACTATTCCTTCGACCTCTTTCCCTTTCCCATAAAGTAAATATATTCTTGATCAACATAATGAGCTGAATTGATATAGTCATGTCCATCCGTCTGTTTCTATGCTATCTCCTCTGTCAGTTTTAAAGCTATCTTAACCAAACTTTGCACGAAGTCTTTTGGTACAAATACGCGTCAAAACTGTCCGGATCGGCTGACTATAGCATATAGCAAACATAGAAAGGATCGGTCGAAAAGTCGTTTTAGTAAGAAACACTTTTTTGTTTTCAATGCAAACGTCTTCAAACCTCGTATTTCTAAGTTTTCTTTGATTTTCCATAATTCCATCAAGTTTGATAAAAATCGGACAACTATATAGTATAGCTGCCATACAAAAGTTAGTTCAGAAAAAAAGTCTTAGTAGGAAAAACTTTTTTGTTCTCAATGCTATCGCTCCCAAACTTGTTATAGATCAATATTTTATGCTACCACACAATTCGGTCAAGTTTTATCCAAATCGGCTGACTATAGCATATAGCTGCCATAGGAACGATCGGTCGAGAAAGTAGTTTCAGTAAGAAAAACTTTTTTGTCATCATTGCAAATGTTGCCAAACTTCGTATTTCTAAGTTTTCTATGCTTTTACATAATTCCACCAAGTTTTATGAAAATCGGACAACTATATAGTATAGCTGCCATACAAAAGTTATGTCTGAATAAAAGTGTTGGTACGAAAAACTTCTTGGTTTTCAATGCTATCGCTCCCAAACTCAATATTATATGCTAGAACACAATTCTATCAAGTTTCAACCAAATCGGATGGCTATAGCATATAGCTGCCATAGACACGATCGGTCAAAAAAGTAGTTTTAGTAAGAAAAACTTTTTTGTTTTTAATGCAAGCGCCCCCAAAACTCGTATTTATCAGTTTCCTATGCTTTTACATAATTCCACTAAGTTTTATGAGAATCGGACAACTATATAGTATAGCTGCCATGCAAAAGTAATGTCTGAAAAAAAGTCTTGGTACATAAAACTTTTTTTTTTTCCAATGCTATATCTTCCAAACTTGTTATTGATCAATATTATATGCTAGCACACAATGTTGCCAAGTTTGATCCAAATCGTATTACTATAGCATATAGCTGTCATAGGAACGATCGGTCGAAAAAGTTGTTTTTGTAAGAAAAACTTTTTTGTCTTCAACGCAAATGTTGCCAAACCTCGTATTTCCAAGTTTTTTATGCTTTTACATAGTTCCACCAAGTTTTATGAAAATCGGAAAACTATATAATATAGCTGCCATACAAAAGATAGTTCTGAAAAAAGTTTTGGTAGGAAAAACTTTTTTGTTTTCAATGCTATCGCTCCCAAACTTGTAATTGATCAATAGTATATGCTACCACATAATTATGCCAAGTTTGATCCAAATCGTATTGCTATAGCATATAGCTGTCATAGGAACGATCGGTCGGAAAAGTAGTTTTTGTAAGAAAAACTTTTTTGTCTTCAACGCAAATGTTGCCAAACCTCGTATTTCTAAGTTTTCTATGCTTTTACATAATTCCACCAAGTTTTATGAAAAGCGTACAACTATATAGGATAGCTGCCATACAAAATATAGTTCTGAAAAAAAGTCTTAGAAGGAAAAACTTTTTTGTTTTCAATTCTATATCTACCAAACTTGTTAAAGATGAATATTATATGCTACCACACAATTCGATCAAATTTTATCCAAATCGGCTGACTATAGCATATAGCTGCCATAGGAACGATCGGTCGGAAAAGTAGTTTTTGTAAGAAAAACTTTTTTGTCTTCAATGCAAATGTTGCCAAACCTCGTATTTCTAAGTTTTCTATGCTTTTACATAATTCCACCAAGTTTTAAGAAAATCGGACAACTATATAGTATAGCTGACATACAAAAGATAGTTCTGAAAAAAAGTCTTAGTAGAAAAAACTTTTTTGTTTTCAATGCTATATCTACCAAACTTGTTAAAGATCAATATTATATGCTACCACACAATTCGGTCAAGTTTGATCCAAATCGGCTGACTAAAGCATATAGCTGCCATAGGAACGATCGGTCGAAAAAGTAGTTTTTGTAAGAAAAACTGTTTTGTTTTCAATGGTAGCGTCTTTATACTTTCCAGTTATGAATATTAATGGCTACCACACAATTTTGGGGAATTTGGTCAAAATCTAATAAATATATTCCATACCGGCATAACTTTTAGCTGCCACTAATCGGCGAAGAAATGTTCAGAATAGTGTCGCCATCTATTGCTGAGTTTGGAAAATAGCTAAATCATTAAAAACCTTAATTTATATAACTAATACAAGCTGGCCAGGTATATAAACTTCGGTCGAGCCTCTATTTTTGTTTATTTACTTAAGAAAGCAGCAAACACATTTTGGCTATCCTCTCAATTTTGGCCGGTCCTGTTTAAGACTGGCTTTACAGTTGTTTACCAATTCTCTGTTTCCTTTAACATTCTGTTATGAGCTGGTCATCAGTTCCGGGTAATGCATCGTCAACATTAACTAGTTTTGCGCTTGTGAATAGGTTGTTATTTAATTTTTTTTTTCAAGAAAACAAAATGCGAAATTCTTTTTAAATACAACTTATTAAAAAAAATTTTTGTTTACTTTGTATTTTTTTTCTCTTTCTTCTTTTTCTAGGCAACAAAACAACAGACCAACAACAACAACAATAACAACAAACAAACATACATACGTACCTCCCAGCTGAACAAATATATAAAAACAAAATAAATGATGCAAAACAACGCAACAAAATCCACTAAAAGTGTATGAATTTTTTTGTACAACCTTAACAATAATATTTTATACTTCTTACATACATGCAAACATGTGTATATGAATATTGGTTTATTTATTTTTTTTTTTTTTGTTGTAAAGCAAAGTACAAAGACAAAAACTAAACAAAAACAAAACAAAAACAAAAAATTGCAACTTGCATTAGCTGATAGCAGAGACAGCCAAAGTAATACAATACACAAACCATTGCCCACCCACCCACCACCAACCCACCCAACCACCAAACCAACCACCCAGCCACCCACTCTGCTGGCAGAAAATAAACAAACACAAAACCAGAGAGCCAGAGTGGGAGCCATACAGCAAGAGAACACGCCGAGAGCCAAAGCTCCAAAACGCAAGAGAGAGAGAACAACAGAGAGAGAGAGCACACAAAAAGCTTGACGACGCTTTCGCTTAATGCCGAAAACTAAGAAACAGCGCAAAATATGTAAGTGAAATTGATTTTTTTTCTCATTGTTGCTTTTTATTGTTTTTGTTGTTATTTTGGGCGAAAGAAAGGGGGAGGGGTGCCGGTGGGGGTGGGGGGGCGTGCATCGTCAAATTTAAATATTTTATGATTAAATATGTTGCCGATTTGTTTTATGTGGCTTAGGGTAGTGAGGGGTATACATCTCTCTGTATACCCGGCGTTGCAAAGGGTCCTTTACGTTCAATGGATATTAGGATATTATTAATATAAACAAAAGGATATAAATAATTTCCATTTAAAGTTAAACTGATCTCAGATTATCAATTAATGGAGCTGAAAATCGTCCAAACAATACGAATAATGTATATTATTATATCAAAAAGAGCATACGATTCATATTACCAACCTACAGACCAATTTTCAAGTTCATAGCTTAAATTACTTCTGAGCTTTGGCTCTGAAACACTTTTTAACCGTTTCGAAACCATTTCGAAGCCGTTTCGATACCGATTCGATACTGGTACTGATCCACTAAACTGTCTTACTTCATAATACCAAGCTACAGACCAAATTTCAAGTTCATAGCTTAAATAATATCTGTTCTGAAACACTTTTTAACCGTTTCGAAACCATTTCGAAACCTTTTCGATACCGATTCGATACTGGAGCTGATCCACTAAACTGTCTTACTTCATATTACCAAGCTACAGACCAAATTTCAAGTGCATAGCTTAAATAACATCTGATTAATGGCTCTGAAACACTTTTTAACCGTTTCGAAACAATATCGAAGCCGTTTCGATACCGATTCGATACTGGTACTGATCCACTTAACTGTTTTACTTCATATTACCAAACTACAGACCAAATTTCAAGTTCATAGCTTAAATAATATCTGTTCTGAAACACTTTTTAACCGTTTCGAAACCATTTCGAAACCTTTTCGATACCGATTCGATACTGGTACTGATCCACTAAACTGTCTTACTTCATATTACCAAGCTACAGACCAAATTTCAAGTTCATAGCTTAAATAATATCTGAGGTATGGCTCTGAAACACTTTTTTTAACCGTTTCGATACCGTTTCGATACCGATTCGATACTGGTACTGATCCACTAAACTATCTTACTTCATATTACCAAGCTACAGACCAAATTTCAAGTTCATAGCTTGAATAACATCTGATTAATGGCTCTGAAACACTTTTTAACCGTTTCGAAACCATTTCGAAGCCGTTTCGATACCGATTCGATACTGTTACTGATCCGCTAAACTGTCTTACTTCATATTACCAACCTACAGACCAAATTTCAAGTTCATAGCTTAAATAACATCTGAGGAATGGCTCTGAAACACTTTTTAACCGTTTCGAAACCATTTCGAAACCTTTTCGATACCGATTCGATACTGGTACTGATCCGCTAAACTGTCTTACTTCATATTACCAAGCTACAGACCAAATTTCAAGTTCATAGCTTAAATAACATCTGAGGAATGGCTCTGAAACACTTTTTAACCGTTTCGAAACCATTTCGAAACCTTTTCGATACCGATTCGATACTGGTACTGATCCACTAAACTGTCTTACTTCATATTACCAAACTACAGACCAAATTTCAAGTTCATAGCTTAAATAATATCTGAGGTATGGCTCTGAAACACTTTTTTTAACCGTTTCGAAACCGTTTCGATACCGATTCGATACTGGTACTGATCCACTAAACTGTCTTACTTCATATTACCAAACTACAGACCAAATTTCAAGTTCATAGCTTAAATAACATCTGAGGAATGGCTCTGAAACACTTTTTAACCGTTTCGAAACCATTTCGAAACCTTTTCGATACCGATTCGATACTGGTAGTGATCCACCAAACTGTCTTACTTCATATTACCAAGCTACAGACCAAATTTCAAGTTCATAGCTTAAATAATATCTGAGGTATGGCTCTGAAACACTTTTTTTAACCGTTTCGAAACCGTTTCGATACCGATTCGATACTGTTACTGATCCGCTAAACTGTCTTACTTCATATTACCAACCTACAGACCAAATTTCAAGTTCATAGCTTAAATAACATCTGATTAATGGCTCTGAAACACTTTTTAACCGTTTCGAAACCATTTCGAAGCCGTTTCGATACCGATTCGATACTGGTACTGATCCACTAAACTATCTTACTTCATATTACCAAGCTACAGACCAAATTTCAAGTTCATAGCTTAAGTTACTTCTGAGCTTTGGCTCTGAAACACTTTTTAACCGTTTCGGAACCATTTCGAAGCCGTTTCGATACCGATTCGATACTGGTACTGATCCACTAAACTGTCTTACTTCATATTACCAAACTACAGACCAAATTTCAAGTTCATAGCTTAAATTACTTCTGAGCTTTGGCTCTGAAACACTTTTTAACCGTTTCGAAACCATTTCAAAGCCGTTTCGATACCGATTCGATATTGGTACTGATCCACTAAACTGTCTTACTTCATATTACCAAACTACAGACCAAATTTCAAGTTCATAGCTTAAATAACATCTGAGGAATGGCTCTGAAACACTTTTTAACCGTTTCGGAACCATTTCGAAACCGTTTTGATACCGATTCGATACTGGTACTGATCCACTAAACTGTCTTACTTCATATTACCAAACTACAGACCAAATTTCAAGTTCATAGCTTAAATTACTTCTGAGCTTTGGCTCTGAAACACTTTTTAACCGTTTCGAAACCATTTCGAAGCCGTTTCGATACCGATTCGATACTGGTACTGATCCACTAAACTGTCTTACTTCATATTCCCAAGCTACAGACCAAATTTCAAGTTCATAGCTTAAATAACATCTGATTAATGGCTCTGAAACACTTTTTAACCGTTTCGAAACCATTTCGAAGCCGTTTCGATACCGATTCGATACTGGTACTGATCCACTAAACTGTCTTACTTCATATTACCAAGCTACAGACCAAATTTCAAGTTCATAGCTTAAATAATATCTGAGGTATGGCTTTGAAACTCTTTTTAACCGTTTCGAGATCAATTCGATGCCAATCCTGATCCAGTGAAATTTTCAATTCCATTTTACCAACATACAGTCTAAAATTTACGTTCTTAAACAACTTCTAAGATATGGCTCTAAGCCAGTTTTTATCCGGTTTGATTCCGGATCTGATTCGGTAAAATATCCAACTTTATATTACCAACCTACAGACCGAATTTCAACTTCATAGCTTAAATTACTTCTGAGCCATGGCTCTGAAACACGTTTTAACCGTTTCGAAACCGGTTCGATACTGGTACTGAACCACTACAGACCAGATTTCATGTTCATAGTCTAAATAACTTCTGAGCTATGGGCTCTGAAACACTTTTTAACCGGTTCCATACTGGTCCTGATCAGAGAACGGCTTCGTTCGATTGCAAAACGCTCACACATTTTTCAACACCCGAATAAACAGGTTTCGCACTCTATACATCAAACTTGCATACTCAACATGTTTGCAGCAGAGTTTTATTCGAACCAATTGTTTGGCACTTTGATTATAATCATGTTCGACTTCATTCCAATCAGTTTGGCTGATTGTTCCTTTGGCTCAACGACGATTGTTTAGAGCAGCGATGTCCAAAATTTGAAAAGGCAGCCACGCGTGGTTGGCAAGCCAAATTCTGCCGGCGTCGCAGCCGACACATATATAGAGAGAGAGAATACGTGTGTTCTATAAATAGCACGCTCGGCGGCTTGCTCTCTTACGATGCGTGTGTCCGGCTATTTGTTCTCTCACGAGTCTTTGTTAGTTTGCTTGTTGCTCATGCTGAAATGTCAACGTGTTTACTTCGTGTTTCGCTGCTACGCACACAAGCTCAAAGCTTGATTGTGTGAGTTTGGACATCACTGGTTTAGAGCAGAGATGGGCATGCACACATATCGTCACACTTTTCATACGCATACAAGCACAATTTGCGTGCGCCGCATTCGTGTTCTATAAATAGCTTTCAATGCTTAAAGCCTACGTGTGATTTTGTGCAGTCGGCCGCGGCAGAGGTCCTATGCACACGCTGCCTCGTGTGCATTGGAACGTCGCGACGCGCCCATCTCTGGTTTAGAGTGAGCGGAAATCACCTCGTATGAATAAACACTTGCAAAGACGCATAGGCAGTGACGTCGCTGCTGACAGCTATGAAAAAGAGAGAGAGAGATGGAAGGAGTGGCCGGTCAACGCTGAGTTTTGTTCGATCAAACACATAAGCGTTCGATCAAAAAACTCTAGCTCACCCACCCGCCCGATGCGACTGCCGGTATGAGCTGATTATATTCAGCACTGAGTTCTGTTACTGAGTTCATAACGCCGCTCGATGCGATTGCTTTGTGAGTTGAATATATTCAGCTCTGAGTTTTGTTGCTTGTTTAAATGTGAGTAAGAATTTTTGTGTATGAGTCAATCAAGAAAAAAAGTGATTTTTGCAGTTCTCTCATCCTGATCCACTAAAATATCCAATTCCAGTCAAAGTTTTTAATTGTGCTGGCTCAAAGGTCAGAATTGATTATAATTTAATACAAATCAATACCATTTCACAACATTTCGGAATAGCAATGGTAAGTCTAGACAGGCTGTTGCAGAATTTACCACAATTCACTCATAAGCAGACGGACGTTGTTGCTTTTCACATTTCAAGCCCTAATCAAACTCTTTATATAAACGGTCGAATTGGACTTGAGAATTAAACTTATACAAATTTTAGCCTAAGATTTCTGTTGGTGAAATTCAGCCTGAAAATGTGCTATGGGTTTTGAGGTATGTTTTTCCAAAATCCAAAATTTTTCCTACTAAAACTTACTTTCCGACCGCACCTACCATTTGGAAGATCATTAGGTGATTTCTCATCTTGGTGAGTCTTTTTCGAGCCCACTTGATGATTAGAAAGAGATTAGGTTCATGTGCGATTTAAGGATGACTTGAAAATGACTCCTGCATTTGCTCAAAATGTGATTCATTAAAAAACGACTCGAAAAAGACTCGCAAATGACTCGAAAATGAGTCGAAACTGATCAGAAAAATGGGCTAAAAACGACTCTTCTTGAAGAGTCGCGGCTAGGGTACCATTTTCTCCCAACAAAATTATCATTTAAGATCAGAAATAGAGCACATTTATGACTATTTGAATCAGACTGAGGACTCGAAAAAGACTCAAGTGTGATCAGAAATTTCATAAAATGAAATAGGACCTATCGGTCCTATGGCAGCCATAAGATATAGTCGTCCCTTTCCGATCCCGACCAACAATTTTCAATTCAATACCGTCCCACCCGATCCCAAACTTTTTTCGAAATTCCCTTCCTGTGCCCATCTCTAGTATGATTCATAAGTGCGATTATCGATTGCAGGGTCAAAAGTATTCAATATCAGTGTGATCGTCTAGTTCACCGCTAACCATGAAATTTGAGTTTGGAAGCAGCCCAATCACAACAACAGAAAAAACAACCGTTATCAGCGAGTCCCGATCGCACAAAATGCAGCTGTTGCGCCGTCTGTGTGCGCATCTTTGTAGGCGCCGTGCTCCGATACGCATTGACTTTGTTGTTGTTCACAATTTGTAGCGAGTTAATTTGCGAAGCAGTTTATTAAGAGACTGACTATACACAATAGGGTTGGCAGAGACTACACATTGACTTCGCAGTGACTACACAGTGACTACACAGTGACTTAGCAGTGACTACACAGTGACTAAAGAACGATTTAACAGTGACTAAATAGAGACTTAACAGTGACTTAACAGTTTCTAAACAGTGACTTAAACAGTGACTTAAACGTGACTTAACAGTGACTAATCAGTGACCTAACAGTGACTGAAGTGACTTAACAGTGGGAGGGAACAGTGAAGGAACAGTGGGGAACCAAGGTGGGGACTTAAACGTGACTTAACAGTGACTAATCAGTGACCTAACAGTGACTGAAGTGACTTAACAGTGGGAGGGAACAGTGAAGGAACAGTGGGGAACCAAGGTGGGGACTTAAACGTGACTTAACAGTGACTAATCAGTGACCTTACAGTGATTGAAGTTAACAGTGGGAGGGAACAGTGAAGGAACAGTGGGGAACCAAGGTGGGGACTTAAACGTGACTTAACAGTGACTAATCAGTGACCTAACAGTGATTGAAGTGACTTAACAGTGAAGGAACAGTGGGGAACCAAGGTGGGAAACAGTGGGGGAAGAAAGGGGTCTTGAATTATTTCTATTTTTTGGCATTTCAAGATTGAATTTATTATTTCTGCTTATTATTCCTCAACGACTGTTGTCAAGTGATCTTGTTGCTAGTTGTAGTCCCAGCTAGTTCCCTTAAATTTATCAACATGTTTTACAACAAAGCCTCGTGAGTGTTAACGACACTCGCACCTTTTTATACTCTGTACCGAAGGTACATAGAGTATATTAAGTTTGTGCAAAAGTATGTAACAGGGAGAAGGAATCGTTTCCGACCCTAAAAAGTATATATATTCTTGATCAGCATCAACAGCCGATTCGATATAGCCATGTCCGTCTGTCCGTCTGTCCGTCCATCCGTATGAACGAAGAGATCTCAGAGATGGTAAGAGATAGAGGTTTGACATGTATGGGGCATATATTTCTTATACTTGCAGGCAGATCAAGTTTATTTTCAATTTTTGCCACGCCCCCTCCCGCCCCCGCAATTTGAAAAAACTTCATATCTCCTACAGTTTTGAAGATAGATCGTTCGTACCTTCTAGAGATACCTTGTAAACAAAATTATTTATTGATTTGCTGAAAGAATGATAAAGATCGGATGAACGATACTCAAGTTATGAGCAAAAAACGGCCAGTAAACACCCCCCACCCATCACCACAGCATTCTATTGAACGGCAATCTTAGTGAGAGAGAGAGAGAGAGTGAAACTTAGAGATGAGCGCGTATAACTCGTGAGCAAATGCGAGCTGCGACGTTAAGGGTACAGTCGGGCTTGACCGACTTTCTTTCTTGTTTTTAGAGAAAGGTGGCTGCGATTCTGCGGTATGGCCGTGTCCTTAGTCCATTGTGCTCCTTCTACTCCGCTCCAAACTACGCAACTTGATCATTACACAAGCCAGCATGAATGGGACTATGCTCTCCACTGACAGCCGTCCAGTGCCTGCCTAGAGCTCTGAGTTTTGCCTGGCACTTCTGAACCTGCCACAAGCAAAGAAGTTGCATGCTCAGCATCCTCCTCTAGATTTCTGGAGTAGGTGCAGCTTGCAACTGCCTCGTGCAAAAAGCGGTGCAGGTACCTTCCAGCTGGGTAAGGTAGAAGTTTACCTGTCCATGCCTCCTATTAAACCATTCTTCAAGGTTGGCTATGAGACGGTGAGCCTACCAACCCAACGGCTTTGCCACCTAAGCAAGCTTTCTTTCTGGGCGCAAGTTCGCACTGTCTTTATGTGAGTTGCTGGAAGGTTGCTAATCTTCTCTGTATTGTTCCAATTTTAGTATATGTTCTGCCGAAGCAAGAACAATGCTGGCAGGTTACTACCGTGAACCTCATTAAACACCTTCGTGTTTACTGCGGCGGCATTCCTGCAATAACTAACGCTGCGTCATCTGACACTGCGCGGAAAGCACAGCTAATGCGAATGGCTCCCAGTCGATGTGTTGCCTCCAGACCACGACTATAGCTTTTCACCTTCAGTGCCCCCAACCAGTTTGGAGCAGCGTACAACATGGTCGATAGGAAATATGCTGCTTTTTGAGCAAGCGGAGTCTATGCTTTCCCCTTTATACAAACTATTAAAAACGAGGGATAGTAGTGGCAGGATATATTAAAACGCATTCTTGTGGAAAGTCTGCACTGGTATTGTATTTGGGATGTAGCTGCGTTTCATCTGTAGCAGGTATAAGGGGACTCTGAAGTTTGTGAGGGCCCCTAGAATGCAGCTCCACCTAACGACTACACAGTATTCTCTCTCGTCGTTTTTTCATCTGGACTGTTTGTCATCGATACTGAGGATAGTGTCACGTATGTGTGCTCAATAGATCGATGAATTTCGATGACGTTTGATCTGTAACTTTAAACTAACTGTCTACTTATTCCACTCTTGAGTGAAACAGATGTTTGAATTTTCAACTGATTTACTTGTATGAATTATTTATCGCTCAGCGTGTCTGGCCAACTATCATCTAACAAAGATTGGTTAACGCTCGCCCACCCCCTACACAAGTTGCCCCAAATTTTGCTACAAAATGCAATTCGGAACTATTTGCTAAAAGGACCCAAACTTTTACTTTAAGTTTAAAAATGTGTTTTAAAGTGTATATTGAGTTTTTAAATGCAAGTTATAACTAGTTTTTAGTTGAAACTCTTTCTCTCTCTCTCTTTTTTCTCATTTTTTTAATTATCACATTTATGTCAAACAACTAGGAAATATGTTGCCATTAACTTTATGAAACAATTAAACACAAATTTACAACTTTTACCCAAATACCTAAATGTTTTGAAGTTGATCCAATTGCTGCATATTTCTTACTTCATGCATACAATATTGCGCATACGCACTGTGCACGACGCCGCCGCCTACACTGCCACTTGAGTGTGGCAACCAACAGGCAGCAGACACCTGGCCATGGTCATGGCCACTTTATGAAGAGACATCAGCGGCTTATCAAAGCAGACGCACGCGTCTGAAGATTATAATTGGCATATATACTGTATACACAGAAAGAAAAGCAAAACACAGTGCAAGTTGTGATTCAAGTGAATGCAAAAATAGTTGAAAAAATTACAAATCAAAAAGTGAATAAGAATTTTGGCAAAAACGGGTACGTAGATTTATAAGCAGAGAGAGAGAGAGAGCTTTAATTTTAATCGGCCGCTGCCAACACCTTAAGCAGCGAATAAGCTTTAGGCGGCTGAAATTGTATCAACTAAATCTAATCCACAGAAGGAAACCTTTGACTAGACGCCCAGTGTCTCAAGTTGTTTGACTGTTGTAATTTCTAAAAATTTGCATATAAAACCAGCATTGAGCCGGCTCAAGAGAAAATGAAATAGAATTCACCCTAGCATGTTTTTTCTCATCATCAGCACCTGGTTGTCTGTCTAGTTGTCGTTTTTATCATCACCAGACTCAAAAGTGCAAATAAAAAATAAAATAAAAAAAAACAAAAACACGCAAGCCGCACAAAGCGGACAAATACTTTAAACGGCGAATATATGAAATCCAAGTGGTTTTTATTATCATCAGCAACAATTGCTGTAATATTTGCCATTTTTTTTTTGTTTTTTTTTTTGTTTTGTGTTATTTTTCCTACTTTGTTTTGTAATTGTTTTCAAGTGCTAAACAAACTTTATGCCGCAGCAGCAGCAGCAAAATCAGCTGCCAAATCTGTTCAGTTGAAGTTTTAAGTTCAAGTTTAGTTTAATGAGAGCAACTATTGTGCTGTTAGTTTTGCTTCCATATCAAATAAATTGAGAGAGACAAATATCAAGTAATTTGTATTTAAGTAGAGTTTGAAAACTTAAATAGAGTTTAAAACACTCTAATGAGGTTTTCGGAATGGCAATATACACAATGGCTTCAGCCCTGCCCCACACTTTTCAATCTTTGGTGGCGGCGGATTATCCCAAATCGAAAAATACACAAGTCAAATTATTTCAACTACTTACTTAACTTACAATATGCTAAATTTCAAGTTTCTACTCGGTCATTTTGGTCATTTTCCAACATCGAGAAAATACCAAATTTTTCTCACCGAAATGACAGTTAAAAATTTAACAGTCTCGCTCACTCTCTCAACAGAACACTAGATTTCATAGTTATCGATGAGAGCAGCACACGAAACTGTCTTACTATAAGCCTAGCTCGAATTTTCCTTCAAGAAATTAGCTAGATATTCCTTTTGTGGAAAGTAAAAGGCCGTGTGACCAGATAACCAAAAAAAAAAAGATACCAAAAACGGAATATAAATTAAAATGGCCAGCTGATTTGTACTTTGACTTAACTGAAAGTTTTAAATTAAGTGAGGCCCAATACACAACTGTTGTAATGTTGCAATTTCAGATATTATAATGAATAAAAAAGTAAACACACTTTGCTGTGTCACCCGAATAGAGCTAAAACCGAATCGTATTTCGGTTCCGGTTCCAGTTCTGGTACGTACCGAAACTTGTGTTTCGGTAAAAGGTTCTGTATTGATTCTAATAATATTTCGGTATTCGGTTCCGTACCGGTACCTGCTTTCTTATTTCGGTATACCGGTATGAACCGATAAAATATGAAGAAATAGCGGTCATTGGTTATGCATTCATTCGATTTCTAAGCGAAGACTTAATAAAAGTTAAACGCTTGCTTGCCCTTCTCAAAGGCCACACAATTGTGGAAACTATGTAGAGTTTTCTTTATTTTTATGAACGAGAGTTTTTTCGGGTTTCACTATTTAAACACGGTTTTCTATTTACAATGTCTCTATACGTGTTTTTTCTCTTCACGGTTTGTCGATATGGATTTTTCTTTCTGTCTCTCTGTCTGTCTGCTTGTCATTTTAATCATAGCTTCTGATTTCGTCCATCTTCTACTATCTACTGTGTTCTACTTTCGGTTTCGTCATCGTCCATTCTCTATACAGTGTGACCATCATTCGAGTTTTTACCCATATCTTAACACTTAAATATCGATACATTTATACATCTTGGCGGTCATTTTTCAATTTGGAAAACGTTTTAAGCTCAGAAAAATTGATCACGATTGATGCCATTAATCAGTTTTTTGTGAAAATACTGAACTATTTGTAGTGTCCTGCTTCTAAAGTATTTGTGCTGCTTTCCTCATTAAGTTTTAAGTTGAACAGAAATGGATAACACAAGTACTTTTCAGTATCGAGGTTAGCATTAGCAAGACAATTTAATGTGGACCTAAGAATAAACGATGCAATATTTTTCTAGAGACTGGTCTCGTGTTTTTCCATTTTACAATACAAAAGTTTTGAAAGACCAGACTCCTTTTTGTTGGAAATTGCTTAAAAGTCTCCCAAAACTAAGTGTCAGCTTTGAAGTCTAGTCGTTGCACTAAGAACCGAAACTGTGCCGGTACAATGTTTAGGTTCTTTTCGGTCTTTTAGGTTCCAAAAATATCGGTACTCGCATGCCGGTACACAATCAATTTCAAATATATCTGAGTTTTAATCGGTTCTTTTCGGTATACGGTTCCGGCTCTGGTTCCGGTTTGATTCCCTGGCTAAAACAAGAAAGAAAGTCGGTCAAGCCCGACTAAAACATACTCTGTACCCTTAATGTCGCAGCTCGCATTTGCTCACGAGTTTTACGCGCTCATCTCTAAGTTTCTCTCTCTCTCTTACTTTTTTTGTTTTAGTATTTATTGAATCTTCTAATGAGACTAACAATAATTTTTCAAATCTTAATCTAGAAACTATTGTACAACCATCCCCTATTGGAGCTAGTTTATGTTCTGCGGCCCTTTAATTCAGTCGCTGGGTTGGTAGGTCTTTACTTCGGAGGCGAGAATGCGTTGCTTGCTGGTTGAGAGATTGTGCAAGTTCATTAGGTTGGGCTAGAAGCTTTTCAGAATATTTGCGCTTTAGTTGCTGTATTTCAGTTTCGACCAATGGGATCCTCAGGGCGTTGCGAATGTACCATGGCGCTCCAGTGAGTGTTCTAAGAATTCTTGATTGTGAACTTTAAAGGATGTCCACACAGCTCGCGCAGGCATTCCCCAGTCCAGACAGGCCCTATGATGCTTTTGTACAGTAAGACTTTATATTCCAGTTTTAGAGGGGAACGGGAGTTAATTAGCCAGTGAAGGCTGTTGGCCTTTAGCCTTATTTGAAGTTTTTTTCGAGTCTATGTGTTTTTGCGCCAAGTGAGCCTTCTGTCGAGGTTAACAACATTGATTGTGGTATCATAGTCGCGCTTAGGTATATCTGGGGACAGGTGCTTCTGTTGAGTGTGAACGTCACGTGTTTACACTTTTGCTCGTTACTTTTGATGCGCCAGTTGGCCAGCCACTCCTCCACGTGTGCTAGGTGGCTTGCCAAAAGTCTGGATGCGATAATTGGACATCGTGATCTGCTTAGAATTGCCGTATCATTCGCAAAAGTGGATATTGTTAGTCGGGGATCTGTTGGTATGTCGGCAGTGTACAATACATACAGAAAGGAACAAACACTCCGGCTCCAATGGTGAACGAACAGAAAAAACTCTGTTGTTGACATAACTTTCTAAGAGTTTGTGTGTATTTGGAGGAGGCAGTGTCCTAATTTTACATATATAAGCCCGTCCAACCAAACGTGGTCAAACGCTTGGGCAACATCTAGGAAAATTGCAGAGCAGTATTCGTGGTGCTAATACGCAGTCTGAATATCTAAAGTTAAACGGTTGACTTGCTCAATGGTCCCGGGTTTTGCTCGGTACCCAGATTGATGTGAAGGAATTATATTTAGTGCATGTACAAATTTGGGTATCAATTTTGCGAAGTAAGATCTTCTCAAATACTTTTGATAAGCAAGGTAGCAGGCTAATGGGTCTATATGATGATGCTTGTGTTTTATCCTTTCCTGGTTTCTGACCCATTATGATTGTCGATTTCCAGAAAGTATCCACATCGCAGTACAGCATTGAAGATTCTCGAGATATATGTAATGGCAGGACTTGGAAGTTCCATAATCATTTTAGGCGTAATAAGATCATGTCCTGGTGCTTTTTTGGGGATTGAGTTCTGTTATAACGTTTTTTATTTCAAGCGAATGAACTTTGATTGGGTAAGTCTGTGCGGCAGTGGGATTCAGTGGCAGTGCATTTGCATGGGTTGGTGGATTCGGCTGGAAAACATTTCTCTCTCTTACTAAGATTGCTTCTGTTGAACGGAATGCTGTGGTTATGGGTGGGGGTGGGGGGTGTTAACTGGTCGTTTTTTGCACATAACTTGAGTATCGTTCATCCGATCTTTATCATTCCTTCAGCAAATCGATAAATAATTTTGATTACTAAATATCTTTAGAAGGTACGGACAATCTATCATCAAAACTGTAGGAGATATGACGTTTTTTCCGAATTGCAGGGGCGGTAGGGGGTGTGGCAAAAATTTAAAATAAATTTGATCTGTCTGCAAGTATAAGAAATATATGATTCCTTCTGGCTGTTACATACTTTTGCACAAACTTAATATACAGCCCACCATACACAACAATCGACCGAGCCCCAAACATGTGCGGAATACAATTAGAAATTTTGTCCACCCAGAGATCGGGTCTGTAACTTGACAAAATGATGCTGCTGGTGTTACCAATATTCCAAATTTTATATCATATAAATTTGTATACCCTTGCAAAGGGTATTATAACTTTGCCCAGAAGTTTGCAACGCATAGAAATATTCATTTCCGACCCCATAAACTAAATATATTCTTGATCAGGGCGACGAGCTGAGTCGCTCCGTCCGTCTGTGTGTCTGTTTCTACGCAAACTAGTCTCTCAGTTTTAAGGCTATCGAGTTGAAATTTTGCACAGAGTCTTCTTTTTACTGCACGCTGCTGATATGTCGGAACCGACCGGATCGGATGACTATATCTTATAGCTGCCATAGAAACCATCGGTCAAAAAATGGGTCTTACTGAGAAAAACTTTTTTGTTCTCAATGTGAGCGTCCTCAAACTCGTCCATTATTAATATTATATGCTTTACAACAGATTTGCAAACTTTGGTCAAAATCGGATGACTATATCTTATAGCTGCCATAGGACTGATCAGTCGGAAAATGGATCTTAGTGAAAAAACTTTTTATACCCTTGTAGAGGGTATATTAAAGTTGTCCAGATGTTTGTAACGCAAAGAAGGAAGCATCTCCGACCACATAAAGTATATATATTCTTGATCAGCATGACGAGCTGAGTTGATATAGCCATGTCCGTCCATCTGTTCGTCTGTTTCTATGCTATCTCCTCCGTCAGTTTTAAAGCTATCTTAATCAAACTTTGCACGAAGCCTTTTGGTACAAATACGCTGCACATTTGTCGGAATCGGCCGAATCGGATGACTATATCATTTAGCTGCCATAGGAAACATCGGTCGAAAAAGTAGTTTTAGAGAGAAAAACTTTTTTCTTTTCAATGCAAACGCCGCCAATCCTTGTATTTATAAGTTTTATATGCTTTTACACAATTCCACCAAGTTTTATGAAAATCGGCCAACTATATAGTATAGCTGCCATACAAAAGAAATGTCTGAACAAAAGTCTTAGTACAAAAAACTTTTTTGTTTTCAATGCTTTCGCTTCCAAACTTGTTACTGATAACTATTATATGATTACACAGAATTCTGTTAAGTTTGACTCAAATCGGATGACTATAGCATATAGCTGCCATAGGAACGATCGGTCGAAAAACTAGTTTTAGTGAGAAAAACTTTTTTGTTTTCAATGCAAACGCCCCCAATCCTCGTATTTCTAAGTTTTCTATGCTTTTACATAATTCCACCAAGTTTTATGAAAATCGGCCAACTATATAGTATAGCTGTAATACAAAGGATATGTCTGAAAAAAGTCTTAGTAGGAAAAACTTTTTTGTTTTCAATGCTATTGCTCCCAAACTTGTTATTGATCAATATTATATGCTATCACACAATTCTGCCAAGTTTAATCCAAATCGGATGACTATAGCATATAGCTGCCATAGGAACGATCGGTCGAAAAAGTAGTTCTAGTGGGAAAAATTTTTTTGTTTTCAATGGTAGCGTCTTTATACCTTCCAGTTGTGAATATTATCAATTTCCACACAATTTTGGGAAGTTTGGTAAAAATCGGATGAATATATAGTATAGCTGCCATATAACAAACTGGCAAGCAAATGGTCAAAGTAATGTCGCCATCTATAGCCGAGTTTGGGAAATAACTCAGCTAAGAATGTTCTACGAAAATCATTTAAAACCTTAATTTTATAAATTATACAACCTACAAGGGTATATAAACTTCGGTCGAGCCGAAGTTAGCTTTCCTCTATTTTTTGGTTATAAATTTGATCTTTCTTAAACTCGACGATCTTAGACTCGACGAAATTTGATCGAAATCAGATGTTTATCTGTCGTAAAATGGGTTACAAAAGTTTTTGATTTTGATGTAAGCGTTCTTAAACTCTGACATTTCAAAAACAGCATTTGCAAGGGTATAAAAACTTTGGCACAAACGAAGTTACCTTGGCCTTCTCGTTTATCATCAAATGGGTTCGAAAAAGACTAACCAAGATGAGGAATAACCTAATGATCTTTCAAATGCTAGGTGGGAACCCAGCCAGCGTATTATGAAAATGCTGATCACAGTCAGAACAGTTTTGTGTCATCAATTTGATTAAAATATAGCCATAAATACGTTCGTTTTATACGTTTGTCGGGAGAAAATGGTACCCTAGCCGCGACTCTTCATAAAGAGTCGTTTATACCTCTTTTTTCTAATCAGTTTCGACTTATTTTAATGAATCACATTTTGAGCCATGAGGCATTTTCGAGTCTTCCTTAAACCGCACATGAAATGAATCTCTCTTTATTCATCAAAGGGGCTCGAAAAAGACTCTTCAATGTGATTTCCCATTTCCCATGTGTGGGAAAGAGTGATCCAAAAGTGAACCATGCGAACGTTCAACATTTGAATGAAATTACCTTTAAAAAGTAAATGTCAGAGATAGTTCTTTCAGCCCATAATTAAGATTCCACCCAGGGCTGCAAATCTCTAATACTTATTGACCTGGAGCCTGCTAAAACGTCCGATGATCCAAGCTCTTAACTTCCATATATGGCATAAAATGTTTAAGGGCCAATTTCTTTTACATATATGTCACATTAACTTACAAATAGCAGAGTAAATTGTGTACTTATGTGACACATATCAGCTAACTGGAAGAAGAGTAATCGGCCCTAAGTTGGTTTCAATTTACGTACATGTTTTCTGAATTAGCACCGAAACCCCGATTTGAACCTGAACCTAGTTTCAGCGACTCTCTGCACCCGCTCCCCAAAAGTTTGGCGGTTTAGAACTAGGGATGTCGAAAATATTATCGATATATCGAAATACGATATTTTTGCCCAAAATGACAAATAATATTATCGGATATTTTCCCCCAAGGCGAAATCGAATATTTTTTAGTGATATTTTTCGGTGATTTTTCGTTTACACTGTTGCGCATAACTGTTTCTTGTGCTCTGGACATGTAAAGCAAAATGTTTAAAAGTTATGTTATTAAAGATGAAAAGGCACAGAAATCGCAGTGCAAACTGTGCAATAAAGTTGTAAAGACCAGTCGCAACTCAACAAATATAAAGGCATAGTTAAAAGCAAAGCGTAGAGATGTTTGGCTCAAAATTCAGCCCATCTTTAAAAATGATAAATGTAAGTTTTTGTAACTTTACCCTGGATCTGGATAGAAGAGAAAGACGCATTGCCAGTGCTTTCTGACTTGGCATTGTCCGTGCTATATAGTCGGGTTTCTGGTTCCGTGGTTTCTGACACCAGAAGCCGAATGCCCGATGAGCACATAATTCATCTGGTCTTCTTAAAATCTCTGTCTAACGATTATTGGTAAACTCAGAAGTTTTTACGTTTCGTAGATGCTTTTATGCTTTGTAGTTCGAATGTTCTATTTTAAAGAATGATGAATTAAAAAAGTAAACACTTCTTTCGGTTCTGGTTCATATTATCCGTCCAATGACGCCTCATTTACCTCAATAGACCTGTTCATTGTTAAGATCCGGGTTTTTATTGGAAAATATCGATAATATCGAAAATATCAAATATTTTTGAAATATTCGACAACCCTAGTTCGAACACCGTAATGAACCCCTACCGATTTTTAGCAGATTTGCAGCCCTGACTCCACCATCCAATTCCATTTTTTGTGTTTTATTTGTAATTTAAAGCAAAACTTCTTAATGGATCAACAGGACGAGCTGAGTTGATATAGCCATGTCCATCTGTACGTCTGTTTCTATGCTATTTCCTTCCTACCAAACTTTTCACAGAGTCTTTAGGTCATTAAAGTTGCAATTTAAGCTTAAGTTCTGGCTAACGTGAGCGGAAGAATACTGCCTTGGATACAACTAGAAATCATTCAAAATGACCGTTGAGTTTTGTTCAATTTCAAAATGTTCGTGGGAGCGTGAATTTGTTTACGTTTGAATGACAAACCCTTCATCATTTTTTTTTTTGGCTTAGCGCATGACATTTTTAGTGCCAAACCCAGCTAGAATTTCATTTCAGTTTATTTTATTTATTTTTTTCCAAACACTCGAAATTCGATTAAGCTACTTAAATACACTATTTATTTTGATTACTTAATTTTGCTGTTTTGTTGTTTATTATTGTTTTTGTTCACTCGCTCACTCAACCAGTCACCATAGCCCCAACAACAACAACAACAACAACATCATCATCTAAGTAAATAAATTTTGTTATTTCCTTTCAGTTGAAGTTTTTTGTTTCTTGTTTCGATTTGGAAAAAATTATAAATAGATAAAAAAAAAAGAAAACATTCAGTTAATTGGGCTTTAATCACGTTGTTGTTGTTCTTGTTGTTGTGCAGATTTTATGATTGGACTCATAAAATTTGCCAAAGCGATAAACGATCTTTGGTTGAGTCATAAAAAATAGAACGCGAAAAGGCCAGAGATTTATATATATATAAAAAAATGTCCAAGTGCCGCCTATAAATAATACCATACATATGTATATACCTGTCTATCCATCCATATATATATATATATATACATACAAATATATATCTATATAATGTATATTCATGGCAGATCTTTGAACTAAATTTACTTGCCATTCACTATATGCCATTTCCTTTGTCAAATGCGACAGCTTCTTCTTTCACTCATCCTCAGCAGTTTTTTGTTTATGATTTGAGTCGCCAATTGGGCCAGGGGGAGAAGGGCGAGAGGGCTAATTGACACATTGAATAATAACTAAAAGTGCTTTGTGTTTGTATTTTATAATTTTTTTTGTATATTGTTGTAATTTTGATTATTTTTTTTCCCACCCGCCCCCAGGGGAACGGGTGACGGGGCAAAACAATTAAAAACAATAACACAAATACTTAAGTTAAGCATGGCCCACAAATGTCACAAATGTGTAAAAATAACCAAAAAAGATAATCAACAATAAGTGGTTTGTGTATGGTGGGGGTGGGGGGGGGGGGGGGGGGGGGTATATAAATTATATGGTATAACACGGAATGCGAAATGACCATGATTTTGGTTTTGTTGTTTTTGCTAGGGTTCGCACTGGAACAGCTTTAACAATTGTGTGAGGTACATTTAGGCAGAAGGCGGCGCTTGATTTTACAAATTTTTTGGTTGGATTCGCTTAACGGTTGCGATCGAAGTTTATATACCCTGGCAGCTAGTAAACTGTATAGAAAGATATTCAAAGAACAATTTCATCTTCGCTTTGAACAAAGTTAGTTGAGTGATTTCCCAAGCTCATCAATAGATGGTAGGTATAGCTGGGATGAATGCATCTACAGGATTGTACAAGTCTCCATTTGGAGAAATGCTTGCGTATACTTCTCGCTGTGATGATTGTGTCGTGGTTGAGTCATTGAATTGTTTCCGTTGAGTATAGAAACTGGGGAATCCGTAGTACTGAGCATGTGCACCTAGTACAAATTGAAGAAGTTGCGTCGATGGTAACCTCGCGTTGAGGCCGTTTCTTCGAATGGGGTCGACAAGCAAGTTCGCCCAAGCTGGGTTGAGGTTGCCTCGCGTTGAGGCCGTTGCTTCGATTGGGGGTCGATGAGCAAGTTCCCTCAAGCTGGGTTGAAGTTACAGAGTCAATAGTACTGGGTATTGTACCCCGAGTAAAGACTTTCGATTGCCACGCGTTGTGGACTTTCGTTTACCACTAGTTGTGGACTTTCGTTTGCCACGCGTTGTGGACTTTCGTTTGCCACTCGTTGTGGACTTTCGTTTGCCACGCGTTGTGGACTTTCGTTTGCCACGCGTTGTGGACTTTCGTTTGCCACGCGTTGTGGACTTTCCTTTGCCACTCGATGTGGACTTTCGTTTGCCACGCGTTGTGGACTTTCGTTTGCCACTCGTTGTGGACTTTCGTTTGCCACTCGTTGTGAACTTTCGTTTGCCACTCGTTGTGGACTTTCGTGATGAGATCGAGAACTTGTAGGTAGACTCAGGCTGGCATCAATTGCCAAACAAAGAGCGTCTCGAGTCGTAGCATATTGCTAGTGGTCGGTCAGGTATGCGGATCGCTGTGCATGAACATCGGCGACGACGAAAGATGCGATGAAGATCCAAATTCAGCAGCGCAACGTACTTCCATAAGTATGATCGATCGTCTGGCAGGCGGCTGCGTATAATGTAAGATCTGAAAAATTGGTCGGTTGAGATCGGTTACGTGTAGTAAATCGTAGGCATGAGCAGCAGGCGAAGGGCAGGCTGTGGCGATGAACGTTTTCACATGTGGACGGCAGGTATAGGCCAGGCGGGGCAGCATGAACTGCAGCAGGATGTCTACAGACAGACAAACTGAAGGTCGCTGGACAACATGCGCGGTCAGAGGTCAATGTCATGCAAGCGAAATAAGCGCCCAGCCTACGCTTATACTTTCATGAAAATTCTGGCAGATTGAGCGATATAAATGTGAGCGGATTGGACTAATCTGCTCTGTTTATTTACGGTTCTTATGGAAAATATATAATTAGGTTACAGTTAACAGTAATAAGTGATTAAAATAGTTCAGCTTTAGATTTTACACACGGCGTTTTGAATTGTTTTATGTTTGGCTGCGGCTTCTCGACTCTTCTGCTCGACTGCTGTTTCTCTTCTCCTCGTCACGGCTGCTTCTCTGCTGTGTTTCGGCTGTTTATCTGCTGTCTTCTGTACTGCTGCAAGTCTGCTGTTAATCTTCTGCTTTTGGTCTGCTATTAGTTCTCTGTTGTAAGTCTGCTGTTAGCCTGCTGTTTCTGCTGCCCAAACTTCGCTGTACATCTGCTGCATGAACGTTTACCCCTTTTTACATAAATACATACATATGCATGCGGCTAATTGCATCTTGTGTGTTTGCAACAATGCGCCAAAATTCGTTTGATTGAATGCTGCAGCCGCGGTGAGCATGTGTGCATGTGTGTGCTGCTTTGTCGCGGCATTTGTCGTCTGTGTGTGTGTGTGACAAAATGCCCAAAAAACATCAAAATGGCTCCGTTGCCGCTGCTGAGGATCTGGATGGCTGCTGTCGAAATTGCGGTCGTCCTCATTTAGCGTGTTGCTGTTTGACATTTGTTGAGAGAAAGCCCATAATGGCGTCACTGTATGATTGTATGACTGTATGAGATTGAAATTCATTTGTTTAACACACTGCTATGAATTTGTTTTGTTTATTGCTTGTGTTCTTTAACTTAGGTCGGGGTCACCACTTTAGTAACCATGTTTTAATGTATAACTAACTTTATTGAATATAACTTAAGCTAACAATTATCATTGAAGCTGATCGAAACCAAGCCAAAAACTGCGCGTCAGGAATGGCGCGTGTGTTGTCGTTCTGCTACTGCGTAGGGATGGTGCTCGATGAATGGTGTAACCAGAGGTGGCCACAGCTGCCACAAGTCTGTGGCGGTTCCAGTTCATTTAGCTTCAGTCACAGCTCCAATTGGTTTGCACATCACTGGCAATTCGTTTGCATATTTCTAACTCACACACATTCAACTCTTAGCACTCTGTTAAACTAATTTTCCGCAGCAAGACGCACTGCAATAAATCAAACTTAAATCTACCAAAACGGCTCGTTGCGATGGCGCCCAGAAACACATGCAAACCTTAGCAAACAAAAAAAAAGGGAAATGTGCAAAAAACATTAAACAAATTCATATAAATAAAGTGCCCGTCATTCGCGCACACACAAACGCAAGCGACGCGCGGCAACCCAGTCGAACTTGTATGCATGCCAGAAGTACATATTACATGCCTACTTTTCACGTCAGTAGGCATAAGAAACCTGAAAGTTCCCATTAGTTTTTGGTTAAGCAACGCCCTAAAACTCAGGTGTTGTTGTTCACGCGGCAGCCTTCGGGTTCTGCTTTTCTCTCTATAAACTCAATACTTCAGATGTACCAACTTTGTATATCGTACACAGAGAGAAAAAACCTGTTCAAAAACTAAGTTCTTATCTCTTTTCTTAAAATAAGAACAAGATGTTGTCAAAATTCTTGACAACAAATGTTCCAAATGTTCCTAGAATGAGTAAAGTTGCTCTCAATTGGATAGTTTTTGCTTTATACAACAATGTCCTAACCAGCGCAGCCACTGTTACTTTATGCGCTTGACTAGACTGATGTCCTTATAGAGCTCATACAGTATGTGATTCATTCGAATGCGGTATCCATTGCCAACTTTTAAAGGTCCATAGATCCTTCGAAGGATTTTTCGCTCGAACACGCCAATCGCATTCTCAACCGCTGCTGTCATTGTCCATGCTTTTGCGCCGTATTGCAGCACTGGAATGATGAGCGACTTGTATAGCGCTATTTTTGTTCTTCGAGCAAAGGCTCTGCTCTTGAACTCCCTACTGAGCCCGTAGTAGCATAGATTTCCAAGAGTAATTCTTCTTCGGATCTCCCGGCTGATGTTGTTGTCGCCGGTAATCAGCGTCCCGAGGTAAACTAAATCCTTTACAACCTCAAAGTTGTAACAAATTGTCCAAGACGCGTAGACTTCTTGTCCGTGGATACTAGGTACTACGTCTTGTCCTCGTTTACCGCTAAGCCCATCAGTTTAGACTGCTTCTCAATCTGTGAAAACGCCCTGCTTACCGCCCGTTCGTTTCGATAATGTCAATATCATTGGCGTATGCGAGCAGCATTAGATCTTTATAAAGAAAAGAGTATATATATAAGGTTGTCAAAAAAGTCTAGCGGTATTTTTATTGAATTTTCAATTGTTCATAAAATTGGTTATAATAATGCGATTTAAGTCAAATATGCGCCGTTTTGTTCGATGACGAGTTCCCAACGAGATGCCAACTTCATAATGCCCCTCTTATAGAAGCTCGCTTCCCTATTGGCAAAAAACTCGGAGAGCCAATTTTCACAGGACTCTCTTGTGGCCAACTTCCGACTACCAAGCAGCTCGTTCGCCATGGACAGAAATAGGTGGTAATCACTTGGTGCGAGATCCGGACTATACGGTGGATGCAGAAGTACCTCCCATCCGAGCTCCCGGAGCTTCTGGCGCGTCACCAAAGATGTGTGTGTCCTGGCTTTGTCCTGATGGAAGACAATTCGGCCTCTGTTGATCAAAGATGGCCTCTTCTGCATGAGTGCTGCATTCAAGCGGTCCAGTTGTTGGCAGTACAGGTCCGAATTGAGCGTTTGGCCATAGGGGAGCAGCTCATAGTGGATGATTCCCTGCCAATCCCACCAAACACACAGAAGAACCTTCCTGGCCGTCAATCCAGGCTTGGCCACCGTCTGGGCAGCTTCACCGCTTTTCGACCACGACCGTTTGCGCTTCACGTTGTCGTAAGTGACCCACTTTTCATCGCCAGTCACCATCCGCTTCAAAAACGGGTCGATTTTGTTGCGATTCAGAAGCGATTCGCATGCATCCATACGGGCAAAAATGTTTCTTTGCGTCAAGTCGTGTGGCACCCATACATCGAGCTTCTTTTTGAATCCAAGCTTCTTCAAATGGTTTATAACGGCTCTTGGCCGATGCTACGGCTGCTACTATGCCGGTCTCTTTCGATCAATTCAGCGATTTTATCGCAATTTTCGACGACAGGCCTTCCGGACCGTGGCGCATCTTCGATCACCTCTGCACCAGAACGAAAACGTTGAAACCATCGTTGTGCGGTGGAAATGGAAACTGTATCGGGTCCATAAACTGCACAAATTTTATTGGCAGTATGAGATGCATTTTTGCCTTTATCGTAGTAGTACTGTAAAATATGCCGTATTTTCTCTTTATTTTGCTCCATGTTTGCGACGCTATAACTCACGAACGACTAAAAACAAACAACAATAAATCAAACACGTGTTAGCGCGTGAAAAGAGCTTTCCAAAAAGCTCTAGCGTGAACCGATGCGACGAATACAACTAGAACTACGCGCTTGCAAAGACAAGCTTGCAGAAATACCGCAAGACTTTTTTGACAACCTTATATATAAAGCAGTATATACTCCATCAGCAGACTAAAGAAGTCACACGTTAGGGTATCACCCTAACTAAAACCTCTCTTGGTATCAAATGGTTCGGAGAGGTTCTTTCCTATTTTGACGGAGCTTTGAAAATTTTGCTGGTATACCAAAGGTAGACAGAGAACCCTCAAAGAACCTTGACCTTATCGGTGTGTCAAAGGCTGATTTATAATCAACAGCAAGATGTTTGGTTTTGATATTTCTCTCATTGGTCTTCTCCAGAGTTTGTCGTAATGAGAATATGTGGTCTGTGGTGGATTTACTAGGTCTGAAAACACACAGATAAGGTCCAATCAGTGTGCGTTCACAAATAATGCACGACAGAATCTTATATGCCATGGAAAGGAGACTAATCCCACGGTAGTTGGCGCAAACTGCAGGGTCTCCTTTTTTAAAAAGTGTGCAAATTACACTTAGACTACTATCTTCAGACATGCTCTGGTCGTAGCATATTCTGCTGAGGGGTAGGTGCATGCACCTTACCAACTTCTCGCCTCCAGTTCAGCTGGCAGGTTAACTGCTCCTGCTGATTTGTTGTTCTTAAGCCTTTTTATGGCTACACAGTAGGGCGGGTCAATTTGTATGGAGCGAAAAAAACGTGGTAAGCGTATAGCAGATTCGGAATCTGCGATGAATTCTAAGAAAATTTCACGAAGAAACCCCATGTCTAAATTGAATTCCTAGCCCCCGCTGCGAAGCATGAAAATTTAAGATTGCAGTATATTTTGGTATATTGAGGTTTGTACGGTTTTTTTAAAAAAAAATAATACATTTTGTAAAGATATTATATTTTATTCTGATTCATTTTTTTATGATATAATTTACAAATATTTTTGTTTTTAAATTAACCAACAAATTTTTGTTTAATTAAATTTTTTTTAATAAAAATAACGAAAACACGCCATACACTGATGAAGTGGAAACCAAAAGTCTATAACTTTTTGACAATAAAACATATAGGTTTGCAATTTGAAATATATATTCAATATAATTTGGAAACTTAAGGTATTCAAAAAAAAGTGGGCGTGGCACGAAAGAAGGCGTAAAATACATTAGATGCCGTTTTTCTTTATATCTAAAAATTTACAAAATTAATGAAAACAATGTTAAGTCACAATACAAAACACTTACGTTATTGTTTAATTTTCACTAATTTCATACATTTATTCAACTTAATATTAAATATAAATAAAGTCAATTTTTAAAGTCATGCTTCGACTCGATTTGTGGATATTTTAAATGACTTTCTAAATCTCTTTTTAAAGACATTGGGTTTACCGATGAAAATGTCGAAGAAATTATTATGGATAAATGCAAAGTGGGTCGAGAAAAAATAAAATTCGGAGAATATATTCGTCGCATGAAGAAAAATGATTTAGCTTTACAAGCTTTTTCATTCGATGGAAGAAAAAATGATGCTTTGACCCGAAGAGAAATTGATGGAAAATACCACCCGAGGGTTCAAAAGGAGTCGCATATTGTGATACTTAAGGAACCGCAAAGCAAGTTATTGGGTCACATAAAAGTTGACGCTGAAGACTCCAATACTAAGCAAAAACGAGAAGGCCAAGCTAACTTCGTCTGTGCCGAAGTTTTTATACCCTTGCAAAAGCTGTTTTTGAAATGACCGAGTTTAAGAACGCTTAGATAAAAATCAAAAACTTTTGTAACTAAAATCCATTTTCCGTCAGATGAACATCTGATTTCGACCAAATTTCGCGAATCTTTATGAAAACATCAAATTAACAATCGCCAAGTTTAAGAACGATAAAATTGAAAACAAAAAAGTTTTTCTCACTAAGACTCATTTTCGGACCGATAAGTCCTATGGCAGCCTGAAGATATAGTCATCTGATTTCGACCAAATTTTTCAAATTAGTTTGAAAGCGTTTAATATTAATAATCACCGACCTTAAGAACGATTTACTTGAAAAAAAAAATTTTTTTTCACTAAGACCCATTTTCCGACCGATCGGTCCTATGGCAGCTATAAGATATAGTCATCCGATTTTGACCAAAGTTTGCAAATCTGTTTGAAAGCATATAATATTGATAAGGGACAGGTTTGAGGAGGCTAACATTGGAAACAAAAAAGTTTTTCTCACTAAAACCCATTTTTCGACCTATGGTTCCTATGGCAGCTATAAGATATAGTCATCCGATTTTGACCAAAATTTGCAAATCTGTTTGAAAGTATATAATATTATTAATGACCGAGTTTAATCACGTTAACATTGAAAACAAAAAAGTTTTTCTCACTAAAACCCATTTTTCGACCGATGGTTCCTATGGCAGCTATAAGATATAGTGATCCGATCCGGTCGGTTTCGACATATTAGCAGCGTGCAGTAAAAAGAAGACTCTGTGCAAAATTTCAGCTTGATAGCTTTAAAACTGAGAGACTAGTTTGCGTAGAAACAGACGGACAGACAGACAGACGGACAGACAGACAGACAGACGGACAGACAGACAGACGGACGGACAAAGCTCAATGAACTCAGCTTGTCCCCCTGATCAAGAATATATATAGTTTATGGGGTCGGAAATGAATATTTCTATGCGTTGCAAACTTCTGGGCAAAATTATTATACCCTTTGCAAGGGTATAAAAAGCATTGCGAATTCTTCGAGGAAAAAAAATTAAGTCTAGCAGGCTTAATAGGAATTTGCTGTGATGGAGAACCTACCAATACTGAAATTGAAAATGGAATAATTCGAAAGTTTGAAGTTTGCTTAAGTAATCCATTACATTGGTTTGTTTGTTTGCTACATTTCAACGAACTTCCACTACGCCATTTGCACAATGCCTTAGGAAATTCTAAGACAAGTGGACCATCCACTGCTTGTGGCACTTTGGCGAAGTTACTTGAGACATGTGAACAACACTTCCGGTAAGCACTAAATTTTAATACAACTTCATCAAATTTAAAGCAAACCTCCTTTGAACCCATTTCATTTGGGAATATGCCTCCAACTATTGAAAGTAAAGATGAAAAAAATCTTTCCACTGAGGTTTTTTTTATCTATATAGAATAGCCAAAGCTGTATCGGAAGGTTCTTGTTCAGAGGATGTCGCCAACATGAAACCGGGAAAAATTGTTCATTCGCGCTAGTTGACAAAAGCAAGCAGAATTTTACGCCTTTATGTCGCTAGAAGTTTACCATCAAACAATTTAAAAATTTTGACTTATTTCATTATGAAAGTTTACATACCAATGTATTTTAATGTCAAATTTTATAACTCTGTGGTATACGGCACAGTTCTTGCCGAAAAATCTTCCAGAAATTGTGAACAAAGCAATACAAAACAATTCATTTTTTGCCCATACAGAAAATATTTTGTTAGCAATGCTTTTCGATGAAAGAAAATCTGTTCGAGAAAATGCTATTAACAAAATTATTTACTATCGCGAAAAATTACAAGATACGAAAAATTATAAGCTCCGGTCTTATAAAAAGAATATAATTAATTTCGACGGCACAGATTATATGAATTTAGTTGATTTAGATAACGACGACATCTTATTTGAACCTCCGTTAACTTTTAACATTCCACATGAACACTAATTGGAGTATTTAAATTCTGAGGAAATACCACTGGCAGATCCAGAAATTCCATCCCACATTTAGGGAACCGAACGATGTGTGCAATTGTTGACACATGTCGCACGACGCGTAATGCCACACAATGTAGATGACGGTATGTCAGTAACTTTAGAAAGTCGTTTAAAATATCCACAATTGATTGACTTTATTTATATTTAATATTAAGTTGAATAAATGTATGAAATTAGTGAAAATTAAACAATTACATACAGCCATGCTCCCATTTTCGCTTTCGCAAAAATTTTACGATTTGGTCGCTAAATCGCAAAAGTAGTTGCTCCGAAATTCGCAAATCGCAAAATTTCGCCTATTTAAAACCGGCGACGTCTGAGTCCGTGAAATGAAAAGTAAATGGAAAATATTGCTACAGTTAAGAGCTGCCATCCTATGAATCAATTTTTTGATCATTCTTTGACTCTTTAAGATTGTATTTGTCGACTCTCTTATACAGTTTGGATTGAACTCTTGTGTTAAACAATTTTTTTCCTAACCCTCCCAAAATTGCACGAGCAGCAAAATACCTTTAGACAACAACAAATTGCGTTTTGGCTATGGTATATATCGATACATAACTATCGATAACCGATAGAATTGCTAGAGTTGCCCAAGTAATCAGCAGAACGTAAAAAGATACGAAACAATGCTTAAACTTCTCATACAAGCTTGATGATTTTTAGTTGTGGGTTAATTATGGTTTTAAATTATTTAAGCAAATACCACACAGAACTACAAGCAAGTTTTTTAATAGTAAAAATGTGAGCGGCATGGTTGCAAAATGATGACTACGATCGTTGGCAACTCTGTCAGCTGTTTCTAAAGAGTGTTTATTATTGAAACAAGCCAAACATGTAAGTTTCGTTATAATTTAAATTTGCCTGTCTAGGGGCAAGCATAAAAATGCGAATCAGGATGAAATCATTCACAAGTTTATGAGAAATAACCCTGATTTGGCCAGGGAATTTGCCAAGGGCGATCGGATTGCCATTAATGCCAAATGGTAAAAGTTGGCAGTTGAGTTAAATGCGGCTGTAGGTTTTTCTAATTTGAATGTGTGTTCCATCTACACATGCGATAATGCTAGGAAGTTGGTATTTGGAGTAAAAGTAGTCCCGCGATTTCTGAATTTATCCTGGTGTCATTTGCAAATTTATTTCCTCTGTGCATACTGTGCTTTCCCAGCAACTGAATAATGTTGTGAAGTATATTCCCAAATGTACTCCTGCCCATGTTTATATGGTGATCCTTTGCAACAGACAACTGGTAAGAGCCAGTGGCAAGATACCGCAGCACTGCTGCTAGTTGAGTTGACTGCGCTATTCGGGATGATTTGAGATCTGCTCGTATTTTGGATAAAATATTAAAAAATGTTTGTTTATCCAATCGAAATGATTCCCAGAACCTAAAAATAATGAGCTTTTGATTTTAAATAAAGTTCATATTTTTATGCACACATGACTTACCGTTCATCTGACAAAGTACTGACATATTTTTCCATAAATGATGTCTGCGTCTTAGCTGAAGAATTTTACGGCGTCGTTTTTCCTCAAAGCAGGCAATGGCAAATCAAAAACGCATTTTAATTTCACTTGGAATTATTGCAAAACAAACTTTACAAATCTGAAATGGCGCTCATCAGCTGTTTTTGTTATGTGGAATGACACAAACCGGTTTGGAAATGAAACATTATCGATATCAAAAACTGACGAAATTCGGAGCACACTAAATTGAAATCGTACGAATTTGCTCAAATCGCAATTCGCAAAATTAAGTGAAAACCGGAGCATGGCTGATAAGCGTTTTGTATTATGACTTAACATTGTTTTCATTAATTTTGTAAATTTTTAGATATAAAGAAAAATGGCATCTAATGTATTTTACGCCCCCTTTCGTGCCACGCCCACTTTTTTTTGAATACCTTAAATTTCCAAATTATATTGAATATATATTTCAAATTGCAAACCTATATGTTTTATTGTCAAAAAGTTATAGACTTTTGGTTTCCACTTCATCAGTGTATGGCGTGTTTTCGTTATTTTTATTAAAAAAAATTTGATTAAACAAAAATATTTATAAATTATATTATAAAAAAATGAATCAGAATAAAATATAATATCTTTACAAAATGTATTATTTTTAAAAAAAAAAAACCGTACAAACCTCAATATACCAAAATATACTGCAACCTTAAATTTTCATGCTTCGCAGCGGGGGCTAGGAATTCAATTTACACATGGGGTTTCTTCGTGAAATTTTCTTAGAATTCATCGCAGATTCCGAATCTGCTATACGCTTATCTCATAAAAAAATTGACCCGCCCTACGACACAGACTTCGTGATGGTCCGGTGGGTCTATCTCTATGTTGTCGATTGGTGGCGTCGCTACTTCTCCAGAGGCGGTATTGTGTTCGTTGTCGCCTCCCAGCAGGTTGGCGAAATAGCTTCTCCATTTGTCTTGTCACATCTGTAATCAGATTTCCATTTTCGTCCTTACAATGTGTGTCTCCGAGTTTGAATCCTTCAGTTGGTCGTCTAATCTTTTTATAGAATTTTAAAGTCTCACCCATGCCGAATAGCATCTCGACTTCCTCACGCATGCGCCTTTATCGCTTATTCTTTTTCCTTCTCCTCTCTCCTTTTCTTTCGGTATTGCTCTTTAACAGTCCGAGTTGCTTCCGACTGCAGAGTTTTCCTGTAGGCAGCGTCTTATTCTGCAGTAGCGTCGCGGCAGTCCTCATCATACCAAGTCTGCTTTCGAAGGTGCTTGGCATATCCGAATATCTCCTTGGCAGCCGTACTCATAGAGATTCCTACACCAGAAGGGAATGGTGTGTTTTCCCTGAGCAGTTGGTTAAGTTTAGCTGTGTAGGCTTTAGAGGTCCAGCTTATTGACATTTAGCTTTCGAGGTGTACTAGAACGTGCGTACTTTGGCTGCAACAAGTTGATGATCCGAGTCTATGTTGGCAACTCAAATCGCACTAGAACACTCGATTGTGAGTGCCTTCCGTCGATCACAACAACATGATCAATCTGAGTTCGCGTTAGTTGACTTCCAGGTCGCCTTATGGATGTCGCAATGTTTAAAACTGGTACTACTTATGATCATGTTCCTCTATTAGCCTGTCTCCATTACCGTAGGTTGTTTCATGAAGGCTAGTGCGTGTATGAGCGTGTATTTTGGAGTCCGGGGCACTTGACTACAGCGCTCTTACTTGTTGTTGTTGTTGAGAACAACTCATCTCTAGATTAAGCTCGATATACCCTTTTGGTATGACCCCCGTTTATAGGGTATGGGGGGTTTAAGCTAAACAGTTTTTGCTGTGTATGCTCTTACATCTGGAACTTGATACCATTCTCCCCCTCTCTCTCTCTCTCTCGTTCTCATTGTAGAAAAAATGGATGCCTACCCAGAACCCGCCAACCAGGAAGAGTCAGCAACAACAGCAGCTGCAGCTCATGGGACGGACGTTGAAAATCTCAAAACAGACATTCCTTACTTTGACGATCCGTCCATAAAACAACAACAACTACAAAAGCAACAACCAAAATCCAACGAAGTGAAGCCACAGCCACAACAGGATGATTTCGATGCAGCCGCTCTTTTGGTTTTGGGCAAGACCGAAAACGATTTGGATGAGTATACGCCAGCCGATTGGGCTGAGGTTGATGCTGATAATCAGCAAACGGATGACAATGCCTCGGCCTTGAGCTCCGAGTATGCGGCCAGTGGCAGTGCGGCAAATAGTTACTATCAATCGCCCACACCCTCCAATAGTGATCTAATGCTCAGGCCGCCATCCAACTCTAGTTTCCATTACAATTATCCATCACCCGGCTCATCGGTGGCCAGTCCAGGCGGTAGCGGTATGTTACCGCTGCAGCTGCAGTCGCGGCACAGTGCCTACGCACATTCCCAGACACAACAACAACAACAACAACAATTGGGTCCACCAGCGCCAGGATTCTATGCGAATATGTGGTATCCCAATGCGCCCTATGGCAACGGGGCAACTAGCTCAACGGGCGGTGGCTATGGACGTTATTATGGTACTGGAGCCGGACCATATCTTGGGCCGCCAACACACTCACATCCACTTCATCCGCATCATTATCATACCCACCCGCCGCCGCTGCCGTCGTCTCATCATACACATCCGCACGCCCACCCGCACGAGACCATGATGGAGATGTTCCAGCTCTCCAATAGGTAAGTGCCTCTCACTCTGGGCGGTCGCCTAACCAATTTGCCAACCATTCAAACACAAAACAGAGATGACCCGTCGAGTTGTGTTGCCCTGATTAGAGCCAGAAATTGGCCTGATTGGGCCAAGGTTTATTTTTGGCTCTCTCTTTGGTATAATTGCGTCCAATTTGTGGACAATAGTGGATGGATGCAATGCAGCAGGCTTGTTTATGCCACGCGTATGCCGTAGATTTCCCAGAATAAAGATTTCTCATCGTCTATAGTCAAAAAATCCCCTTCGGCTGCGTTTCTGCGTCAAGGTCATGCGAGAGAGAGAGAGAGGAGTGAGCAACCCACACCAAACACACGAAAGGGTGGCGAGTGGGGGGGTTGGGGGGGGGCTTGCCAATTGCAATGGCAAATGCAACAAGTTGAGTAAACAAATAGTCCAACCGCAGGGCACATACTTGTACGACGTATATACACACCGATAGAGAATGACGAACGGACGGACGGATACCACTCACAATCAGCTACAATGTTGGCGCATCGAGTGGCCAAGTCGCTTACCATTTTACCTGGCCACTTGGCCTTAACTAAATATTAAGAATGCTCAACAAGATTCATATTGAATTTCAGTTATTTCTTCGAAAGACACAAACGCCTCGAGCAGAGCAAAAGCGGCACAATGATGTTTTATCTCTCTATTGGCTTGCGCTGCTTGTGTTTCGACTTAATCACCGAATCATATTGAATTTACAAAGACACAATTGTCTTGAGTAAAGCGGAAATTGTTTAATAATTGTCAGAGCTGCTCTGACAATGTTGTGCGACCACTGAGACATACTATGCTATAGCAATAACCCAAAAAGGCAACGGGGAGATTAGAATTAGTAACATAAACCAAAGGTAATATTCATAGCCACAGCCAACTCCATGGTCTAGAGGCGAATCATACTCGCCCGGAGTATTAGAGTAGGCAAAACTAGGTGAATATGGTTTTAAAGGTGGCCTCAGCAGTAGCAATGGAAGCTACCACAGTAAGCTAAAGGAGATACTACATTAAGGGGTTGTGGAGACGTTTTCTGAGCTATGGTGGCTACGGAGGTTAAGACTCGAGTGGTGTATGGCATACCAGGCATATCAACGGGAGAAGCATACATAGAAGGATTCTCCGTCACAAGTGATGCAGCTGCCAGTATCGAAATGCTTTTGTTAGCCAGATTCCATAAAAATGGTTGCGACTCGCCCACTTTGATCAGCTCGTTTTGTTTGTCC
>JBAMBO010001768.1:0-67404 GCA_037044535.1 Lordiphosa magnipectinata | reverse complement strand
AGCTGATTTTTTGTTAAAATCGGGATGTTAGGACCTGTTCCGGTCTCTAAGAAGTTGTACCATCCCAAATATGCCTATAACTTCTTCAAATTTTGACCTAGGTTAATCACAATGGGCGTTACGGATTCCATGTAACCAGTATTATGCTTCTACAAGCTGATCATATCTAAATTGCTTATCAATTATCAAATCAAATTAGCAAGCATAATATTAAGAAATTCGAACTGCTAATACAAAATATTAACTGTGAACCCTTCAATTGAACCGAAACCGTTGGTTTCAAACATCTGTTACCCACTTGCTAATTTCAATTTCAGTGTGACCAAGTTGTATCCATATCATTTAGTACTAAAAAAAAGCCAAAGCAAGTTGGTAATTTTTAGAGAAGTTGAACTGAATTATAGTTCTTGGGGTTTCAATTGATTTTAAATATCAATCACATGTATAGAATTTGTGATTCAATCATTGAATAGTTTTCCCCTTCCTTTACTCTGTCTTTAAATATTGAACTTTTGCTTTTGTTGTTTGAATCAAATTGTCAATAGAGTCGAGCAATTAAATGACAACCAACCGTCATAAAGAATACAAACACACACAAGCACACACACACACACATAACATGTCCAGTCAATGCAAAAATCCATTACGAAGGGGGGTCACGTAAGGGTCTCTCAGAATGTTGAGATTTAGTTGAGTGGGATGTGCGGGGGGGGTGGTCTGCGGCCAGCAGGTGTTATTATTGTGTGTACCCACCTGGCTCGTCTTCCCCCTTTTGTCGCTCAACAGTTCATGCCGGCTTTCAATTGTTTTTGTTTTTATTATTATTTCGTTCGTTCGTTCGTTTTGTGGAGCTTCGAACTTCGAAGGCAGTCGCCGGTACACTGAAACCTGGATAGTGCAATATACCTAGCCAAAGTGTGTGTAACTAACGCGGTACAGGTAGGTAGGTATATCTTGCTGTGTGTGTGTGTGTGTGTAGTCATAATAATAAATTAAATACATACGTTATCAAAGTACACATGGGGCGTTGATTACGTACTTTAGCAGAGAGAGAGATGCACATAGGGAGCAGGATATACATGGAGGTACATACATACATACATATGCCTGGGTACATTTAGTTAAATTTCGTCATCAACAAGGCGACGCAATGCGACGACATTGGGAAACAGGTGTCTGTCCATTTGGCTGGGCCTTAAATAGGGTGTCTAGTCACGCGCCCAAAAAGAGGTAGACCTCTTATCGCACACACTCATACATCTAACTGTTAGTGTGTGTGTGTACGTCGTAGATAAGCGCCACCTCAGTACACAATCAGCGTACGTTAATTGTAGGTACAAATGAAATGTAAGTATATACAGACATTGTACATATGTACACGGTACAAACAAAATATCGCTCGCACCGGTAATTTGCTTACTGGGCAAAGTCAAATTTGTTGCTTGTGTGTGTGTAGGAAGTCACGTTTCCTATTTCACATTCGCTTTTCATGCTAAAATGCGTTCACACTTTAACAGACATGCTCTCATTTCCACTTTCGCAAATATTTTGCTATTTGAAAACGAATTTTGGACCAAATTTAGTCTCCAAATACCAAAATTTCTTAAATATTCTACATAAGATAAAATCAAAACATTATCCTGTGCTAACACATAGTTATAAAGAATTTGCGGTAAGCATGCAAAAAATTTTGAGAAAGTGAAAACGGTAGTATGGCTATAAGATTTGCTTTAAGTTGATAAGCAAAAATGTGTGAGTAACGTTAAGAAATTTCATGTAACTATTTTGAAAAGCCTGCAATTTCGCTAAAAAGAGGAGATATAAAACCAGTTTTCTGCGAAATTTTTTTTATTAAAATATAAATTTAATTGCCAAAATGAATACGTTTTAAATGTACTTTTTCTGCTAGATTTGTATATTTTGATCCTCAAAACTATTAAAATTGAAAAAAAAATTCAATTTGAAAGCAAGTTTCTCATTGGAGGAGCTAATACAGGGGGTTCAAGGCCACAAGAAGACATTAATAATACGTCTGAGACTCAAATCCAGGGATGCAAACCAGTTTTGAACCGAACCAAACCGCTTAATCTAGCTAATAAGCCGAACCGTACGAACGAAACCGGCGCACAGTGTAAGATTTTGCCTATCTAGTGCACCAAATTGAATGATTTTTTTTTGAAATGTTACAAAAATATCCAGTTGTTATAAAAATAAACCATAGCTCGTAAATAACTCTCAACCCTTTTCACAGTTTGCTCTGCTCACGTCACTGACCGAAAAACCAAATATAAAAGTGGCTCGGGCTTCCCGCAACCGAATGTGTTCTGTTATCGCGCTCACTGTTAAGTGGCTGTGGTTGACCACACAGCACTGATCAGTCTGACAGCAACTGAATAACAGGCCCTGCATACATTCGAAGAATTTGGCCAAACGCTCCCAAAAAGACCTAAGAGGAAAAAAAATCTATAAAATGATTTTCTCTCCTCTCACAACCAAATAGAAGCAGAGAGCGTAGTTAAAGATTGATTCGGTACCTCTTTTCAATGTGTTCGCACGAAAGCTGTCGTTTTCTGACAAAGGCAAACGGGGGACCGATTTTTGCGACCTCTGAACCTAAACCAATATCAGAGTGAAAATATCATTAACAGCTATAAAATAGTCATTAAGCAGGCCACATTGCAACGCTTGAAAAATTCTATTTGACAGCATCAGGCATAAAATTAAACTGATTAAAATTTAGTCGTGAGTGTCTTGTTTCCAAGAAGAGCTATTTTTTTCTTATTCTTCAATAGTTTAACTACAAAATTTTCAATATTGGGTTTTAATAGCTTCACTGGAACATTTTATGTAATTTGTTTTATAAACACCTAAAAACTAGGCAAATTGGAAAAAATCTTGTTGCTTTTATGGACTCCAACTTGTAAGTTCTATCGAGTTTGGTGATGCCACCACATGGAGGACAAGCGGATAGATACCCAGATCATTTAAAAAAAAAAGCCGTCCGCATGTTTCCGCCATTTTAAATATTTCATTTTATTATAAGACCAATTTTCGAACTAAATCAAGTGTAATTCGCATGTTTTTTGCTACCTACGTCGTCAGTTTAAAAGCTATCTTTACCAAACTTTTGCACGAAGTCTTGAAATACATGTAGGCTATATATTTATCATATATTAGCATATACACCTGATCATATTAATAGGTACACACCGGAATTTTGTAATTATAGATGGTTTTTTCGTACTTTTAGTGTTGACAACTTTTTAATTTTTGTTTTTTTTTTGTTGTTGTCAATGTCTGGCCACACTGTGACAAAGAGTTGAAAGAGGGGCTGCCCCGTATATCAAAGCTTTTCTATAAATTGCGAGTCCACCACACATTTCGCCTGATCATAATAATAGGTACAGTCTCCGTTTCTCACAAATATCAAGTGAGTAATTTTGTAATCAGTGATCTTTTGGTAACTAAAGGTAAATTCAGTATAGCTCCTGTCAATACAGAGAATTAAATAATTATTTTTTTCAGAAAAAATGGGTCGAAATTCTCATTGTACTAAAGAAGAAGCTCGATTGGTTCTTAGTCTGAGAAAAGAAGGCAAATCTTTACGAGCCATCGCCAAATTAATGAACAGGTCTCATAATTTTATTAAAAATGCATTAGAAAGAAAACAAAGACAGGAAACCCGTGGAAGGCCACAAAAAACAACAGAAACCCTTGACCATTACATAGTAACTTTGAGCAGAAAGGACCCATTTAAGTCATCGAAGGCTATTGCAGCCGAAATTGGGAATTCAGTTAGTGCTCCAACTATCCGAAGACGGCTACAAGATGCCAACCTACCAGGAAGAATTGCCAGAAAAGTCCCACTTATGCGAGGGACTTTTGCAAGGGACCACAAAGACTGGGTAGGATGCACCGGGGAGAAAAAATGGAGAAACATATTATGGAGCGATGAAACCAAGATTAATTTGTTTGGGAATGACTGTGAATGGAATGTTCGACGCCCTAATGGAAAGGAATTCCATCCAGGTGGCAATATAATGGTATGGGGTTGCTTCTCCTGGTACGGCGTAGGTCCAATTTATCAGACTACGAATAAAATGAATGCTGAAGAGTACAAATCCATATTGGAAACAGTTATGGTACCGTATGCTGAGGAAAATATGCCATTACGTTGGCTATTTCAGCAAGATAATGATCCTAAACACACATCAAGGCTGTTATCTAAATTTTTCGAGGACCAAAAAGTTGACGTTTTGAAGTGGCCAAGCCAATCCCCATTGAAAACTTGTGGGGAGACTTAACAAAGAAATTGGCAAAGCATTCATTTTCAAATAAATAAAAATTATGGGAAGGTGTCCAAAATCTGTGGTATGAGACACCAGTAGAGACCTGCTCTAGGCTCTTATTAAAAGTATGGCAAAAAGAATAGCAGTAGTGGCCAAAAATATAGGTAGTGTATCCACAAAGTTAGGAAATACTAATTTACCTAAAAAAAGAACACAAAATGGAAATTAATATTTTTTTTTTTACCAACACATGAAGTGTACCTATTATTATGATCACACTGAAAACGTATCTGAAACACAAATGATTATTATTCTATGTTACAATTAAGTTTATTTTATTAAAAACAAATAGTTTAAGAACCAATGAGAACAAATTTTAAGTTTGAAACAATGAATAAAACTGTTTTCTGTTACCTTAAAGTCAGAGTTGATGTGTGTACCTATTAATATGATCAGGTGTGTAGCTGCATTAGCACCGATCGGTCGGAAAACTATTTTTGGTGAGAAAAGCTTCTGTATTTTCAAAGGTAACGTCTGCTAGGTTAGTATTTATTAAGATGATATGCTTTCACATAATTCTACAAAGTCTTATCAAAATCGGACGATTATATACCTGCCATAGGAACGTTCGTGCCAAAAACTAGATCTAGTGAGAATACTTTTTTGTTTTTAGTGATAGCGTCACCAAACATGGCATTTATTAATATTAAATGCTATCACACAATTCTAAAAAAATTTGATCAAAATCGCTTGACTATATCGTACAGCCCCAGTATAAAAATCGTGTTCTGGCTATAACTGAAAAATGCGATGTTGTATGGGAGGGGGAGTAGAGATACCCGTTACTCGTAGAGTAAAAGGGTATACTAAAGTCGTGCAATTGTATGTAACAGGCAGAAGGAATCATTTCCGACCCTATAAAGTATATATATTCTTGATCAGCATCAACAGCCGAGGCGATATAGCCATGTCCGTTTGTCTATATGAACACCTAGATCTCAGAGACTAGAAGAGCTAGATCAACCAATTTTGAAATGTAGACTCCTATTGTCTGCACGCAGATCAAGTTTATTTCAAATTTTTGCCACGCCCGCCCCCGCCCCCACAATAAAAAATGTTGAATAACTCCCACAATTTTTGAGATATCGATCTCAAAAACTTAAAACTTAAAAACTAAAACTTAAGTTTATATTCGCAACATCTATAAGCCCACCAATTTTCATCAAGATCGGATGATAAATAGCCGAGTTAAAAAAATGTTGCATACTTTTTGGCTGTCTCACCTCAGGCACACAGGATGGCTATTAAACATTTCTATGCATGAGTAACGGGTATATCGAAGTCGGTTAGAGGCGACTTTAACTTACGCTCTCGTTTTAGTCCGATGTTGTTCATCTTAGGAACATACTTTCGTATGGCTATAAAACTCTTCCATTTCAAATTTCAGTCGATATCTCTTAAACTACGGCCGCAATTGATTTATGTCCCCCTAGATGGGCAAAATCTTACACTGTGCGGCGTCCTTTTGAAAATGCTGAACCAATTCTTCATGCATAAAACTATTTTTCATCCGATTGACTTGAAACTTGGTTTATAGTGATAGAATTTGAATTCATTTGTGATATCATTTTTTGATGTTGGAAAATCAGCCTCGGGGGTGTGCAAATTCCCGAAAAATTCTTCATGCAAAAAGTAATTTTCATTTTGATTGACTTGAAACTTGTTTTGTAAGAATAGAATTCGAATTCATTTGTGATTTCTCTTTCTAATGTTGGAAAATCCGCCCCCGGGGTGTGGAAATTGTGCATGCGAAATACTATTTTTCAACCGATTGACTTGAAATTTGGTTTGTAAGGATGGAATGTTAAACAATTTGTGATTCCAGTTTCCGTTGTTGGAAAATCCGCCTCTAGGGTGTGAAAATGACCGGAAAATTTTGTATGGAAATCACTATTTTTCATCCAAATGAGTTGGAACAGGGTTTGCAAGCATAGTATGTGAAATAATTTGTAATGTGATTTCCCGATATTGAAAAATTCACTCAGAACGATGGGTAATGGGTTGCGGGTTCAATGTTAAACGATATTTTCAATCCTAGCATTATGAAATTCGGTTTGTAAGCTCTATGCGACAAATAAATGTGAACAAAATGCTTCAGTCTTGGAAACTCACCACAAAGGTGTGTAAAAGTAATGCGGGGGAGTGTTCAAGTCCAATTGATATTCTCTAGCCCATCTGAATGAAGTCTTTTTGATCAAATAAACGGAAAACTATGCTGCAGTTTTGGAAAACGCACTAGCAAAGTCAAGTAATGAAGGCCGATCTGAATAAAATTCAGTTTGTAATCTCTTTAGGTCAAATAAATGGAAGTATTATGCTCTCATTTTTGGAAATTCTTTTAGTTAAGTCAAAAAATGTAGCGTGGGAATGTGTTCAAGAGTCAATTAATATTTATCTCTCTCCATTGACTTCAAACTGATATTAATAGCGGCTTTATCAGCCTATACCAGGGTTCCCCAAGCAGAGAGCGCGAAAATGTGACTGTGTCTCTCTCTCTAACACACAGTGATGCATGACTTCGGCAAGCATTAGGTGTGAATTGACGAGTATGTTCGTGCCCCAGGGGCTATCGCTGGGGAACTCTGGCCTATACTGATCGCGACCGGGTTATATGCTAGTAAATTATAAAATGAGTTGAATTCTTATGGGTTCTGTTATATTGTTATCCACGGAACGCATTAAAACTTCGGGACCCAGGGGAAACATTATGGGGAAAATCAAATCAAATAGAATTTGTTGTTGCAGTCTTAAATTAAGAGCGATAAATGGCTTATCTTGTAGTCCTCAGCAAATGGAAAAATAATGAGCAAAATTTATTGCCCGAGATTATCGAGTATTTCATAAAACAAAAAATTCCAAATTCCCTCGGGGCGTAGACCATAATTTTTAAGTAATAAGTGAAAATAAACCCACGATAATTATATATATACAAAAAAAAAAATAGTTTACATTTTCATTAACCCCGTGTAAACGGTTTCACAAACAGTGTGAACGCACACCTTCAAGGAGTTTCGCAACTCAAAGATAACTGTAAACTGCAACTAAAGCAAGCCAGTGTAAATGGGTCCACAAAACCGCGTGAATGGCAATTCAAGGAGTTTACATTTCGTTTTACTGTTAATATATTCCAAATATTTTCTGATAAGATCCCAATTGTTGCCAAGATGTACAAATGAACCTTTTAGCGGATAGGCGGGAAATGGGTTGGCCTTGCAGGCAAGCGGCAAACAAACAAAAAAAAACTGAGTGCTAAATGGGCGAGAGGTGATTGTGTTGTGGCCTGATTTTCCTTCTTTTTTTCTTTTTTTTGTTACTTACCATGGTATTTGTGTATGTACGTTATGTGTTGGCCAGCCGCCGCGCAGGAAGAGGAAGTGCCAGAAGCGGTCAATAGTCTTGTTGTTGTTGTAAGTTTTAAACACGCACAGGGTTCAGGGCTAAGGGCATAAGTGAGGGAGGGGGGTTTTGGGGCGCGGGGGGGTGCTCAGGGTGTGTCTGGTTTGCGGCAAAAATTATACACACGCTTCTCGTGTAAACAATTTATGAAGAAGCAAGCAGCAGCAGCACCAATATCGATGACGCGCTCTCTCTCCCGCTCTCTTCCTCTCTCTTGTTGCCTAGCGGTCTTGGATTTGTTTGGTTTATTTTTGTCTTCAAATGAAAATGTTCAATGTTTCTGCCTTGTTTTTGTTGTATTTCGTTAATGTATATCTATAGCTATATATTTTTTGCAAACTTTTTTTTTCGTATATTGTGTTTTATATTATTAACAAACTTTTTGCTTCTTTTTTTTTGACGTGCTTTGCTATTTTCACGTTCTCACACCACCACCACCGCCTTTTGCCGCCTGAGCATGCGATCGCTGTTTGGCTCGTAAAAAAAAACAACAACAAATGATTATTTCCAGCTTGAAATAACAAATTTGTTAAGGAATTCAATCGATTTTCCCACTAAAAATTTGCCAGGCGATATGCGGGGAGACGCGTTCCTTATTCAAATGGTAACTTTTCGTTTTTCTTTCGAGTTGCGCGACGCGACGGCAGCACGATATTGCAAGCAATGTGACCGTGCGAGAGTAACAAAAAAATGCACCCACCAATTGATTTGGGGGTGACCAGTGCGCGCCAAATACATTAGGTGTGGTAAGCAAGTCGTGAGCTGGGCTTACGATAATTAAGTTGAATCACGATTTCTGAGGAGTTTCTACGCTTAGACAAATTTTGATTAATCAATCTTTCCCCAGAACTTCATTTAGGAATATGTTTACTAGGAATAATTGTTGCTATTTCACTTTATGGGAGGATAACTAAATTCCCACTGAAAATTTGTATGGGAACTGTAAAAAGGGCTACTTGATTCAACATAGAATTTGTGATCTACATGTAAACATATAACAATTTATGCTGCATCAAGTAGTCTCATTACTGTTCCTTTACAGAATTAGGGTGACAATCTAGTTTTCCTTTCTTAAATTTAAATATGTCTTTTGCTTTCACTATGGCTTTGCCAAACACGCTGATATAAATGGCAATAAATTTTCATAATTAGAGCACTTGTTGGTCAAAGAGGGGGGATTTATTTTGAGAAAATTGTCATAAATCGAGAGTAGTCTGCCAATTAGGACACTCTGCTGTACTTATGTATATAGCTACTTTGATTTTTTAAAGATGCATTGATTTGTGCTCTGTCGAAAATAGCTCATACATCCTTATATTTATGCCTAGTGGGGCCTTCATAAATTCTAGAGTGCCAAAAGTACAAAATTTTCCGCCATATCTTGGAAACAAGAGCTGATAGAACAAAACCAATGATGCAGCTATAACACTGTGACACATTTTTCAACTTCAAAAAATTGATACAGTTGATACATATGATGGTAGTACAAAAACCCTGACTGGATTTGGTCTCGTTAGCTGCCATTTTTTGTATTCCACTTTGAAGTTTTTGGCTCATGTTTGGATTTTTGGAAGAATATGTATTCTTTCTCATACTCATAGATCCGAAACCATTTGGAATATGGCCCTAATGTCTGGGGCTAAGTTGTACCTCTTGACTTGGCCAACAAAACACTTCTTTGATAAAAATCAAAAAATCCACATCTTCGTGCTCAAAATTACAAAAATTTCGAAAAAACACTAAGTTTTCCCCCACTTTTTCACATTTTTTCCAACATATTTTTGGAACCGTTAGAAATTTTGCCAGGCATAGCAGAACAAAATTGTAGCTCAGACCTTAGTAAAGAAATCATAGAAACAAACCAATTTCATTCGACAACGCCTTCCCATAGATATCTGCGTACAAACAAATGAAATTTTTATTATAAGTCAGAAATATATGTACTTCATTGTACGGTGTAACTACACTTATTGGATACTACAGTGGCAAAGTGATCGATCTCGACGTTAAAAGCGGATATTGTCATACCTGTGCCATGATGAAAAATACATTAAACGACGACGAGTTTGAAAATTGGTATGAAAACCATAATGAAAATTGTTCTTCGAATCACGCAGGTTCTGCCGGGAAAATGGAAGTTGATTCGATTGTGGAAATGTTCTCAAGGTCCATCGAGAAATTTGGAGTAATGTATAGTAATTACGTTGGCGACGGCGACACCAAAACATTTCTTGGCATCCTGAACAGTGATCCAAACGGCGACAAGTGCACAGTGATCAATGACGAGTGCATTGGACATGTACAAAAGCTCATGGGTACTCGTCTCCGCAACAAGAGAAAACAAGAGAAGCTCGGTGGAAAGAAGCGGCTCACCGAGGCTTTGATAAAAAAATTAACAATTTATGACGGTCTGGCGATTCGAAGAAACTTGAATTCTGTAGAAGATATGAGAAATGCAATAATAGCGACACTTGATCAGATGAATTACCTTGCCACGACAAATGCCCGGAAGGCGTCGAAAGCTGGTGTGAGTGGCGCAAAGCTGAAGCGACAAACACCCACCACATATAATTGACGAACATGTCGAGGAGCACATTCGTTCTGTGTACGAGGAACTATCTAAGGATGATCTGCTAACGAGGTGTTTATGTGGACACACACAAAATGCGAACGAGTCGTTCAACTCCACTGTGTGGCGCATCGTACCTAAACACCTCAAATCAGGCATTAAAATCGTCGAGATTGCTGCTTACATCGCTGGAGTAATGTTCAATGAAGGCTACAGTGCAGTATTGAAAACCATGCAGTTACTAGAGATTTGAAAATTGGACAGCAATGCAAGAATTTCGCCAAGGGAGCCGACAAGAAGCGCGTCACCCGACAAAACATTCGCGATTCACTTCAAAGTAAAGAGGCAAGAACAGCCCGCAGACTCGAACATCAGGGCGAAAACGAGTTTTTTTGAAGAGTCTGAAGGGCAACTCCAGGAATCGCTGATTAGCATATTATAGTGGTAAGTTCAAGAATATTACGATTTTTTATATACAAAAACTTTGACGTGCGATTTCTTGGTTTTTCATTTTTACGATTTTCCCAATTGGCGGGAAAGATAGGGAAAAAATTAAAAAATTAAAATTAAAATCGAAACGAGACAAAATTTATTGAATTCGGGATTAAATTCTCTTCTAGTTGAACCTAAAAAACCTTAAGAAAGTTATGATTAACCCACTTTTTAAACAATCTGAAGTGAATTTTTTTTTTCAAAAAAAAATGATTTTTTTTTTAATTTGCGAAAAATTTTTGAATTTTACACTTATTGTTCAATTTTCTTGGTTTAACTAGAAGCTATACTATTGAAAATTGAAAATTTTTTGATTTTTTTTTGTATCAGATGGAAATTGCGACCTGCATCTTTCCCGCCGCACGACACATGCACACTCGAGGCGCCTCGGCGAAATGCTTGTACCAGGCATAATATGACATATATTTTAATGAAAAAATTTGAGAAGACTGTTGAAATATATAACAATAAAACCTGAAAGATTCGTTTCAATCGAATATTTCTTTCCTTCCCAAAAAATTCCTCGAAAAAATCGATTTTTTTAAGCTTCTAAAGCAGGCTCCCCCCTTAAATGGCTAAAAGTAAAATGGGCTCAAACAGCACCTCCAGGAGGGCCAGGGCCAAGCTTCTCTCAATCTCTTGGCGTGTGTGCTTATAATTTTTCGCACTCTTGTGCGAAAGGGACCTACAGTTTAACGCCGAATCCGAATGGCAATAGTTAGAGAATTTGCTTTTTCATGGCAAGTTACTTCACAGCTGGCGCCCTTAAATGGGTACTCCTACAATTTGTCCGATTTGGACAGTTTTTGGTTCACGTTTATTTTAAGTGAAGCCTAAAATTCTGGCCGAGTTTAAGATCGGTAAATTTTTAAATGTAGCTCCCATACAAAATGAATAACTAAAAATAATTGAGTACATATGGCCGTATACGGCTATGAAATAAGATTAGTGACTTCCGTTAAAGTCTTTGGTATCAAGAATTGCCAACCTTAAGCCAGACATAGCTGGACCTTAATTTTCCCCATCAATAAAAGATGAAAAAGTGTTGTTTTTTTAAGTCTGTTTCTTCAATTTCACTTTTTCCTGCCATCTTATGTTAATCAAATTAACCGAATACACAGTTTCGTACCTCAAGTAACACAAAATAAGAAAAAAAAAGCACGCATCTGCTAAAAATGATAAAAAATTAGCCACAAAAATGATTCTTCCAGTTGATAACACTTGCAGGTGTGCAGAGGTTAGGCAGTTATCGAGCGCTGTGCCTCTGGCAGTTGCAATTCTTCCACCCCAGAGCTGGTGATGCGCGTTCCAGTCCCCGGAAATCAAGAACCTGGGACCAAGCTCTTCGAAGATACAAGAAAAGTCTTCGGCTGACCACTGTAGGTTTGGCGGACAGTAGATAGCCGCAGTAACTCGTCCGCCAAGGTCACTGTTCACCTTAACAGCAACGCACATAGCGGACGCCCTCATAATCGAGCTATGTAGATGATATTTTAAGCAAGATTTGATGAGAACTGCTGCACCATCTCTCATACGGTACGCAGGGTGGTTTGCAGAGTGAAGGTCGTATCCTGGGATTCGGAAAAACGATCTCGAGCAAAAATGAGTTTCGCACAACAGCAGAATGTCCAGCCGGTGCCTCTGGATGAACAGCTCTATTTCGAGAGCTTTGGAAAATGCCCCATTGGCGTTCCAGGAGCCAATGCGCAACCCAATGCTAGTCATTGCGTCTAGTGGTGGTACCTGAGGTACCCTGAGGTAAGAAACTAACTAACTGGGGAGCAATTTGAAGCAGGAGACTGACCAGCGTGTTAATGAGTGTGATGATCTGATCAAATTTGGCAGATAAGGCACCAATCTGAGCTTGCTGCTGCTGGAGAGCTTGCAGATGAGCCTGGTGTGACGTGGGAAATGTGGAACTTTGTTGTTGGTAAGGCTGCAGGGGTTGCTGTTGCAACTGACGGTCACTTTGTTCCTGGCCCTGAGTTGGGATAAATTGCTGGTGAGGTATGTTTCGCGGTTGATGTTGGCGTTGTTGCTGCTTGGGGTGATTCTAGTGTTGGAGCTGATGACCCGTTTGTGCCCGTTGCTGCGTTCGAAGTTGCTGTGCGAAACTTGGCTGAGGTGGACGTTGCTGTTGCAGCAGGGTAGGCTCATTACGCATCTGCGTAGGTAGCTGAGGTTGCTGCATAGTTTGTTGGGGGCCATTTTTTCTCCTACGGTTCCTTTTGCGGCGTCCCGGTTGAATTTCAGGCCACTGCTCGGTATTTAGAGGGAGGGCAGAAGAGATGCCATGGGATTGTGTTACCCAGCTGTTGCGAAGGTTGAGCAATAGGTTGCCAGAGTTGGACTGGGCGCTGCAGAGAATCAACAGGGCGGTTGACTGTCCGAGAGGGGGCAGGGGCGGAGGCAGTAGCAGTACCAGGCAATTGATTTCGGGCCATTTCCTGATAGACTGGACAGCCTCTAAAGTTGGCAGAGTGGTTTGAGCCACAATTAGAACACACGAAAAATTCTTGTTCAATCTGGTAGGCAGATGGGGCATGTAGCCCGCTGCACTTGGAGCATCGTTGAGGCTTGTTGCAATAGGAGCGCGTATGACCCAGCTCCTGGCATCGTGCATAGTGGGGGGCTCAATTTTAACAATTTTAACAAATTCAACCTTAATGGTCTCTATTGGGGTGTCAGCAATGAGGCCCCTCATAACAACCCGAAAGGAGCGATCTTCTTTAGGCTGACATGAGTGGAACGGCAAGTTAGTCTGATTAAATAGGGCTTGAAGTTTGCGGTAGGATTGAGCATCGCTGACCTGGACCCTAACTGTAGTAGGGTCAGAGCATTTCATATGGAAATTGGTAACAGCAGATCGAACCATGTCTCTAAGGTGCATAAAGTTTTTAACTTCAGATATAACAAAAGGTGGAGGTTTATGTCCTTGAGGCAGTGGTGGTCCAGTAGCCATCATTGGGCAAGGGGGGGATTTGTTCAGCGTGGGCTACGCGATGTGGTTCACCGGTAGTGCGAGTTGCTTCCTCATCATCTGAAGACGAGAAAGAGTCGTAACACATAGCACCGTCTTCAAACTCTCCGTTATCAAGATGGTCGGCAAGTGACCCAAACCGATTATTAGAGCCGGTATAGGGTACGGAGTTAGCCGAGCGGTGATTCTTAACAATTCTCGACTTTGGGTTCTAAACTAAAACCTTAGATTAAGAATGTTAATTTAGACTGTTTTAAATCTGAAAAACCTCTCGGTGACTCAAGGGTTAGTTATTAACTTTAATTTCGATTTTTTGACAATTTGTTAATTGAAAACATATATATATAAAGCCTGAAACACAAACACACGATACTATCGTCATTTATTTATATTTTACCCATCTCTAATATTTCTAGCGTTATCGATTGCCACGCGCCGCCATAACGATAACGATTAACGATCTGGCACATGTTTTTTGTTTTTCAATTTTGTGAATATTTCAAAAACAAATTTCGCCATGAACACCCAAAAATTGGAATATGACGCCCAACTGCCCACGCATGTGTCCACATATCATTATGCGGCCGGTGCCCTCAAGGAGATCAAACAGCTAATAAACGAGGCCCAACAGCCGATGAACAGCAAACTGATCTTTCAGACTCTGCCCAAGCATATGCGGCGTCGGGCCATGTCACATCATCCCAAGCGTTTGCCACGCAAATATCGCCAGGCGCACACATCTCAGATGAGCAAAGGTGGCAATCAGCCGGTTAACCATAAGCGTCCCTCCCGCAAATATCGCCGGCGTCCGGGCAATCTGCTCAAGGATTATGAGCGGCGACAGCGTCATCACAAATGGCTGGAGACGCACATCTGGCATGCCAAGCGCTTTCATATGGTGGATCGTTGGGGCTATCGTTTGCCCTGGGCGAGCTGTGATAAGACATTTCGGGCCTGCTATCGAGCCAGTGCCCAGCATTGTCTGCTGCAAGATGTCTCCTACTATACATGTGTGGAATTGCAAGGGGAATTGAAGACACTGCAAGAGGGATTTGCATGTATGACCAGCAAGGAGTGTGGTCTCAGCATAACAGCCAAAACGTATTTAAAGGGCCAAAGAGAGGGTCAAGTGGAGCTGTTCAAGGAGAATAGCTATCCCCGGGGTGCTTTACAAAGAGCCAGTTTTATGTGGAAGCCCCAAGCAGAGGAAGATGAAAAGGAGCATAGAACTGTATGGCTTTGGTTGCATCCCAGTGCGGCTGAGACTACCCTAGAACAGTTTATACAGGTTTTCCAGCTAAAATCCAAGAGACAACAAAAGGTTCTGTCCAAAGAGGAACAGCAGCTGGTTACAGTGACCAAAGCCTTTGAACTGCAACCACTTTACGCCAATGACTTGGACACGCTTAACATGAGGCTACTTCAGGGAGAATTCAATCGTTTTCGCTTGACCGGAGCGGGAGTACAACGTTTATTGGCCAACAGTTTGCATTTGCATAAGGAACAAACGCCTGAGCACAAGGATTACTGTCAGGCTGCCTTGAATTTAAGTTCCCCAGCGGCTGTAATGTCCAACTTGATTCTAGCACTGCAGGTGATAGATCCTCGCCTGCAGCGACCACAAAAACGCACCAAACCCAAACAAGAACTGCCTAGGAATCCCTCCAATTTGCTGCAACCGCCCACAATTGCCAAACCCAGTGCCTTGTGGCTGCCTGAGCTACGTCAGCAACTCTCCCAGCATTTTGTCAACACTTCGGCCTATGAGAAACTGCGTCAAGAGCAGGCTGTGGTGCCCGGTGCTCCTTGTCCATTTGAACAGCAACTGCAGGCAGTGCCTGTGATGCTTATACAACGTCCCGGCTCTCTGGATGGTCAGTACAAACGTTTGGGCTATGCTTCCGGCTGGGATATTATTGCACCCGCACGTTATGGCCTCATCTTATGGCTTACACTCATCATGTGGGGTGCTCGTGCAGGTGGACTGAGAGAAAGCGAGTCCGTAGCCCGAGAATCGGGTGTAGAACTGCATTTGCCGGACACCTTGGCCGGTCTCAGGGAGCAACATGTGGCTGAAGTTGAACAACGAACCAAATATTTCCGTCTTCCGCCCAATAAACGTTACAATTATCGTAAACTGGCGGTGGTGAGTCCCTTCCGTGCACCCTGGTTGCAATTGCTAAGAGATTGGCTAGTGGTTGCCGTTCCACCTACCACATTTTATGTGCTCCGTCCACGTCCACTTTTAGAGACGTTGGAGCAGTGCCTGCTGCGTGGTAAAACTTGGCCATTAGAAATGCCCACCGATTGCCTCATACAAATCCACTTGACCCTAACTCAACGTGGTCATTTGGAAGATCAGGCCTTGATTTGTCTACCCTCCAGAGAGGATTACAAACGACGCTGGCGTCAGTTGAAAAATTCGGATCTTTCACCTGTTCATTTGGAACCACTACAAATCGATCTCAATGAGAAGGCACGCAAGGAACTGCGCTCCAATCACAAACGCAAATTGAAACGTTTGCGGGCACGTCGTGTGCGTGAGAAACGTCACAAACAGCAGACGGCCACCAAACGTGTCCACATACGACCCGCCCAGACAGCCCAATTGGTGCGCCAGCAACTGGAGGAGATGTGTCGCCTCTGGTTACCCCTAGATCCCGCCCAAACACAGCAAAGTGTGCGCCGTCAATGCAGTCGTCAGGTTTTTGGTTATGTCAGCAAGGCGGGATTTAGCTACACCGAGGCCAAGGTGTGTGCCGTGGGCTATGTGACTCCCCTGGGGCTACAGGAATTAATCAAAGGAGCAGAAGGAAGAAAAGTCGAACCCTCGCTATGCTTAGTACGCAATGCCAACAGTCGAGATTATCGTTGGGCACGTTTCAAAATCAATCTCAATGTGACTTCAATGCCTATTTAAGCGGCAAAAGGAGAGAGATTTAAGTTAGCTTTAATAAAGTGAATATTGTTTCTCAGATCTAATATACTTTTTTGTCATTCAGGCCTGTTTCCGTTTTCGACTTCGATGAATTCATGCGGAATCGGAATTGTTAAATGTGACCGCTTTCAAAAACCGACCATGTTATTCAGCTTTAGCTGTTTATTGATGGCAAAACCTTGCTGCCGAATTCTTCAATCGTTTCTTAGTTAGAAATCACAACTCTTGCCAATTTAAGCCTTCATACTTGTTCTCTAACTCTTGATACTCATTGTACATATGCAAAACCCTGCAGATTTGGAATATAAAGATGTAAATCATACCGGCTTGATTCGAGGAGTGTTGGAAATGCTAAAGCTTCTTTTAGCTGCTTTATGGTATCAAACTGATGGCCACTTTTATAAACTTTGGCTTAAAGGATTCCTAATAGATCCGCAATTGGATTTAGATCTGGCCACTCCAATACTGGTATATTTCTTGAAGAAAGTAAGTCTGAGCTGAGCTGAGCTGTCTTATTGAAATGTCCAACTATTTCTATACAAATCTCCAGCAAAATCAACTAGGACATCATCTAACAATTGAACATAGAGCTCCGCATTTGTTTTAGTTGGTATAAAGCAGAGCGGAGACTTTCCTGCATGATATTTATAAATCCAAATATTTGGTTACACCGGCTCAAGGTCATCCGTCCCATCCAAATGAATTGAAAATGTTGGGTTATTAAATATTTTCCCACTATATTTCGGGCCCTCATCGGGGTCCGTTTTCAGGGGGCTAACAAACAACATTGAATAGTTACAATTTAACATGATTTTTCCTCGAAAAAATTTTAACAACATTGAAACCTATACATACATTTATACGGGACAAGAAACAGTTGCTCGCCACGGAGTTTGATGTAAAACTAATTAAACCTAATGTTTGTTTTGGTCAAGTAAGTGTAATAAGATTTGTTCCCTGTCGTATATGTCACCTCTGGCGAGTCTTTCCGAGTATTGTGTGAGTATAAAAGTGACGGATTTATAAGTTTTGGTCTGTTCACGTGTTTTTGTGGTTTCTTTTCCAATTCCTTTAATGATCGTCTTAATGATATTGAGAGAAAACTCATTCTTTGTCAGTATATTTTTAATTACGCCTAAATTGTCATTGTGAAAAATTGTGTTACTGGTATCTATTATTCGCTTGGCAAGGGTTTCAGCTGTATTTATAATCATGTTTTTAGAATGTTTTGAGTAATAATTTATAATTCGTCCTGAGGCTGTAGGTTTTTGGTACCCGTTGACCTTTAACGTATTGTTAATTCTGTGCACTGCTACGTCTAAAAATGGTAGTTTGTTGTCTGCTTCTAATTGTCGTAAGAATTTAGCACCTGTAGAGTTGTTTGGATGTCCTCTTCTCTGACTATCGCAAAGAGATAGTCAACATATTTGGTTAAAAGTCTGTTGCTCTTAACTTTTTTAAGGGCTTCTTCCATGATGATGTCCGCTATTATTGGTGAGGCTGGAGATCCCATGGGGAGACCTTTCAACTGAATATACAGTTCCTACTCAAACTTGAAGTATCTGTATCTCATTGATACAAAAGTTTAACGCTTCGAAAAACAGTTTTTTACGCATATTTGTATGGTTCTCTCCCATTTGTCACGAATTACATCAATTGCCAGGTCACTGGGGATGCTAGAGAATAGTGATTTAATTTCTCATCGTCAAAAATATGGGAGTCATTTATTTATGTTTTTCTTAAATTTCGTTGCGTTTTTTACATTGAATGAGGAGTCTGTCGTCAAGTTTTTTAAAATGTCTGACATATATTTGCATAGTTGGTACGAAGGAGAATTGATCATAGAACAGATAGGTGTTAGGTGTCTTTTTTATGGATTTTTGGTAAGTGCCGTGCTTGTCATGAGTCTGTTTCTTTCGTTACTTGAATAATTTCTCCACAATTTCATTGTTTTTCGTTTGTAGTCTTGAGGTAGAGTCCTTCCCTAAGATCCAATATGTTGAAAGATCGTCTAATATTTTTTTCATATTGTCCGTGTAATCGTATCTTTTCATGGCTACTGTGGCATTTCCCTTATCCGCATATAAAATATTTATTTCCCTTAGAAATTTTTGGATTTGACCCACTGTGTCTAGTATTGCATGGTCATTTCTACGGCAAATCGATAAAAAATGCTAATTACTAACCATCTTTAGAAGGTAGGAACCATCTATCTTCAAAACTGTAGATATGAACTTGATCTGCCTGCAAGAATGCTCCTTTGAGGGTTCAGTGTTCTTATAGATTGCCTTGGTACACTTAGGGTTTTCAAAAAGTATACAAATTTGCGCAACAAATTCTATAAACGTTTTATAAAGACTCACGATTCTGCCTGAACAATTTGTGAACTAATTTCTTTATAATCAGTATATTGCAGATGTTGAGAATGGCTTGAAATTAAATCCTAGATTGTTTTGGCGATTCGTTAATTTTAAAAAGGCGAATTCTCCAATACCCTCATCTATGACACTGGATGACTTAGTAGCAACGTCAGACACTGGCATTTCAAATTTGTTCGCTACATTTTTCAGTTCCAACTTTGAACCCTCTGCTTCATGAAATAATCTGTTTAGTCTGAGTGCAACCTGCTAAACGTTGGCACTTTGTCCATTTCTCAGGATGACATATTCCAAGCTATAGTGAGTTGCGATGACTCTAATTACCCAGATTGTGATGGAATTTCTTCGCGTTTTCTGAAACATTGCATTTGGGAGCTAATCGCTAGACATCGGATTTTATGCACTTTTTTAAATGAAGGTTGATTGAGGTGAAAATTTGGAATTATGCTAATTTAATAACCCACTTTCCATTGGAAACTGCATATTCAATGTATGCAAATTTTGCATATGCAAAATATGCAAACCAATATGCAAATATGCAAACAAATATGCAAAATGTGTAATTGTATAAAAAATGTATAAAAAAGTCGAAATTTACAAAAATTATCATTCTTGAGCTTAGATTATTATAAAGAATATATAGATGGCATATATAGACGGTTAAATGGAAATTGTAGACCGAGCAAATGAAAGGTGTACTTTGAAGTTTCTAAAATATTGGGAAATTTCGAAATTGCTCACTAATTTCAGATTTTTATGAAGATTTTATGGACGGCTAAAGTGCACGGGTAAATAAAGGAGATGTGGAACAAATGGTCAAAAAAATCGCGAAATTTCCAAATTTGCCAAATTTTCAATAGACCTAAGATAACTATGAAGGTTGGATAGATGGCAATTGAACATGCGTATTGAAGAAGCTTAGACCAAAAACCGCAAATTTGTCAAATTTTCATTTGAGTATTTACGAAAACGCAGGCGTTGGTAAATAAGAGGCGTGGATTGAACAGGTCCAAAATTTGCCAATTTTTCATATAACCAAAGATTATATGAAGACTTAATAGACAGCAATAGTAGAGGGGTAAATATAGGAAATGCAGATCAAACTGGTAAAAAAATCGCGAAATTTTCAAAATTATTATTTGAGTTTTGATTTTTCGAGAAATTTGCAAAATTTTATGAGTTTTGGGAATCATTAAGATGTGATAAAAGGCAATTTTGGACGCGTAAATGGTTAAATCCAACGGTCCAAAAAGTTGCGAATTTTATAATGTAGACAGGTAAATTGACGGGTCAAGATCAAGCGGACCAAAAATCCAAATATATACAAAATTTTATGATTAATTCAGATTATCATGAAGATGTAATAGTTGGCAATTAAAGACGGGTAAATAGAAGTTGTCGATCAATCGGTTTAAAGAAATATTAACATTTGCAAAATACTTATATGAGTTTAGATTGACGCGAAGACGGTTATATCGACGGGTAAATAGAAGGTGAAGATCATACGAACCAAAAACTAGTGAAATTGGAAAAAAAATTTAACGAGTTTAGATTATCATGAAGATTTGATAGATGGCAATTGTATATTAAGCTTCACTTCTTCATATTGTGTTTAAAATTCTAAACGCACTCCGGGTGCCTGGTATATAAATATGTATTGCAAAACAGTTTGATGGCAAATGGCTCTTAGCCATTTTTGAATTAAAATGTGTTTTTATCACTCATTTTCGGCATTTTAATTGATTACAAGTTGAATTGGTGATGTTGATTTACAAGGTCAAACAGATCAAAAGAGAGACAAAATCAGAAAATTGTTAGCACTGAAACATTATGTAATTTCATAAAAACAGGTTTTTTTTTGCATATTTTGCATATGGGCATTTCCAAACTGACGTGACGTTACGTTTGCACGAAAAAATCTTTTTAAAAAATATAAAAATCTTGGATTTTTAAAAAGATTGTTCTATTTTTGGCTAGCAATTAAGTAGCACTATAATTCGCAAAAACAATGACATCAATCGATCATAAGGAGTTAACAAACATATGCTGGCGTGACGTTACATAATACGCAAGTAGGTTTCGACTTGTTTTAGAAAAATGCAAAAATTCTGCGAATTGGGCAAACCTTTTTGTATAAAATTTTGTATACCCTTGTAGAGGGTATATGAAAATTGTCCAGATGTTTGTAATGCATAGAAGGAAGCATCTCCGACCACATAAAGTATATATATTCTTGATCAGCATGACGAGCTGAGTTGATATAGCCATGTCCGTCTGTTTCTATGCTATCTCCTCCGTCAGTTTAAAAGCTATCTTAACCAAACTTTGCACGAAGCCTTTTGGTACAAATACGCTGCACATTTGTCGGAAGCGGCCAGATCGGATGACTATTTCATATAGCTGCCATAGGAACCATCGGTCGAAAAAGTAGTTTTAGTGAGAAAAACTTTTTTGTCTTCAACGCAAACGTCCCCAATCCTCGTATTTCTGAGTTTCCTATGCTTTTACATAATTCCACTTAGTTTTATGAAAATCGGCCAACTATATAGTATAGCTGCCATACAAAAGTTAGGTATGAAAAAAAGTGTTAGCAGGAAAAACTTTTTTGTTTTCAATGCTATCACTCCCAAACTTGTCACTAATCAATTTTATATGCTACTGCAGAATTCTACCAAGTTTAATCCAAATCGGATGTCAATATCATATAGCTGCCATAGGAACTATCGGTCGAAAAAGTAGTTCTAGTGAGAAAAACTTTTTTGTTTTCAATGGTAGCGTCTTTATACCTTCCAGTTGTGAATATTATCAGTTTCCACACAATTTTGGGGAGCTCGGTCAAAATCGGATGAACACAACTGGGAAGAAAATGCTCAAAGTAGTGGCTCCTTCAAGCTACAAGTGTATATAAACTTCGGTCGAGCCGAAGTTAGCTTTCCTCTATTTTTTTTAGTATGAACTGAAATAATACAAGTTTATTTTCCAGATTATCTTATTCAAAAATGTTTGCCCAATTTTTTTTTTTATATGCATAAGTATCTGACGTGATGTTACCTGATCTTACGTTATTAATGTTGTTTTTGTTATAATATAAAGCAGAAACTTAAAGTTAATTGCAATCATATAGTTTCTTATGTTGTCTTCTGCATTATTTTTTAACTCTTTGTACCCTTAGAAATAGTTTAGACACCAAAAATCAATGCAATCTAAAGGCATTTTTATGACAACAAAACGTATCCAAATGAGAAAAATGGCGCTTGCGCGACTTTGCATTCGAAAATCATGAAATGGGTTATGAATATACTTAGAATTGGCTCATATTAGTTCATTTTGATTATTTCCCCATGAAAAAATGATCAAAAATAGTGTTTTTAAGTACTTTTCATTTTTTGGTCTCGGTGGACTTCTTTGTGGAAGTGCAATATGCAATTTATGCAAAATTGTTTTTAGCACACTTAGATCATTGATCAATAAAAATAAGATGTGTGTAATCAGAACCTAAATCGGACATGCGGTTCAAAATATGCAAATATCCAAAATCCGATGTCTACTGATTAAGTTCGTTCGCTTAAAGCAGGCATGCCCAAAAGCAGCAAACTACAGAGCACTCACCAATACTCACAAAGATAAGCACCAATAACAATAATGAAATTGTTGTTGGTCAGTTTGCTTGCGCTCGCAAACACCAATCAAAGATGAGAACAAAACCGGTTTTTGTTCTACGCGTCTCATACACACGAAATCGTTAGCATGTGTGTCGTTTTGTATGCCTCGCGCCCTGCATGTATACGATCATTGATTTCCTATGTTTGGTGGAATTACAATAACAAAACGTACCCAAAGAGCATACGGCTGGGCATCGAAGCCTTAAAGCCTTCATACTTGTTCTCTAACTCTTGATACTCATCGTACATATGCAAAACCCTGCAGATTTGGAATATAAAGATGTAAATCATCCCGGCCTGATTCGAGGAGTGCTGGAAATGCTAATTAGCAATTACACTGTGACACACTGTTGCCACATTTGGTCCACAAATGGTGTTTTTTTTCCCTGTTGGTGCACTGGCACATTTTTATTGGAATTGGCTCTTTTGCATGGAGCCCGAAAAAGATGTAGAAATTAAAAAAATTCCGCGAAGTAAGATCAGATATATTTAGGTAAATGGTATAATATCTTCTCTTAAGAAAATCGTAAAATTGTTTGGGATAATTTATTTTAAAGCTAAGAAATAGTACCGTCAAAACAAAAGTAAGCTCCTATAAAAAGTTCCAAATAGGCATTCTAAGTTACTTTAATCCCAAATTACCGAAAATCTAGACGGGATGGACCATTTTCGAAAACAGATTCGTGTTCAATACACCAAAATTATCTAGAATCACCACCGACCCTCCAATATACTGGAAATTTTTGCATGGTGTAATTCTCAAAAACTTTGTTACACACTCTTACGGCCGATTTCTCTTTCTCTCTATGTATCAGATAATCCAACAAATAGTGAAATTTCGATTTCATTGCTTACTAATTGCATCATAAGCTATCTGCTACTTCGGCCTCCAGATAGCCACTATGTGTTAGATAGGCATTTGACTTTTTGCCATTCACTGTAAATTGACATAATATTTGGGGTGGGTTTTTAATTTGTGCTAAGCAAAACAATTTATAAATTATAAAAATTTATTTACCTTTACTCACTGGAAGATTCTGATGAAGACATATTGCCAATTTATAGAGACAACCCAAGGCCGAACTTCTATGAGGACATGAAAGATTCCGTATTCATAAAAAGATTCCGACTTTCAAAGACTACATGTCTGTTCCTTTTAACAAAAACTGAGAGCCAGCTCGAGCCGATCTCTAATTGGTTTGTACCGTCAACAACAACCATTAACAAACTTAAATTAATCCATCTGTTTAGGAAATGTTCCTTGTCTCCAATGAAGAAGCTGCTTTGAGCATTGAGATTCTATGATTGTGGAAATATCCTAATTACTGTTTAGGACTTTTGTGGAGCATAGCTACAGCAAGTCGGGTAGTGAAAGAAGTTTTCTATGCCATTGCATCATTACCCAGCAGTTACATTAAGTTTGGGGACCCCAATGAAGTCATAAGAGACTTTTATAAAATTGCTTAATTCCGGAAGGTTCTGGGAGCTATTGATTGCACCCATGTACGGATTCAATCGCCAGGCGGTGACCATGCCGAGATATACCGTAACAGAAAGGGATATTTCTCGATAAATGTACAAGCAGTATCTAGCGCAAAGTTATTTTTGCAAGATGTGGTTGAAAGATGGCCTGGTTCATCCAATGATAGCCTGAGCAGTGCGCCGAATGCCGGTCTTGTAGTTTTGCCCATGATTGCTCCTTTTGTTTCGATGGCATTCTTTTTCTCCTCAACTAGAGCTACTTGTTCTCATTCCTCCTCGTCTGTAAAGTTCTTAGCACGTGGCCATTTTGATTGTGTTTTCCATAATTTTAGATGACAGGCAAACTTTTAATTAGCTGTTTGACAGTGCTGCCAGATTTTCACTGGATGGGCTACCACCTTATTAGAGAATTTGTCATTCGTGTCATTGTAAACGTTTTAGATAAGTTTATACATTGGTTTTGTAATCCAATTTAGTTATGTGGGACTTTATCTATTGCACAGAGTTACTTGTCAAAAAGCTACTTGCTCACTTATTTAGAAAATGAGAAATCGGCCCTTATACATAGATATAATTTGGAACTTAGACACAATATATTTGCTATCCATATATTGGATAAGAAAATCCACCATTTCATAAGTAAAGAATAACGTGCGTGAGTTTTACTTGGAGCTGGTTCGACAAATTGTTGCAAAACACGAATTTGATTGAGTTTCAAATCAAATACTTTGCAAGGAGCTGAGTACGAGTACAGAGTCACATTATGTATAGTCTGTAAAATACATAGAAATATAGAGAAGTAACTGATCTTAGAGTATGATTTATGCATGTAAGCAATTAAAATATTGATTGTTTAGTTTTTATAATGTTAGAAAATCTGTGGCAATAAGGAATAAAAGCAGAAGTGTGTTTTCCGTATTATTAGGAAGCAATTATTACCTTTAAAGGCCGATTTCTTCTTCATCTTTTACAAAGCACTAACTGTCACATAAACTCTCAAGTAACAGAGTAAATTCAAAATTTATCTGGCAAAAAGCAGCTATATAGAAGATGAGAAATCGGCCCTTAACGATATGTTAATAAAGTGCGTGGACGTAAAGTGGAAATTTTTTACAGATAGGAAGAGTTATTTCTTTAAGTATACTCGAATAAGTCATTTTGATAAGATCAAGTTGTTATTTTAGAATTTTGATATGGAGACCAATACTTATTAAGAATTTTCAAGACTTATGTTGTCTTGTTGGCTCTTTTTTTAATGAAAATGGCTCTTTTTTTGAATTTTTTTGGTGTATTTTAATATTTTCAAGTGGCAACCGTGCTGTGACACATTTTTGAACTCAAAAAAGTTGATAACTTAAACCCTGTCTTGGTTTGGTCTGATCAGCTGCCGTTTTCTTTTTATTGCACTTTGAACATTTCAGCTTCAGAGTAGGACTAACTATTCCATATCTCGTGAATTATTGTGAATTTTACTTTAAAATCTTCAACAAAGTTGTTGCTCTTGGTTTGACCTACAAAACATTTCTTTGTAGCAAATCAAAAAAATTACATTTTCATACTCAAAATTACAAAAAAGCCAAGTTTTGACCACTTTTCTACAGTTTTTCAACTTCATCTTGAAACCCGTTTCAAATTTGGACAAGTAATACAGCACAAAGTTGTAGCTTAGAACAAAATAAACAATCCGTTAGAACGAACCAACTGCATTCAGTTACTCTTTCAAATAGTTATAGGCCCACAAGCATGTACAACTGTCATAAAAACTCGAAAAAACGAATATTTTCGGCAAAAAAGTAAAAAAAACTAAATTTTTTAAATTACAGTTTTTAAGTTATATTTTCTTACTATTTTCTTGATTTAATACAAAACAATCGAAATTTTGCCAATTGGTACCAAAAAATTGGCATTTTTCGAGTTTTGATTCCAATTCTACATGCTTAAAAGGGCCTTTAACTATACGAAGGAGCAATCGAATGAAGTTGGTATGTTCCAATCGTTTGTTTATTTAAGTTCAAGCTACGTTTTTGTCCTGCATTGCTTAGTCAAATTGGTGGCAGTTTTCAAGATAAAGTTGAAAAATAGTACAAAATGAGGGGAAAATATCATCATTTTAAGACATTTTTGCGGATTAAAAACTCGCCACAGTATTCACTGCCTTGCCGACTTAAATAATCCAACACATATAACCACAGACCCAATTGAAATTGCAGAAAATCTATGCGAACACTGGTCCAACTTATCGCGCGACTCTAACTTCTCAAACACCTTTATACAACACAAGCAACAAACAGCTTCAGTCTTATCTTATACTCCCTCCCCCAAAGCAATGCACCTAGAAAACAAAATAACCCTAATCGAACTAAAGTCCGCTCTTAAAAAGTTAAAAGGAAAATGACCCGGCCGCGACCGCATCACCTACCAAATGCTTAAGCACCTACCATTATCAGTTACCCCTCGTATTCTTGAACTATTTAACAATATACTCGACAATTACATACCACAGCAATTCAAGACCAGCACTTTCATACCCGTTCTTAAACCAAACGCAGACAAAACCTCTCTTAACTCCTACAGACCAATCTCCCTTAACCCATGCATAGCAAAACTAATGGACAAAATAATATCTAACCGACTATGGTGGCTTGGTTCAAACTGCAAGTACCTAGACAGTCGCCAAATAGGTTTTAGAAAAGCTCTAGCTACAATAGACTATCAGACTACCTCAGCCCTCTCCACAAAAAAATCATTTATCTATACTTTCACTTGACTTTGCTAAGGCGTTCGACAGAATAGGCATCCACACAATCACCGATGAGCTCAAAAACTGGAAAATAGGCCATAAAATTCTCAACTACATAACAAGTTTCCTCGCTCACAGAAAAATATTCGTTCAAGTCACAAACACCTACTCATCATCAAAACCACTAGAAAATGGAATACCACAGGGATCCCCACTGAGAGAAGCTTGGCCCTGGCCCTCCTGGAGGTGCTGTTTGAGCCAATTTTACTTACTTTACAGGGATCCCCACTATCTGTCATACTTATCGCTATTGCATACAACAAATTAAACAAAATTATTTCCAGACACAAATCGTTTGAGTTTACAGCCTACGCGGACGAAACACTTTCTCTCTCAACATCAACGACCTTTTCACAGATATCACCTCATGGTGCGACTACTCAGGTGCCTCACTATCCATCCCAAAATGCAAAATGCACTGCACGTTCCAACTTCAATCCAACTTATTCTCATTTGAAACGGTGAAATCCCTTAAAATTCTTGGACTTACTATAGATAGTCGATACCAGTGGAACACACATATAGAAAATCTTTTACTACAACTCTCAAAAAGACTCAAAATCATCAAATGCCTCTCAAGTTATAAATATAATTGCAGCACCAAGTCTATAATAAACGTCATCAACTCCATCATTATGTCCAAAATAGATTTCTGCCTTCACTTCTAAGAAAACTCACCCAAATCTACTTTAAGTAAACTGAGGACACTATATCACTCAGCACTTAGACTGGCATTTGGCGCATTACGCACCACCCCAATTCATAACCTTCCATACGAAGCCAACCTTATGCCAATAGAAATCAGGACTACCCAAGCCATTTACAAAAACTCCACTATCATCCTAAACTCCAGGCATTCTCCAATAGAACACATTTACAAAAAAAAAACATTAAATCAAAAAAGACCCCCAGACTTCCTTCAGCTTTACACAACACAATAAACCTCTGCAAGATAGACAACTTACCAATATCGCCCCTCAACATCAAAAGACACTCTACTCCCCCCTGGGTCATCAGGACCCCCCGCATTATAACATCACTACATACCAGCCTAAAAACGGAAACTCCTCCTGAAATATACCAATCCAAATTTTCAGAAATTCAGGACTCCATCAAAGACCACAACTTTTTATTTACTGACGGTTCCAAGTCATGCTCAGGCATATCCTATAGCGTTACCACCGTGAACCATATAATTTCATTACAATTACACCCCAACTTCTCTTCAATTCTCACGGCTGAAATCGCCGCCATTCTGACTGCCTGCAAATTCGGAAGCAATAAAAGAGGCAAATTCGCTATATGAACAGACTCCCTATCCGCTCTCAAAGCAATAGGCAACTACAACAATACTGACTTCTACCCCACTGCAATTAGAAACATAGCTCACGCCAAAACCAACAAATTTATTTTAATATTGGTACGCGGGCACTGCAACATCCCAGGGAACGAAATGGCTGATCGAGCAGCAAAAAACGCCCACATTTTTCCCCTTACTATAGAAAGCAACCTCAATACACACGACCTACGAAAATATATGAAAAAAATCTGTCTTAATAACAAGAGCGCCATTTTCACGAACACTTCGCAGCACTACAAAACAATCAATCCGAATGGAACAAACCCACAAGAAACTCGCGTCTCGACGCAATTAAATTCTCAAGAATACGCCTAGGTCATACCCTAGCTACCCATAAGCACATTATAGGGAAGAGTGCAGCACCCAACTGCCAACTCTGCAACACCGCCTTAACTATGGTTCATATAATTTTTGGAATGCCCCAAATTCCAAACCCAAAGAACCCTACACCTAGGTCAATCCCCACAAGATCTATTCTCATATCACAACTCCTCACAAATGATAAATTTCCTCAAGTCCATAAACCTTTACCACGACATATAAAAAAAAGAAAATCAAACATGTAACACTTAATTTACTTACATATAAGCCCCATACCAATGTACATATTTTCTGTAAGCTATAATTTTTTAAGAAAACAAAAACCTACAAAACTTAAATATAAGCACTTACCTAATATATTATATATATTAATGACCTATTATCAGCCTAAGGCCTAAGTTGCTATGGCATTTAAATTGGCCACAATTTGCAATTGTGTACCAATTACACTTGGCCCTCGCTTAACACGGGAGTTACGTTCCTAGAAAACCTCGTGTTAAGCGAAACATGGATTCAGTACAAAAAAGGGGTTACGTTTTTGATTGTTTAAATTTGGTCTGTTTTTATTTAAGTTTCATACATTTGATAAAAATTAACCTAAAGTTACTATGTATATACCTTAAATATATGTATTACATTCATATTATCAAATTTAAAAGTTGGTATTAAATTAAAAAAGTTACTTCATATAATTAATTAATAGGTTAAACTGTTTAAAAACTCAAAAATGTTAAAAAGTAAGAAGATCATATGTTTCTATTTATATAAAATTTGAAATGCATTTGGTGGCATTTATAGTTTAAGCCGTTTTGTTTCAAGCTTTTTTTTTTATTTTTGGAGGCTCCTTATCAAAAAAATCAGTCATTTTCGATTGTTTGGTGGCTTTTAAAGCTTCTTTATAGCACTCCTTATAAGGCTAAAGTAGTTTTTTCAACTCTTTCTTAAACTTAAGTCGTCGTTCGATGACCGGATCTGAATTTAAAAAGCACGATTCCAAGCTGCTAGCATATGCGAATCCTTCTTGGAGCTTTTCTATCGTTAAACTAATCGGATCTGTTTCTCCACAGCTGCTGTCATTTGATTTCGAATTGTTTGCTTCATTCACAGCAATCTCAAACAATGATTCGTCATTAATTCCTTCATCTTCAAACAACTCTCGCCCATCATCAAATGCCATGTTGTCGAAACGATCTTTTTGTGCCTTAAAGCCAGGAGCTACTTTTTCATTCTTTGATTAAAAAGTTCGATTTGGCATTTTTTTTTAGCAAAGTCCAGTTTCATCAGCATTGAAAACTTGGTCAGGCAAGAATTCCTCTTCTTCAATGAATCCCTGAATTTCTTCTGGGTATGTGGTAGCAGCTGCATCATCGGCCGATGCCGTTTCGCCTTTAAATTTGATGCTATGAATGGAGAACCGTTTTTTAAATTCCTCGAACCATCCATTACTAGCAATCTCCATTTTGCTTGAGCAGTTTATAAATCCTGAGTGACTTGTTCTGAATGATCCGCTAGCTTAAAGGGATCTTTTTTTCGTAGCTATCGTCAATCCAAATGCTAAGTGCTCTTTCCATCTTCTCCAAAATAGGTGCACGTGCTCTACTGGTAAATTTTGTAGATATAGATGACACAATGCTTCCTGCACGTCGTATTTTGGTTTCAAGTCATTCAATTCAAGACTTCTTGCAATTTCCGTGGCAGTTTGCCCATTGTCTAAGCGGTTCAGAATTTGTATTTTTGTTTCTATAGAAATGACTTTTCGTTTTAAAGGAGTTCTGATCTTTCTTTCTGCCATTGTAAAAGCTGAAATTTATATATTTTATTTATTAACTTTTTGATTTAATCAAGCTGTAGCACCTTTTTACTTACCACGACAGCACAATAAAAATATCGATATTTTGCAATCGTGTAATAACGGTGTTAAGCGAGGGCCAAGTGTATTTCAAATAATAATAATAATAGTATAAAATGAGGGGAAAACATCATAGTTTTAAGACATTTTTGTAAATTTGAGTATAAAGATGTGACTTTTTTGACTTGCTACTTAAGAATGTTTTGTAAGCCAAGCCAAGAGCTACGACTTTCTCTAAGACGTCAAAGCGAAATTCCAAATAATTTACGAGATATATAGAGTTGCGAATCCCAATCAGAAGCTGAAAACATCAAAATGAAATAAAAAGAAAACGGCAGCTAACCAGACCAAACCCAGAGAAGATTTTTGTACTACCATCATACCTTTTCAGAATATTTTGGTCCCGACTCGATCAACTTTTTAGTGTGGCACAGTGTTATAATTGGTCAATTACCAAAAAAAAAAAACAAACGCATAGCATAGTAGGCCTGGATTTGTACAAATTTTTGACTTGTTAAACCCACAAACATTTTTCAGTCATTACACTTTAGCTCTCGCTTTCGAGAGGAGCTGGAATTTCTTATTTTTCTAATTATTTCTTTTCTATTTTATATCGCTGTTTACACTTCCAGCAGCATCAATCCCACTGAGTAGTAAATACATTTGTTTTCGTATTGGCAAAACCCTCAAAACTATTTTTTATTTATTGCCCTTCAATTTGTAACATAGTCGGAAGTCCCGTAAGATGAGTTCTTCTTCAGGTCCAACTTTCGCTGTCGAGACAGATCACCTTCTTATTATTCTTATTTATTGCCCTTCAATTTATAGCATATTCTAAAATCGCGTAAGATGCGTTCCTCTTCAGGTCCATTCACTTAAACTCTCGCTTTCGAGACGGATCACCTTCTTATTTTTCTTATTTATTGCCCTTCAATTTATAACAAATGCGAAAATCCCGAAAGATGCGTTCCTCCTCGGGTCCCTTCACTTTAACTCTCGCTTTCGAGACAGATCACCTTCTTATTATTCTTACTTATTACCCTTCAATTTATCTTGTCCATTATATCCTCCAATGACTTGGTGAAACTTGCGCTTTTTGGCCTTCTTCTCTATTACCTTCTTTTTTTAAAATGTTGTCTTCATGTTCTTCCATCTGAGTTGCATCAGGAAGTTGTTCCTCAATTTTGTCCTTCTTAACGAGTGCGCCTTAATATGATTTTTACGCTTGAGTGGGACCAATGCGACTTTAATAATCTAGGTAGTAATGCCAAATAAGTCGATACAAATCGCAAGTATGTAAATCATTTTGAAAATTTTTACCAAAGTACTGTTTCAATTAGAAATAGATGTTGATGTTAGTGTAAATTTAAATTTAAGAGAGGAATGAAAAAAGCAGAAACGGAACATAATATGACCGGCTATCAGTACCGAAACAGAATCAAATATTTGGGTTAATTGCGGTTTTTCCCTCTATTATTAAACATATAAACGAAAATTTATTTGATGTATGACCATTTTACATCAGAGTTCCCCAGCGATAGCCCCTGGGGCGCGAACATACTCGCCAATTTACACCGAATGCTAGCCGAAGTCATGCATCCCTGTGTGTTTGAGAGAGACACAGTCACATTTTCACGCTCTCTGCTTGGGGAACGCTGGCCTATACCATTGTGCTTTCTACATTTAAAACTCTCAGTCATTCCTCTCTGAGTAGACTGTCTCTTTACCAGCAAATACGACGTATCTCCCTTAAGATTGTGCATCTTGCAATAAAGCGCTGCGTATCTTCTCTTTCTCTCATATTGCAACTCTTCTTCTTCTAGTTCCAATCCCGAATGGGACATCAACTACTCCTCTCCAGCGAAATCCGTTGTTAGCCGTCGTTTTGAGTTCTCCCCAACTTTTCCCAATGCTTTCCGTCTCTCTACCGACAGTCCTCTTCCAAGTGCCTGGCAGTGTTGCCAGAACATGAGGAGCGAAAGTTGATAAATTTGGAAAAAATAATTGCTAGAAAAATCTAAAAATAAAAGCTTAAAAATAGTTGCTAATAGTCAAAACTAAACAAATTTTTGTTTTTAAACCTAAAATCCAATAAAAAACTTTAAAAAAAAGTACTTTTCAAGGAGTTAAGGCTAGAAAAACACTTAAATAGCGCTCTTAAAACCAAGGCTGCGCCCTGTTTTACATACATAATGGGCGCAATCTTTACCTTCCTCATCGGACATCTGCAGGAAATGTAAGGACCTAAAGACCTCATCTGCAGCTGCCCAGCGATTTCTAATGGTACCCAGAAAAACCAATCGGCCTCACTAGGCGTTCCACTCTAGCCTGCGTATCTTGAGCAGAAAGCACGACTTTTGAAATCTCTTACCATTCTGGGAACTCTGTGTAGGATTCTGACCACCGCTTTTTATGGTTTCAAACATGTTTAAATGCGATTTTGCTAGAGATGCCGCACTTTTTGATATTTCCAATTTGCAGTGTATCCAAATGCACAAACTTAATATACTCTGTGTTCGGTACAGAGTATAAAAACAAATCAACAGTTGCACGGGAATTCCGAGAGCCAAGAAAATGACCTGCTTACCATCAATGGGCTGCGGGTCAAAGTAGGTAAGAAGAGTAGAAGTGAGTCGCGAATTTTTTATGGTCCTCATATAAAGGGACAATCCCTCTCGTGCGTCACCATTGCTGACAAAGTTAAAGGTCAAATGTTTTGCCTCAATCTGGATATTAGCGGTGCTCAAGCCTTTGGTCACCTCAATATAGTTTCTATCAAGTTATACTGGAGTCGGTTCAAAAACAGTTTCTTGCTGGTCGGACGCTGGTCGCCGTTTGCCTCCCTATATAGATAGGCTACGACTTCTGAACTTGCCTACTCTCTAAAAGACCGTAGGACTAGTCAAGGTGTAATTTTTCTGCATTAGATGGTTGTTGCGTGATGTTGATTCGTCTCTCCTTCTAAGTTTTCTGAACTGGAACGTATCAGATATTGTGAACAGAAGGAGGAGTCCTTCGAGCATATACTAGCAGACTCAGCAGATATGGAAAACACATTTAAGACCCAACCAATAGTAAAACTAGAACCCACGAAAATCCTGACCTTCGTATAGGAAATAGAGCTGCTAGGAGAGTTGTAAACTCAGTAGGGGGGGCACAATAGACCAGGATTGTGAAGATTATGGGGAAGGAAAAGGAGACCATTACCACAACCTCTAAGTCGATGGGTAGATAGATGATAAATTAAGCGGTTCCAGTTGGTACAGAATGCCCCACATGTCTCACCACGATCAACTTCGCCACTAAACTGATGCTCTCCCCCAGTCCGCTTCCACAACAAACTTCTTACAGAAGCAGTTCCTTATAGGAAAACTATGCCTAAGCTATACAAAATATGTCCACAGGCCACGAGCAGCAAGATTTGATCTCAGAACCGAGCTCTTACCTAACCGATGGCTCCTAGAAGATGGTGCCAATAATAAGAAGTAAGCCCACACCGAAAACTACAGAAAAAACATTGTCCGTGGGAGGAGGACCTGAACATATAGATTCGTTCGAGATGGCTCCCTACCTACCTGTCCCAAATCAATGCGAATGTCCCAGGACACCAGACAACTCCTCTGTTTCCCCACACAATTAAATCTCTGGAATCACCCAGTCGAGGCAGTTTTCTTCCTTTTTGTAGTATAACTAATTTTTATTATACCAGTATATGTGTGTATGTTGTGTGTGTTTGTGTATGTTGTGTGTGTGTGTTTAGCAAAACACTTGCTTTATTTTTTGAAGAAACGATTCAGGTCCATCAGCCACAGGGTTGATGTCACTCTGTTCACTTCTTTGAACAAATCTGGATCTCTGCTACCCATCGGGTACCTCGCACAGATCATCTTTATCTGCTCCCTTTTGCTATTGTATCGGTCACATAACAGTTTGACGTCTGCTTGTATCCTTTTGTATCTCTCCTTCTGCTCTTGATCCAAATCTGCCTGCGCCAGCTCTACCGACTCAGTTACCACCGGCTCATTCACCACTGTAGATTCTGCTTTGGTGTTTTCAGTTTCCTCCTTCAATAATTCTTTTGCTTCCTCCGTTTTGCCAAAACGGACCTGGTATCTGCGACGCGTGTAATTTTCAAGAAAAAATTCGTTAAACCATGCCAGGAATTCAAGGTGCTCCTCGTGACCTCCTTCTAAAAGAAGATCCGACAATATTTCCTTGTTCACCCCCATCTTTTGGAATGCCTGCCGCAAAATCTCAAAGTTATGCAGGCACCCCTCCTTGTCGGTTGGGGAAATCTTGACGCTATCCATTGGTATCTCGGCCTCCGGGAAAAGCATATTCATTAGCTGACAATATGCAGTGCCAGAGCGCAATTCTCCGATGACATCGTAATCGGCTTCCAACATCTCATTGACCCACTCGATCAGATCCGTGCAACAACGAGGAGTTACAACGGAGGAGCTTGAAATGTTTACAGCCATTTTTGTACAAATTTTGTGGCGTGACCGAGCCGAACGGCTGACAGCAATGAAAAGAAAGAATAAAGAGAGAAAAGACAAAATGTAGAGTTGACACCAAATCCATGGAATGCTTTGCATTTTATCGAATATTTACACTGAGCAAAATTTTTGAATACCACACGTTCCTCATGAAATTAAAGCCAGGTTCACACAGGCAAATAATTTAATAAAAATGTTTAGGAAATTTTAATGAAAACTTGGTTGTAGATTCTGCAGGACTTAAAACATAAACTTTGTTGCCAGTCACTTATAATTTGATCAAATATGGCCGAGTAATTCGACAATTTTCATTAAAATTTGTCAAATTTGCCTGTGAGTTTAGATTGGGGCGGCACAGTGCGGCACATTTCAGAGTCACAGTGGCACAGCGCAATGTGAACGTCCAATGCCTTGTCACAGAAATCGTGTGCCACATGAAGGAGTACTTTTCAATGTGAACTCATTTGGCGTCACAGTGATTCCGTGACCTAGGCGGTGAACAGCTGATCCAATGAGTAAGCTCATTTGAACTATTTTGACTGTGCCAAGCAAATTGCGCATGTTGGTTTTCCTGTCACATTGCAATAACTTTGTTATGTTTATTTTCGACTTTAAAGTTTTACTAAAGGTAAGTATGCGTAATTTTTAGTGCTTTCGTGTATTTTTATAATTGTAACTAAATTAAATTGTTGCGCGAAAGGCAACAGAGCTAGTGGCGTGTGCTGTTATTGCGTTGTGAGTGCTGGAGGAAGATGAAGATGATGATGTACCCAAGCCAAGGCGCTCTTGCTGGGTCGACAAAATTACCTTACCTAATACCTTACCTAACCTAATATAACCACCGAGGTGAAAATGTGCTTCATCCAAAAAGATGATTTTTCGGTCAAATTCACCATCTTTGGCCAAACGATCTGCCGCCCAATTTGCGAACTGTAGACGATTCGGATGGTCAATTGGCTTTAGCTGCTGCACCAATTGAACTTTGTATGGCTTCATGGCAAGGTCTTTATGCAAAATTCGCATCAAAGAAGTGCGCGAAAGGATGGTTGTTCACGCACATTTTCAGCAGCCGCAGCAATGTTTGGTTATCTACGAGTTTGTTATCCAGTTTCACGAACTCGTTTCACGAATTGATCCACAAATTGAGTTTCGGAACATTTTTTTTGTTAAATGTTTTTTTTTTTCAAATTTCGCACAGTTTGAGTCGAGGACCCACCACTTTGGAAATACGTTTTTAATACTTCCCAACTTTCTTCAAGCGAATAGCTACCCATTTCGTAAATGTCAAAGTTTTTACTAAATATTACTCGCTTTCCGAATGACATTTGACGTTTTTAAAGTCAAATTATGAATAGTTCAAATTCCAAACACTAGATGGTTAGTAAAGCTGCAATAGACACTTGGCCGCTGTTCCAAGATGAAGACGAAGAAGGCTCGGTAATATCCAAATCTTAGCATGGTTTCATGAAAAATCGCTCTATATCTACGAATTTACTGGAATTTACTACTCTGGTAAACAATGGATTTGTTCATAAGCGGCAAACTGATGTAGTTTATACTGATTTCAGCAAGGCTTTTGTCTCCGTAAATCATGAGCTTTTAGTACATAAATTAAGTTTGCTCGGCTTCCTTCCACTCCTCCTCAACTGGATCAAGTCATATCTATGCGATCGATCTTAACGAGTTCGTTTCAAATCTATACCATCCAGCTGCATTAATGTACTATCTGGGGTTCCCTAAGGTAGTCATTTAGGCCCCCTATTCATAAATGATATCCCACAGGTTTTATCCCATTCGCATGCATTAATGTATGCCGATGATCTAAAACTTTGTTTGTCGTATAATGAACCGGCGTCTCCTCTTCTTCTCCAATCCGATTTAAGCTCTCTTCACACCTGGTGCTCGGTGAATAGGCTTCCTCTTAATCTCAGCAAGTGTAAATGTATGACCATTAGTCGTATCAAAGATTTATAGATATTCTATATGACGCATGTGAAACAGAAAACGATTTTCTTGGGAACTGATATTGGATCACAATTTTGTCTTCTTGCTGCCTTTACGAGGAATATATGTATTGAAATTTAGCTATACATTTTAATAAATGGGTGTTGGATGAGAGCAAAGATTTATAGATTTTATAGATGACGCATGTTAAAGAAAAAACGATTATTCTTGGGAGCTGACATTGGATTGGAAGATTGTATGAGAAGCGGTATCTACATATGTAGTGTCTTTGGTCGTATTCAACCATATGAGCTTGATTATATGATTGATACCATCCCATTGGAACGAATTGATAAAGTGGATGATTTGGATGTACAATTTGTACCCAAGTTATGTTCTAATAGTTATATAGCGGTCATCGCAACAACAAGGCAATGGGAGTTTTCGGTTTTGTTAAACGATGGTACAAGGAATTCAATGACCCCTAAGTCACTGTATGTTTCCCTAGTAAGACCAATCCTTGAATATGGGTCGTGTGCAGTGTTTGGAAGTACCTAGGTACAAATACCTAGGTACATAACTAGATACAAATTTTGTGTATCTTTTACCTTACCTCGGTATTTTCAAATTCGAGTACCTTTTACCTTATCATTTTATTTACCTTGTCAATAGGTAAGATACAAGGTACTTTCTTGAGTGATTTTGCTTCGCGCACAAATATCGAGATCAATTGTTGTATTGCATCATCATCATCTCTACACGTTTGGGACTTTCAGTATATTCGGTCAGACTTAATTTATTGGCTCATTTATGCTTTTGCAAGAAAATTCTCAAAGATAGAGGAGAGAAAAACGGGCAGCCGTCGCGACAACGTTCCAATATTTTGTGCAGAAATTTGATCAAATTTGACTGTTTCGTAAAATTTAAACTTTATTATGGTTAACAATGACTGATCGATCAGTCACTAAATAATGAAGGTAATAAAGATTTACCGCTTATCTTGAATATAACATTTTTCAACCCGAATGGCAAATGTCAACTTTGTGTAAACAAAACTATTAAGTTTGATGAAAAATCTACTGAAAATTTACACAAGCATTTGAAAGTACCTATACAATATATTATGTGCACAAAAATCTGAATACTTACAAACATACACACGTATGATCGAATTTGTTTGCACTAAATTGTCGATACATACATACTTATGTGCATAAATATGTTTGTATTCTAGTCTATAGCAGCAGTTTCTTGCAAATTTGTATACGCAAAACAATGTTGTTAATATATCATATATTTCAATTTCTTTACGATACAAGGTTCACCTCAAGAGTTACTCTTCCTACGAATCAATGGCCGTGTTCAGCAGAACAACTGGCTCCCTGATCAAGTATAAATTTGCAATAATCTTCCTACTGAACTCGAGTGATGCGGTATCATTATAGCCAATTTAGGGTATCATGATACAGGAGCATGTATCAAAGAAATAGTACGCTACTTTAAAGTGATACTGCTCCCTCCAACAGCAGAAACTATTCGATAAAACATTTTTTCCTGATACCTGCTCAGGGATCAATTATTCTGCTGAACACGACCAATGAAAGCCAAATGATCAGTTATCTTGCCGATAATACCGAATCTTTATAATCTATACTTAAGTATAAAATTATATGTCATGTGATTTGTAAGTATAAAAACCATTTTGACTAGCTCTGCCCCAGTTAACAGAATTTTTACTTGCACCAAAAAGAAACGGACTAGGAGACGAAATATTCGAAACTCTTGTTCTGTTTAAAAAGCAACATAGTACATAAAAACTTTTTTAATAATATAACAATCAAAAATTTCCATTTTTAAACCTTCTATTTGGATTTATTCAGTATGACTCTAAGAATGTTTGGAATGAAGTAGTAAAGTTTTGCTATGTTTTTAATATTCATTACTAATAAAAATGGATGGAAATGGATTAAAAGTACCTTTTTTGTACCTTTACCTTTACCTAGGTACTGGAAATTTCGGATACCTTATACCTTACCTAGATATATTTTTTGACGTTTACCTTGTACCTTACCTAGGTAAGAAAATCGAGTACATTTCCAATCACTGGTCGTGTGTCTTGTCTCCATACTATCAAAAATATGAAGATCAACTGGAATCGGCTCGCTCTCCGAGGCTTAAACTGGGATCCTTCCACACATTTTCCTCCTTACGAGGACAGATTACGCTTAATCAACCTGCCTTCTCTTAAGAACCGCTGAACTTGCCTTGGTGTTCTTATTATTCATAAACTCCTGTCAGGAGTAAACGACTCTATCGCTTTGTTATTTTATATTAGATCTTGCTGTCTCATAACGCTTTACTAGAAACTTTTATCCTATTTATCTACAGCCTGTTAGGCAAGGCAACTACGCTCATCACGAACCCTTCCGAAACCTTTGTTTAAACTATAACTTGCATTATCATACTCTCTCAACTCACTCCTCCTTGACAATTTATTGTGGTTCCTAAGTAGGCCTTCTTAAAGTTAAACAGAACATTGTTAAACTAAAAACTAAATAAGAGTGCTGTTTGCTGGCTCGAGGTCAAGAAGAAAAGACGCACATCGGCATCCGAAATATATTGGAAACAATATATGACCTCGAGCCAGCAAGCAGCACTCTTACAATTAAAAAGGTCGCTAACCAACAACTTTATAAACTAAATAAATAAATAAGGCGATGATAATTTCTAGCTTTTTTCAATTTATTCAAAAGATCCCGACATTATTTTCAGACTTCGGAATGCAATTACAGATGTGATTTGGAAAGACAACTTTACATCTGGTGTTGCTGAGGAATTCTGGAGGGAAGCCATAAGATTAGCTATTCGAATACTGCTGACGTTTCCTTTAGCTTCATCTTTTTAGTGCTGGATTTGCTCGAAACTGTATAAAAATTCCATAAAATATGCCAAGTTAAACTACATTTGATGTTGTTTGCGAATACACACAATCATTTCAGGTTTTTATATTTCATTTTTAGGGCTTGTTTTCTGTTGTTGTTGTTTTTGTTTTATATATGTAGGTACACAAGTTGATTTATTGACTAATACATTAATTTTAAAAGTATTTTAGTTAAAAAAAAAAAAACAAAACAAATGCATAACAAACATTCAACAGAGTTTTTCTTTTACATCGATGCCAGTTATTATTAAATAGATGTATATATCTGTATGTATGTATATATATATTTTTATATAAATTGTACTTGACGCAGCTAAAGCGCCTGAAAATCTTCCAAATAGTGTAAACTACAACTAACTCTCGTTCTCCCGTTCTCTCTCTCTCTGTCTCTCTGTGTGTCGCTCGCTCTCTTTCGTTTTTCCCCCTCTGCATAGACTTAGTCTCTAAAAAACATTTAACATTTATGCAAAATTGTTTTGTTGTACAATTAAAATTGATTTAACTACACCTCGTGTGAAATTATAACGAATTAAGTTTTAGTTGTATGTTTGTTTGTTTGTTTGTTTTGTTGTTTGTTGTTGTTGTTGTTGGTTTTTTGTATGTAGTATGTAGTTGGTAACAGTCTTTTATCACGTTTAGTTTTCTTTTGGGTGGTGCACTTTTTCATCATACACCAGCTAAATGGTACAATTGTTTTACAAGCTAATAATTGTTGTGGGTGTGTACGTGTGTGTGTGTGTGTGGGTGTGTGTGTGTAATGAATTAACAAAAACTATTTTTATATATATATGCGATAACTAACCCTAAGTGTAGGTACTAAGTATGTACAATATACTCGTTTTACTACCAAAAAAAAAAAGAAACAAAAAAAAAACATAAAAAAAACAGAACAAACAATCAGCATAAGAAGTACTCCTTACAGGCTCACTCATATGGTTACAAAAACTACCTCCTTGGTATAGTATTTTTAGTTTAGTTTAGTTTTTTTAAGCACTCCACAAAGTACACGGTAAGAACTTTAGTTTTGAGCTTGAGTTATAAAGGTTTCTAGTGGCTGCATTTATCACATCGCTGAAACCCTGCTTCATGTTCGTCGTCTCTTCCTTGCGTTTCATCATTGTTGATCTAGCGCGAAGAATCATTATGGCCGCCTTGAGGATCCGTTTCCGATTTCGTTGTGGTATTATTTGTCAAATTATTGGCCTTATTCTGCAGTTGTATTTCATATTCGCTCTTAATGTTCACATAGAGTTCACTTTGCTTTTGGTGTTCCTCCTAAGAAAATGAAGAAAAGACAGGGAATGAAATTTTTTAAGTTTAGTAATCTATGTATTTCCGAATTACCCAACCCCTAGAAAACATTTAAATTGCTTTTGAACATTAATATTATTAATATGCAGGCTAAAACTAATATGAAATACCCATCCGATTTTGATCAAATTGTTGTAGAATTATGTGAGGGCATATCACACAAAAACCAAAAAGTTTTTCTTATTAAAACTTGTTTTTCGATTCGATTGTTCCTATGGCAGCTATACTATATAGTTGTCCGATTTGAATCAATTTTGGTGGAATTTTGAAAAAGCAAAGGAAACCCATAAATACCAAGTTTGGAGATGCTACCATTAAAAACAAAAAAGTTTTTCTTACTAAAACTAGTTTTTCGACCGATTGTTCCTATGGCAGCTATACTATATAGTTGTCCGATTTGAAACAAATTTTGGTGGAATTATGAAACAGCATGGGAAACCAATAAAAACCAAGACTGCAAACCGGTCCTGAACCGAACCCCAAAGAACCGCTTCGGTTATTTAAGCCCCCGAACCTGAGCCCCCTGTATACAAAAAAAAGGTTCAGTTCAAACAATCATTTAAGTCAATTTCTTAAGATCTTTTCTAGTTTTTTCAATCATATCACCGAAAAAACTATTGTTTAGTATAGTACAGAATCGCTTGAGTTGATATTTAAAAAAACTTTTCAGAAATCCAATCCATATTGCAATTTCGAGTAGAAAGAAAGACATAAATTAGTCGAAAAAGGGGAAGCAAATGCATTTGGAAGATCATTTTAACAAGAATCGCCCTGATGAGTGCTTTTTAAGCTCTTTTGAAGATTAAAGAGATTAAATTCAAGTCCGATTTAAAGAAGATTCGGAAATGAGTCATGGATATGCTCAAAACGTGATTTATTGACATACGACTAGAAAGAGACTCGCAAATGATTGGAAATATGACTCGAATTGATTATATTAGTTGGGGATGGTGACCTTTTTGTTACATTTAATGATTCTTGTTTGGCCGGCTCAAGGTCAGGTGTATTTTCTGTGCAATTATTTTTGAAAAATAAAACACATTTCTCCTTTTATCTTCTCCGATATATTTCGAACCACGTCGGGATAATTGCAGAAAATAAAAAAAACACGACGAATTGAGTCAAAACTGATGAGAAAAACGGCTCTTTAAGAAGATTCTCGGCTTGGGCACCATATTTTTCCGACAAAAGTATCATTTATGACCATTTTAATCAGACAGAGGACAGAGGAAAATGCTGACTGCGTATGTACGTAGAAGGTAAGACTTCCAAAATTCAAAGACCAGGCACTTTCGAAAGACCTTTTTAGAACACCTATGAATGATAACAATAAGGAATGTGGTCCAGTCGACTTAACGACTCATATATGTATATAGCTTGGTAATCTGGACGCCGTATCTTGATCAAATATATGTCTAAATTTGAACGAATGTTGAGGCCATCTATAAAACCAGACTCGAACCAAAACCTTGGGTTCGATTAGTACAGGAACCGGTGCGCGAACCGAATCTTAGACTTTACAACGGGTTCGAACTCCTGGCTCAAACCTTTTGCAAAATTTTAGAGGTTTGCAGCCTTGATAAAAACAAAGCTTGAAAAGCCATTTAAGACAAAAAAAAAAGTTCTGCCCGCTAAAACCAGTTTTTCAACCGATCGTTGCTATGGCAGCTATATAACTTCGATCAAACTTTATAGCAGAGCTGTAAACTGCAACTACAATTACAATTACCATTACAATTTTTGTATATTTAAAAACTTTAATTACAATTACAATTACAAAGCACAATGGTAAAGCTAACTAAAATTGTTTTACTATTTATTAGGTAATTAAAACTTGCAACAGAAATTACTACAATTATTTCAATAACCAACAAAATTTAAGTAATTGTAATTGTAATTGTAATTATAGTTTTTAAATATACAAAAATTGTAATGGTAATGGTAATTGTAATTGCAGTTTAGAGCTCTGCTTTATAGAACTAAGTTAAAGCAAATAAAATAAATAATTTTCAACTTTGAAAGCGTTACCATTGAAACAAAAAAAGTTTTTTCTACTAAAACTAGTTTTTCGACCGATTGTTCCTATGGCAGCTATACTATATAGTTGTCTGATTTGACTCAATTTTGGTGGAATTATAAAAAGGCAAAGGAAACCAATAAATACCAAGTTTGGAGATGCTACCATTCAAAACAAAAAAGTTTTTCTTTCTAAAACTACTTTTTCGATCGATTGTTCCTATGGCAGCTATACTATATAGTTGTCCGATTTGAATCAATTTTGCTGGAATTATGAAAAAGCATGGGAAACCAATAAAAACAAAGCTTGGAGACGCTAAAAATAGTTTTTCAACCGATCGTTGCTATGGCAGCTATATAACTTAGATCAAACTTTGTAGAAGCGTTACCATTGAAACCCTGAAAGTTTTTCTTACTAAGACTTTATTTCAATTAGGGCTGCAAACCCAAAAATTTTTCGGAACCTCCGTTTTGCTAGTTCGAACCAAAATTTATCAAAGTTTAATGTTTGGAAATTTGAGGTTCGAGGTTTTTGGGCGTTGGTTTTGGTTGGAATCTTGGTTCGGTGCACGTTTTTCCCCAATATATTTAAAATAACGGTTAAATAAAGGTATACTTGATGACCTAGATACATTGTTAGTCCGCATTGACACGGTGAAGCTAACTTCATGAAGTTCCTCATGAAGTTTTTGATTGTGGGGAGAAGATGTAGGGGGGCAGTCGAAGCAGGCAAAGCTTTATGGCAAGCTGGCAATGAAGTTTTTCGATATGTATATGTATATAAGTTGAAAAATTTGTGCCAGTTTTCTCTGTTTTAGTGTCTGTTTATGGAAGAATACTTGTGCCAAATTGTATAAAGTAACCGCCAGAACAAAGCATCTCAGACCCTATAAGGCAGCGTGGCCCAGCCGTATGCTCTTTGGGTACGTTTTGTTATTGTAATTGCACGGAACATAGTGAAATCGAATGATCGTATACATGCAGGGCGCGAGGCATACTGAAACGACACACATGCTAACGATTTCGTGTGTATGCGACGCGTAGAACAAAAACCGGTTCTTGTTCTCTTCTTGATGGATTGGAGTTATGCGAGCGCAAGCAAACTGACCAACAACTAATTTCATTATTGGTATAATGGTGCTTATCTTTGTGAGTGCTCTGTCGTTTGACTGCTTTTGGGCATGCCTGCTATGAAGTGTATACATATATTCACTATCGCATGTGCAAAGTATCATTATCAGTCTGGCTTGACCGACTTTCCGTATTGTTATATTTCTGATTGTCGACTCTGCTTTTACGTACATAGAAGGGTACCCAAATAAATTTTAATGTGCATAATCTTATTTGGTTGAACGAAACCAAAAGCTTGGGTTCGGTACGGGTGTTGGTTCATAACCGGTTTGCAGCCCTGATTTCAATGCATCGCGTGAGGCAAAGGAACGCATTCTTATATTTACATACACGGATGTGACCATACACACATCCTTAGTTAAGATTAGAAATTAAAGGAGACAATTCTAAATAAAAGCAAGATCGCTCATAAGAGTGAGTCAGTACAAATACAAATTTACAACCGTGCTTATCAAAGGTGTATAATTCTCGCACACTATCAAAAGAGAGACCACTACATTTTGTTAATTTTGTATGTTCTTAACAAATTCGTACGAGTTTGTAAAAGAAAGACGAATTGTCTCAAGTACAGAAGACGCTATAAATCTTTAAGGCCTATTTCCAGAACGCACGAAAATAAATTTTTATGTTGAACTTCATATAAAAAAAAAACAGCTTCGAACAGCTGATGAGCCATTTATTTAGTCTCATTTATTTGGTTGATTTCCAGAAGAGAAACTAAATAATCATGGCGTTGCCACATCGATAGCTTGTGTGGATTGTAAGAACAGCTGATTTGCTGAACTAAATTGAAAATAAATAACTTGCAGCACATTTTTCCGAACAACAACGAACGAATTAAAGGCAAAAGCGAGATGCAACAAAAATGTAAAAAAAAAATATATATATTAGCACATAGATTAGCACTCTTTTTCATTAGCTTTCCATATTTTTTAATTTTAAGTGCCTCAAGACTTTCTCTATCAAGGATCACGAAGTCGCGAACACTTGTGATAGTATATCATATGACTTTGAAAGCTGTGAGGTGATTTTAAAGTTGTTTGAACTTTAATTTGATAAAACATTTTGAATTCAAGCGGCTGACAAATCAGTATGACCCCACCGTTTGACTGCCGTTTTGGGTATTTTTTTTAGTGTTTTTAGAGACTTTGTGGTCCCACTATAGCTTACAATCCACTTAACATAAATAACTTGCAATTTCGTGACATAAGCCCCATACGGACATCCGAAGCAACGAGAAGTTTCATACAAAAACTGAGGGAAGAAGAAGCAGAAGTTACAACTTCGTCACTTGAACTTTTTGCAAGTACGGAGATAAGAATTTGAATGTCACTCTTAACAGTCAATGTTACGCTTAACAGCACATTTGTGGGAACTATGTAAATTGGCTGTGGGCCTTATTGTGCTTTGAGCAGCTGACGCAGCATTGAGAATGCACCATGTTAAGTCACTCTGCTTCTACCTGCATCGATCAGATGGAGTGCTTTTAGTTAAAGTGATTTTTAAAAAAATAATGAAATAATGAAATTTCATGGGAGAAAAGCAAAAATGAAAGGGTCGTTTGGAAATGTTTTCGCATGAAGGAAAATTTCTTTAATTTTGTTGTTGAAAGAGCGGGATGATTTCGAGTGAATAGCAACTTTTCACCCCCTGGGCTTGCGCATTGGGGACAGACGCAGAATTGACATTTATTGTCGTCGGGCGATCCAAACACGAATGTCTGCTAGTCTGACGGAGCTAAAATGCCTCACGGCATCTGCACACGGCGTTAACGCAGGTGGGAATTGTAGTATGTGAATTTAGGCTAGTTGGTAGGCTAGTAAGTTTCCGACGGATAATAAGAAAAATAAATATTAAAAATTATAAAAAGTAAATTTCTTGAGTTTTTATGATGACATCGTTTATGGGTGTGCTTTCGAGGGCTTCTGTGGATGGGCTGCGGGCTAACAAGCCGGTTTACAGGTGTGTTTGTAGCTGCTGCTGCATTCTGGGCAGGCCCAGTTGGGGGCCATGGGATCTTTCCCACTGCAAGCATTCGGACTTAAATTTTATGAAACAAGGATTGGTTAGAAGTGGCCGAGCTTTTTCAAAAAAACATCTTAGGATCAAAACCAAAATTCAGTTGATCGAGCATTGTGACCCGCCGCCAGTTAAACTAAAAATATCACTAACTTTAATTTTTGGCTACATTTTTTTTAAAATTCTGGTCACACTACTCTTACGTTCCACGGTGACGAAACATATGACGAAGTTAGCTAAATTACGAACGTCGGATTTCCGTATAGGGCTATAAAGTTTAATTTGTTCTGGAAATAGGCCTTTAAGCTGAAATATGTATAGGTATATCGATTCACAATTGGAATATAAAAAGTGCAGTGTGGAAGCGGGTTTTTTTTTTTTTTGCTATTAAAAACGATGACGTCGATCAGAGAGAAATACTAAAGTCAGTTTGATGAACGATTCAATGTGAAAGTAGATTAGTTCAACCATGAAAGGAGAAATGTACCTTGAATCTCAAAGATTCAATCGTGTTACAGGATTTTCTGTTTCTACCATTAAAAGTTTTGAAACTTTAAACCTTAAAAATGTCAAATCAGGTTTGGACCAGCAAATCGCACCCACTTTCAAGCCGACTAACAACCTTCGGTTTGTATAAAGAAGTGACTGATTATTGAAAACAAAGTCATTAGCCAAAGTAATATTTCGAATTTCTTGCCAGAAAATGCAATGGACCTACCTCGTTACGAATATACAGCAAACAAATAACACCATTTTACATATACCGACAACACTTTAATAGAACTAAAAACGAATATAAGACATATACATTTATATACCCAGACGGTTCTCAACAAAATAATATCACGAATTTTGCTATTGATACAGAAACACATACTTTAAAGCAGGCATGCCCAAAAGCAGCAAACAACAGAGCACTTATCAATACTTACAAAGATAAGTACCAATACCAATAATGAAATTGTTGTTGGTCAGTTTGCTTGCACGCGCAAACACCAATCAAAGAAGAGAACAAAACCGGTTTTTGTTCTACGCGTCGCATACACACGAAATCGTTAGCATGTGTGTGGTCCATACGCCCATACGGCTGGGCATCGCTGCTTTAAAGTATGGTAATCTACCATTCTATTCTTCAGTATTTTCATCTGAAATAATTGCTATTTTAGAAGCTGTTAGACTGACTAAAAACTTAAAAGGATCGTTTGTAATATGCTCTGATTCTCTATCTGCCTTAGATTCCATATCTAACATTAACAATTCAGACAATTATCCTTTCCTTATTAGATCACTATTGATCACAATCTTAGCTAGAGTGAGGTTAATATGGATCTCTGGTGTCAAGTGCAAATTCAGGTAAATGAGCTGGCCAAAGTCTCAGCTCATATGCCTTTAATTAGTACATCAAATACCAATATCAAGCACATCAACAAATATTTAACAAAAACAACTCATTCGTCAACAAGACAGCTACATTTCTCAAAAACCTGAACCAGAACATTATCCATATTAACGATTACCTTAACATTAGCTCATCAAAAACCAAATAACCCGGCTTGATCAAATCAAAATCATTCGCCTACGATTAGGACACACAAGATTAGCTTATCAACACTACTTTAGATGAAGGTCCTCTAAGCCATTGCTAGCTAATTCATTTAGCTTACAGTTTCAACTTTATGATTAGTTTATACATTACAAATATTTTGTAAATTTTGTAATTTTTTGTTGAGAGGAAAAGTGGATTCATGTTTTCGCCTAACCCAAACCTATTTTAAGTGCCTGCTGATGCTGCCCTCTGTATGCATTCCCAAATGTTATCATTAACTTCGATAATACCTACCATGATCTCATCAATGCGCTGATTGGTATTCGGCAACTCATAAAGATTGCCTTGATCCCTTAGATTTCTGGCCACATTCAGCTGTTGATGCAATTTACGTCCAATTTGCACCAGAGATGTACTCAAAACTTGCTCAATCTCTGCTGATTAGAAATTCAAAGTTTTTATCCAAAAAAATCACATTAGCAACAACACAACATACCTGTGCTTGAATGAATGAAACGTCGTTTAGATAATTTCACATCCTCTGCCTCTGGATTCAGTCCGCTACATCGCTTCAAGTTGGAGACAGTTGCTGTTGATGGAGGTGGTTCTGTAGTCAGTGAATCTTGACAGAATTCACATTCATTTGCTCCAGCCACCGAACAACTGCAATTTAACACCGAGCTGGGTGACTTTAGGGGCGCTGTGTGAGCACCCCGCAAATGCTTGGCCGCCGTTACATTGACCACACTGACACTTTTCGAGATGGCTGACTTTACCGAAGATGTTTCGGGTGGCACGAGGGCCAGCGGTGGTGTTTTTGAGCTACTGTTACCATGGTTAGAGTGCAGACGGGATTGCGGCATTCCCGTGGAGTTGGTGGAAGAGCTGCCCGGTTGATGATAATGAAATGTGGCCTCACCAAACTCTGACATGCTGGTGGCCAGGCTATCAACATCATCATCATCGTCATCATCCGCCTCATCAACATCATATTCATCATCGCCGTCTTGCTGATCTGTATCGTCATCTGAGGCGGATTTTTGTAAATTCTGTATGAGACAGAGCACCGCTTTTTCCAGCTGGGCAGGATGCTCAGATGCGGGCACATCGATTGTGGACTGGGGTATTTGTGTGTTAATAATGACCGAGAATTTTTTTTTCATCTCTTGAACGCGTCGTTTGCCCTCTTCCTCGTCCAGCAAGGTGTTGACGCAAACAAAGGAGTGCACCCGATTGGATTCTTTGTCAATTTCCAGATAGCCTTTGGTTTGTAGATAAATAATGTTGCCATTGCGGGTGAATAGGCGGTAAGTGGACTCGCCATACGAGCTGTTGCAATCGTACACTGAAAGTGGTGGAGAGATAAAGAAAAAGACATATTATTACATTGCGTCACCATAACGGGGTCACCATCAAGGGGGTCACCAAAAGACATGTGACTATCAGCATGCCCCTTCCCAACTTGACTTTTGTCGTAGTTGTGGGAATGAGCATCGAACCCCTTCTTTGCGACTGCTTTGCACTTCTTAGGAAACGCAGTCGGTGTGTGAAGCAACACTGATCTGTTGGCACTGCACTACAAGAGGTGATAGGTAGCATTGAGGAGTCGCTGAATCAGAAGTAGCTTGCGTTGGCAGTCTTCCTCGACATCTAGAGAACCTTCAACCACCATAACGGGGTCACCATAACGGGGTCACCATAACGGGGTCACCATAACGGGGTCACCATAACGGGGTCACTATAACGGGGTCACCAAGGGACATCTGGCCATCAGGCTCACCATGACTTTTGTCGTAGTTGTGGTAATGAAAAGGCATCCAACACCTTCTTTGCGACTGTTCTGCACTTCTTAGGAAACGCAGTCGGTGTGAGAAGCAACACTGATCTGTTGACACTGCAGTACAAGAAGTGATAGGCAGCATTGAGGAGACGCTAAATCAGAAGTAGCTTGCGTTGGCAGCCTTCCTCAACATCGAGGGAACCTTCAATCACCATAACGGGGTCACCATAACGGGGTCACCATAACGGGGTCACCAAGGGACATATGGCCATCAGGCTCACCATGACTTTTGTCGTAGTTGTGGTAATGAAAAGGCATCCAACACCTTCTTTAAGACTGCCCTACACTTCCATAACGGAATCACCATAGCCTAGCTCTTTTTATCGAACCAAAACTGTTGTTACTTACTCTGTCTCAGGGCCACAATCACCCAGCGTACATCATCGTTGTGCATAAAGGTAAATGGACTTAAATTTCGCACCTCATCCGTCATATAGCCAGCCACAATGCTAATCCTTTGATCGCAGTCCACAATACGTCCATCGATCAGATGACGAGTGCGATACTCTAGGCTATTTGCATCGATCAGTCGACTAACAACCTTCGGTGGACGTATAATCCGAGCACAGGCTGTTAGTATCTAAAAAATTGTATAAAAGAAACTACTTAGCTTGTACCGCCGCTTGGTATGGTCAACCGGAAATTGTTACTTACGATATCATTACCACTTATGGTATGCAACGGCATATTATCATCTCGAGCACGTGTCCTACGTATCAACTGGAGACTAGAGCTAAAGGTATTGGAGCGTACCCCACGGGGTGCCTCATCGCTGCGTCGAAAACAGCCATCGATTTTCACCACCTCGTAAGCAGTGGGCTCTGATCTAGGACCGGCACGTGCCAATCGGACACGAAAACTTCTACGATCCTCACGCAACTTTCGATCTATATAGTCCTCCTCGGATTTACTACGCTGACGCGGCTCACCATCCGCATCCGATTCTGTATGGGTATCGAAGAGATTCTCCAGCTCTGTGGGTATCAGTTGCTGTTTAAGCATATTCTGATCATCGGGATGGGTGATTTGCATAATGCTCTGGCCATATAAATCTGTCTGACAATGACCCAAATGCTGCTCAATGCTTGACGAGATAAGCAGTATTTGGCCATGGCAGGTTACCGTAATGAAGAAACTATCCAGCATATGCATCAAGGTGTCCGTAATCTGTGGGCTCTGTTGGTGCAAAGCCTTGCCAAAAGCTGAGAAAGAAAAGATGTAAGATTAATGTGACTGAATATCAAGCTATTTCATATAGCTATTTCATGAATCACCACAATTCAATCATCAGCCGTCTTTGCCTGTCTTCAGCAGAAGCTCCTTGAAGTCCTTGGCACAATTTGCTTAATTGATTTGCTTACCATGCTTCAGGCGCAGTCCGTGTGCAGCAAATCGCAATACTGCGGTTTTATCCACACGCCTTGGTGATTCGGCCACATGTGGCACCATGGTGGAGAGTTCTTGTATGGACCCATTCAATTTGTCACGTCGATTCTTCTCCGCACGATTGCGAGCCTCGCGACCACTGCAATTAGAGAAGAGAAGAGGGAAGGGTGAAAGCCATAAGCCACGTGCAATGCAAGTTAAAGGATTAAGTATAGTAACAAAGTTTCTTTTGCTTTGAAGCGTTTCTGAGAATGAAACCAGACGCAGAATCTGCCACCCCCTCATTAAAACGAGATTCTTATCTTGCGACCACATTATGCCACTTCCATTCAAGTGTTTTTCCCTGAATGGGTATGTTTACCCCATTCAACTTATTTCCCAGAAATTTAACATAGAACCCATAGTTTGTCTTCATTTTATAGCAAAAAGAAAACAAATTATGGTACAGCGGGGAGCCAGTAAGCTCGCCCGGCCCACACTGAATTAAGAGATTGTGGGCGGGATTAGTTTTCATTACTAAGAATTTTGACATTTTGAGGCAGGTTGAGCTTAATTTCTTCGGAGAATAAAATAGAATTATTTTATTTGATTTAAGTTAGCGAAGCGAATGGAAAGCAATAAATCAGATATGGCCACGGATTATTTTGATATTTTTTGATTATTCATTGGATGATTGTATTTCGTATCCATTTGGACTGGTTATCAATAATATACTTTTAGGTTTAGGTTCCCTAGAAGGTGTTACTTCTGCTGCGAGTATCAATTTTGCTCTCTGGTCTCTCACCAGGAGGTACAAGAAGCAGGCAGCACCCAAACTTTCAATCCGCAAAGCTGAATTGTATGGGAGGTAGTTGCTAAGTTAGTATATTTGTATATTGGGAAGTTCCCTAGGGAAAAGTTTTTTGAGGCGTCGTCTTACTCTACTTCTTGCGTTCTTTCGTCTGCGCAGGAGTCTTCTGGCTAGTGTGTTGGGGTGACTTCTTAGTCTCTAAACGTAATCACCTGTTTATTGATTACGACACCAATCTTGGGCACACTGAGGTCACTCTCCAAATGTCTTGTGACAGACACCTTGACTGAAGGACACAGAGCTTTCTCAAATGGGGTTTCACAGCTATTCCATATACTTGGATCCCATATCTTCAGGCAGGTGCTATGATAGCTTTGTATATATGCAGAGCTTGTTTCTGCTAGAGAGAAGCCATTCTACTTTCTTTACTCTGCCATATAGTGACCTTACAAGCGCGTTGATGTGGGTTCCGAATGTAAGGCGCTTGTCCAGATATATTCCTAAGTATTTATGTTCAGGTAAGTGAAGTAATAGCTGATTGTGGTAGAATACGCCTGGACACTCATCATGACGAAGTGTACCGACACATTTAGCTAGGTTAAGCTCAATGTTCCATCGTTTCGCCCATCTGCTGAATCAATACAAATACTGTTGCACGACATCAGTGGCATCATAGATACATGAGTCTCTCGCCATAATACATAAGTCTTGGGGGTTTTCAATGGGTATTGTTCTTCCGGTAGGCATATCACAAGTGTAGAGAGAGTAGAGGGTTGGTCCAAGGACACTTCTGCCTTGAGGCACACCAGCGCGTATTACCCTCACGCTGGAAACAGCCCCTTCCAATACTACCGAGAAGGTCCTTTCCAATAGAAAGCTTCTCACAAGGGTGTATAGTTGAGGCGGTAAGATGTTTTTTACCTTACATAGTAGTCCAGCATGCCACACTCTATCAAAAGCCTGCCTTATGTCTAGGTAGACCGCAATCACGTACTCCTTAGCCTGGAACCCTTTTGAGAATGAAATTTGTGACCCTATTCAGCTGCTCAGGGGTTGCGTGTGACTTTTTAAACTCTAACTGAAAAGGAGGTATGCTGCCACTCACTCCATCGATTGCCATGATTCGGGCTAGAATGCACCTCTCGAAAAGTTTTGCTATAGTGGATAGGAGGCTGATCGGACGGTATGAATCGACCTCAGACGGGCTTTTCCCAGCCTTATGGATCATTACGATCTGAGCCTTTTTCCACGCCTTCGGGCGTAAATCTGTCCTCTAAGGACATACCCTCCTAAAGGGTATGATGGTAGCACAAAAACCTTCTCTGGGTTTGGTCTGGTTAGCTGCCGTTTTCTTTTTATTGCACTTTAAAGTTTTCAGCTTCAAAACGGGATTCGCAACTTTCATTTTCGTCAAAAAAGTCACATCTTTATACTCAAAATTACAAAAATGACGTAAAATCATCTTGTTTTCCCCTCATTTTGTACCATTTTTCAACTTTGTCTTGAAAACTGTAACGAATTTGACTACGTAATGCAGGACAAAAACGTAGCTTGGACTTAAATGAACAAACAATTGGAACATACCAACTTCATTCGATTGGTCCTTTGTGTAACTACGGGCCCTTAAGCATGTAGAATTGGAACCAAAACTCGAAAAATTGCAATTTTTTGGTACCAATTGGCCGAAACAATCAAAAATTTCGATTGTTTTGTATTAAATCAAGAAAATAGTAAGAAAATATAACTGAACAAGAAAGAAAGTCGGTCAAGCCCGACTATAACATACTCTGTACCCTTAACGTCGCAGCTCGCATTTGCTCACGAGTTATACGCGCTCATCTCTAAGTTTCACTCTCTCTCTCTCTCTCTCTCTCTCTCTCACTAAGATTGCCGTTCAATAGAATGCTGTGGTGATGGGTGGGGTGGGTGGTGTGTGTTTACTGGCCGTTTTTTGCTCATAACTTGAGTATCGTTCATCCGATCTTTATCAATCCTTCAGCAAATCGATAAATAATTTTGTTTACAAGGCATCTCTAGAAGGTACGAACGATCTATCTTCAAAACTGTAGGAGATATGACGTTTTTTCCAAATTGCGGGGGCGGGAGGGGGCGTGGCAAAAATTGAAAATAAACTTGATCTGCCTGCAAGTATAAAAAATATATGCCCCATACATGTCAAATCTCTATCTCTTACCATTTCTGAGATCTCTTCGTTCATACGGACGGACAGACAGACAGACGGACAGACAGACGGACAGACAGACAGACGGACAGACAGACGGACAGACAGACAGACGGACAGACGGACATGGCTATATCGAATCGGCTGTTGATGCTGATCAAGAATATATATACTTTATAGGGTCGGAAACGATTCCTTCTCCCTGTTACATACTTTTGCACAAACTTAATATACTCTATGTACCTTCGGTACAGAGTATAAAAACTGTAAATAAAAAAATTTAAAAATTTTACTTTTTTACCAAAAATGTTCGATTTTTTTGAGTTTTTAAGACAGTTGTACGTGCTTCTGGGCCTATAGCTATATGAAAGAGTAACTAAATGAAGTTGGTTCGTTCTAACGCTTTGTTTATTTTGGTTTAAGCTTCAACTTTGTGCTGTATTACTTGTTCAAATTTGAAACGGGTTTCAAGATGAAGTTGAAAAACTGTAGAAAAGTGGTCAAAACTTTGAATTTTTGAGAAACTTTTGAAATATTGAGTATGAATATGTAATTTTTTTGATTTGCTGCAAAGTAAGGCATAAAATCTGCATAACATGCAACCGTCCCTTCTAATGACACGCATGGAGCATCCGTGCTTTTGAAAACCAAACTGCGAAATGAGACCCGAACAGAGAATTAGCGAAAAGCAATGGGTAATAATTAAGAAAACAAAGGGGATCACGCCAAAAACACATGTTTTTTCAGTGTCACAGTTTTTATTTGACTTTAGTTAGAAGTTGACGTTTGCCGCGTATCATTTTTTTAATTGAGGTTGCGGGTACGTTCCTTTGGAACTGCTTTGGCATACGATGCTGCACACGTTCTAATAGCACTGGTGCAGGATGCCATGCTAAATACGTTCAAGTAGCACACGTTCTGCATGCGTTCTTTTTGGAAACCATACCAGCATGCGTGGAAACACCACTACCAAGAGAACGCCATCTGACAGCATGCAAATGGAAACTAAAGTTGGAAGGGAGAGCCGAGCCATGCAAACGTCCCTTCTATTAGAACAGTTCCTGCTGCGTACCGCCCCTGTACAAAAGCGAATGAAAGATTGCATGTCTTTGGAACTACTTCTTAGTGACAAAAGAACTATACCAGATGTGCTTCTGGCATGCAGTCAAGTCCGGCTGGGCTGCTCCATAACGAAGGATGCTGAGTACTTCTGTTGTCTTACTTTTGCGCTTTGAGTTCTGGTGATCAAGTGACTCGCTCTGGCTTACCACTTAAAAGTTATCGAAAAATAATCGATATCGATTGAAGGCGTTAGTACGTTACTAATCACAAATTAAGCAATTGATAATTGCTTTGTAATGCTTTCTACGGCGAGTTTCAGTGAAGGACTTTTGTGTCAAATGTTAACGGAATCTGTTGCACTGTATTACAGATTTCATTTGGTTGTGTTGTAATGCGGCTGCTCCTCCATGTGTATGTATGTACCAAGTACCCACTGTATACATGTACTTGCGTGTTTTCCTTTTGTGCTGCCGTTTGTTGTTGTTTGCATTTTTCTGCTGCTGTTTCTGCTCCTGCACTTCGTTTCGCACTTGGCACTTTCGTCTGCGTGTGTGTGTGTGTGTGTGTGTGTGTGTGTTTATATGCGAACTTATTTTGCAATTGCGTTTCAAAATAAATTACATCAATCGATGCACGGGCCAGAGGGGCCACAGAAGGGGGACAAACCATTGCTAATCGAACGCATTGCTTCGTTCTCATATTTCCGTATGAATTACTCATACGCCCCATTGGGACCTGGGCCAAGAATCAAAAAAGAGAGCCACAGCCAGATGAGAACGGCAACGTCACTCGATTTTTATATAATAGCCTGACCATAGACATACATCTACATACAAAACAAACAAATAAACAAACAAACAAACAAGGGGGGATGGGCAACAGCAGCTGCACTTGGATCACTTCTACACTAATAGCGGTCGACGACGTCGCGTCGTCGTCCAACTGATAATTATTGACAGCCCCCATTGCGGTTTGTTTTGTCATAGTTTGGCCCATGTACCATGCAATTTATGCGTATGTATGCATGCATGTGATTACAGTCCAACACAAAAAAGGTGCAACGTCATGGTGTATATAGGAAATACCAAACAGAACTAACCCAACGCACCCGCCATCAGCCGTCAGCCGACAGCCGTCCGCCGTCCGCCAGCCCAATCAATGGATTCAAGTGCATTTGCTTGCGACAATGTCATACCCAAAATGTACCCGAAGTCAAGTGCATGGTGAAATTGATGATATTGAACTAGAACAGTCCCCTTGCCCCCTCCCCCCCCACCGTCGACCACTGTGACACACTGATCTCTGTTCCAGTTGCAAGTCTATTTATAGTCTGTACCAGAGATACACAGAGTATATTAAGTTTGTGCTAAGGTATGTAACAGGGGGGGGGGAAGGAATCATTTCCTACCCTTTTTCCAAAGCAATGATAAAGATGGGATGGAACTATACTCAAGCTAGGACCAAAAGAAAGTTCGTTGCCGCAGCGCTAGATTGCCAAATGGCACCATCTATTTGTCAGTTTTGAAAATCCCTCAAATTAGCGACATACCAGCACTTGCTAAGTGTGAACACACACCATCACTAGCCAAATATCTGGCTGAAGTATCACAACCAGGGCTGCAAAACCAAAAATTCAATACAATAGGTATACATCTGACGCATAAATACATTGTAAGAAGACTGTAAAATGTCGCTTATAATTGACGTGAGATTGACGCTTGTGTGCTGAATATGGACTTCCTTCATTGCAAGTGTATAAATCTTCAAAAATTCGAACATTTATGCCAATTATCGAGCAGTCTAGATGACTGACACAATGTTTGTGTGCATGAATGTGTAGATATGTACTGCAAAACATTGATAATTCTCGTATGCACTTTTAACAGTCTTTCACTCACAAAATTGAGCATCGATTTGTGTTTATTCGCCACACTTGGAACTTTTTTTTTGCCCAGAAGTTTGCAGCGCATAGAAATATTCATTTCCGACCCCATAAACTATATATATTCTTGATCAGGGCGACGAGCTGAGTCGATTGAGCTTTGTCCGTCCTTCTGTCCGTCTGTTTCCACGTAAACTAGTCTCTCAGTTTAAAAGCTATCGAGCTGAAATTTAGCACAGAGTCTTCTTTTTGCTGCACGCTGCTAATATGTCGGAACTGACCGGATCGGATGACTATGTCTGATAGCTGCCATAGGGACCATCGTTAAAAAAATGGGTCTTAGTTAGAAAAACTTGTTTGTTTTCAAAGTAAGCGTCCTCAAACTCGGTCATTATTAATATTATATGCTTTCAAACTGATTTTCAAGTTTTGGTCAAGATCGGATGACTATATCTTATAGCTGCCATAGAAAACATCGGTAAAAAAATGGGTCTTAGTGAGAAAAACTTGTTTGTTTTCAAAGTTAGCGTCCTTAAACTCGGTCATTCTTAATATTATATGCATTCAAACTGATTTTCAAATTTTGGTCAAGATCGGATGACTATATCTTATAGCTGTCATAGGAACGATCGGTCAAAAACTGAGTCTTAGTAAGAAAAACTTTTTCGGTTTCAATGTTAGCGTCCTCAAACTCGTCCGTTATTAATATTATATGATTTCAAACAGATTTGCAAACTTTGGTGAAAATCGGATGACTATATCTTATAGCTGCCATAGGAACCATCGGTCAAAAAATGGGTCTTAGTGAGAAATACTTTTTTTTTCAAGTAAATCGTTCTTAAGTTCGGTGATTATTAATATTACGCGCTTTCAAACTAATTTAAAAAATTTGGTCGAAATCGGATGACTATATCTTAAGGCTGCCTAGGATCGGTCGGAAAATGAGTCTTAGTGAGAAAAACTTTTTTGTTTTCAATTTTATTGTTCTTAAACTCGGCGATTGTTATTTTGATATGTTTTCAAAAAGATTCGCGAAATTTGGTCGATATCAGATGTTCATTTGACGGAAAATGGGTTTTAGTTACAAAAGATTTTTTAAATTTTTATGTAAGCGTTCTTAAACTCTGTCATTTCAAAGAAAGCATTTGCAAGGGTATAAAAACTTCGGCACAGACGAAGTTGGCTTGGCATTCTCGTTTTATATTCGTTGGAATAAACTCAATCTTTAAATCTTTCCACCCACATTCCACTCCCCACCCACTTCCCCCCACCCACAACCCGCTTCCCAGCCACTTCACACCCACTAACCACCCACCAACACCCCACCCAACAAACCCACCTACTTTCCACCCACTACCCAGGTACCTAACTAACCTCCCATGTACCACCCCCCTCTTTCCCACGCTGAAATCAAATTTTACTCCCACTAAAATCGTTACGTGACGCTAAAATCTAATTTTCTTCCTACTTAAATTGTCACGTCACGCTGAAATTAAATTTTTACTCCTACTAAAATCGTCACGTGATGCTGACATCAAATTTTACTCCTATTAAAATCGTCACGTTACACTGAAATAAATTTTTCTACTACTAAAATCATCACGTGACGCTGACATCAAATTTTACTCCTACTTAAATCGTCACGTTACGCTGAAATCAAATTTTACGCCTACTAAAATCATCACATGACTCTGATATCAAATTTTATTGCTACTAAAATCGTCACGTTACGCTGAAATCAAATTTTACTACTACTTAAATCGTCACGTGACGCTGAAATCAAATTTTACTCCCACTAAAAAAGTCACGTTAGGCTGAAATCAAATTTTACTCCTACTAAAATCGTCACGTGACGCTGACATCAAATTTTACTCCTACTAAAATCGTCACGTGACGCTGAAATCAAATTTTACTCCTACTTAAATCGTCACGTTACGCTGAAATCAAATTTCACTCCTACTAAAATCGTCACGTGACGCTGAACTCCAATTTTACTTTTACTAAAATCGTCACATGACGCTGACATCAAATTTTACTCCTACTAAAATCGTCACGTTACGCTGAAATAAATTTTTCTACTACTAAAATCGTCACGTGACGCTGAAATCAAATTTTACTACTACTAAAATCGTCACATGACGCTGAAATCAAATTTTACTCCTACTAAAATCGTCACATGACGCTGACATCAAATTTTACTCCTACTTAAATAGTCACGTTACGATGAAATCAAATTTTACTCCTACTAAATTCGTCACATGACGCTGAAATCAAATTTTACTCCTACTAAAATCGTCACATGACGCTGAAATCAAATTTTACTCCTACTAAAATCGTCACGTGACGCTGATATCAAATTTTACTCCTACTAAAATCGTCACGTGACGCTGACATCAAATTTTACTACTACTAAAATCGTCATGTGACGCTGAAATCAAATTTTAGTCCTACTAAAATCTTCCGTACCGAAATTAAAGATGTTTCACATCAAAAATTTTTCTAAAACTACTTTTCGATCGATGGTTCCTATGACAGCTATATGCTAGAGTCAGCCGATTTGGATAAAACTTGGCAGAATTGTGTGGTAGCATGAAATATTGATCAGTAACAAGTTCGAGAGCAATAGCATTGAAAACAAAAAAGTTTTATGTACTAAGACTTTTTCTCAGACATATCTTTTGTATGGCAGCTATACTATATAGTTGTCCGATTTTCATCAAACTTGGTGAAATTATGTAAAAGCATAGAAAACTTAGAAATACGAGGTTTGGGGACGTTTGCTTTGAAGACAAAAAAGTTTTTCTCACTAAAACTACTTTTTCGACCGATGGTTCCTATGGCAGCTATATGCTAGAGTCAGCCGATTTGGATAAAACTTGGCAGAATTGTGTGGTAGCATAAAATATTGATCAGTAACAAGTTTGAAAGCAATAGCATTGAAAACAAAACAGTTTTTCCTACTTAGACTTTTGCTCAGACATATCTTTTGTATGGCAGCTATACTATATAGTTGTCCGATTTTCATAAAACTTAGTGGAATTATGTAAAAGCATAGAAAACTTAGAAATACGAGAAATACGATTGGGGACGTTTGCGTTGAAGACAAAAAAGTTTTTCTCACTAAAACTACTTTTTCGACCGATAGTTCCTATGGCAGCTATATGCTAGAGCCTGCCGATTTGGATAAAACTTGGTAGAATTGTGTGGTAGCATATAATACTGATTAGCAACAAGTTTGGGAGCGAAAGGATTGGAAACAAAAAAGTTTTATGTACTAAGACTTTTTTTCAGACATTACTTTTGTATGGCAGCTATACTATATAGTTGTCCGATTTTCATAAAACTTGGTGGAATTATGTAAAAGCAGAGAAAACTTAGAAATACGAGAATTGGAGACGTTTGCGTTGAAGACATAGAAGTTTTTCCCACTAAAACTACTTTTTCGAACGTTGGTTTCTATGGCAGCTATATGCTAGAGTCAGCCGATCCGGCCGGTTCCGACAAATGTGCAGTGTATTTGTACCAAAAGGCTTCGTGCAAAGTTTGGTTAAGATAACTTTTAAACTGACGGAGAAGATAGCATAGAAACAGACGGAAGGACAGACGAACATGGCTATATCAACTCAGCTCGTCATGCTGATGAAGAATATATATACTTTGTGTAGTCGGAGATGCTTCCTGCTATGCGTTACAAACATCTGGACAATTTGAATATACCCTCTACAAATTAAAGCAAATGCAAAAGATCTGCGAGGTGGACAAACAAAACGAGCTGATCAAAGTGGGCGAGTCGCAACCATTTTTATGGAATCTGGCTAACAAAAGCATTTCGATACTGGCAGCTGCATCACTTGTGACGGAGAATCCTTCTATGTATGCTTCTCCCGTTGATATGCCTGGTATGCCATACACCACTCGAGTCTTAACCTCCGTAGCCACCATAGCTCAGAAAACGTCTCCACAACCCCTTAATGTAGTATCTCCTTTAGCTTACTGTGGTAGCTTCCATTGCTACTGCTGAGGCCACCTTTAAAACCATATTCACCTAGTTTTGCCTACTCTAATACTCCGGGCGAGTATGATTCGCCTCTAGACCATGGAGTTGGCTGTGGCTATGAATATTACCTTTGGTTTATGTTACTAATTCTAATCTCCCCGTTGCCTTTTTGGGTTATTGCTATAGCATAGTATGTCTCAGTGGTCGCACAACATTGTCAGAGCAGCTCTGACAATTATTAAACAATTTCCGCTTTACTCAAGACAATTGTGTCTTTGTAAATTCAATATGATTCGGTGATTAAGTCGAAACACAAGCAGCGCAAGCCAATAGAGAGATAAAACATCATTGTGCCGCTTTTGCTCTGCTCGAGGCGTTTGTGTCTTTCGAAGAAATAACTGAAATTCAATATGAATCTTGTTGAGCATTCTTAATATTTAGTTAAGGCCAAGTGGCCAGGTAAAATGGTAAGCGACTTGGCCACTCGATGCGCCAACATTGTAGCTGATTGTGAGTGGTATCCGTCCGTCCGTTCGTCATTCTCTATCGGTGTGTATATACGTCGTACAAGTATGTGCCCTGCGGTTGGACTATTTGTTTACTCAACTTGTTGCATTTGCCATTGCAATTGGCAAGCCCCCCCCCAACCCCCCCACTCGCCACCCTTTCGTGTGTTTGGTGTGGGTTGCTCACTCCTCTCTCTCTCTCTCGCATGACCTTGACGCAGAAACGCAGCCGAAGGGGATTTTTTGACTATAGACGATGAGAAATCTTTATTCTGGGAAATCTACGGCATACGCGTGGCATAAACAAGCCTGCTGCATTGCATCCATCCACTATTGTCCACAAATTGGACGCAATTATACCAAAGAGAGAGCCAAAAATAAACCTTGGCCCAATCAGGCCAATTTCTGGCTCTAATCAGGGCAACACAACTCGACGGGTCATCTCTGTTTTGTGTTTGAATGGTTGGCAAATTGGTTAGGCGACCGCCCAGAGTGAGAGGCACTTACCTATTGGAGAGCTGGAACATCTCCATCATGGTCTCGTGCGGGTGGGCGTGCGGATGTGTATGATGAGACGACGGCAGCGGCGGCGGGTGGGTATGATAATGATGCGGATGAAGTGGATGTGAGTGTGTTGGCGGCCCAAGATATGGTCCGGCTCCAGTACCATAATAACGTCCATAGCCACCGCCCGTTGAGCTAGTTGCCCCGTTGCCATAGGGCGCATTGGGATACCACATATTCGCATAGAATCCTGGCGCTGGTGGACCCAATTGTTGTTGTTGTTGTTGTTGTGTCTGGGAATGTGCGTAGGCACTGTGCCGCGACTGCAGCTGCAGCGGTAACATACCGCTACCGCCTGGACTGGCCACCGATGAGCCGGGTGATGGATAATTGTAATGGAAACTAGAGTTGGATGGCGGCCTGAGCATTAGATCACTATTGGAGGGTGTGGGCGATTGATAGTAACTATTTGCCGCACTGCCACTGGCCGCATACTCGGAGCTCAAGGCCGAGGCATTGTCATCCGTTTGCTGATTATCAGCATCAACCTCAGCCCAATCGGCTGGCGTATACTCATCCAAATCGTTTTCGGTCTTGCCCAAAACCAAAAGAGCGGCTGCATCGAAATCATCCTGTTGTGGCTGTGGCTTCACTTCGTTGGATTTTGGTTGTTGCTTTTGTAGTTGTTGTTGTTTTATGGACGGATCGTCAAAGTAAGGAATGTCTGTTTTGAGATTTTCAACGTCCGTCCCATGAGCTGCAGCTGCTGTTGTTGCTGACTCTTCCTGGTTGGCGGGTTCTGGGTAGGCATCCATTTTTTCTACAATGAGAACGAGAGAGAGAGAGGGGGAGAATGGTATCAAGTTCCAGATGTAAGAGCATACACAGCAAAAACTGTTTAGCTTAAACCCCCCATACCCTATAAACGGGGGTCATACCAAAAGGGTATATCGAGCTTAATCTAGAGATGAGTTGTTCTCAACAACAACAACAAGTAAGAGCGCTGTAGTCAAGTGCCCCGGACTCCAAAATACACGCTCATACACGCACTAGCCTTCATGAAACAACCTACGGTAATGGAGACAGGCTAATAGAGGAACATGATCATAAGTAGTACCAGTTTTAAACATTGCGACATCCATAAGGCGACCTGGAAGTCAACTAACGCGAACTCAGATTGATCATGTTGTTGTGATCGACGGAAGGCACTCACAATCGAGTGTTCTAGTGCGATTTGAGTTGCCAACATAGACTCGGATCATCAACTTGTTGCAGCCAAAGTACGCACGTTCTAGTACACCTCGAAAGCTAAATGTCAATAAGCTGGACCTCTAAAGCCTACACAGCTAAACTTAACCAACTGCTCAGGGAAAACACACCATTCCCTTCTGGTGTAGGAATCTCTATGAGTACGGCTGCCAAGGAGATATTCGGATATGCCAAGCACCTTCGAAAGCAGACTTGGTATGATGAGGACTGCCGCGACGCTACTGCAGAATAAGACGCTGCCTACAGGAAAACTCTGCAGTCGGAAGCAACTCGGACTGTTAAAGAGCAATACCGAAAGAAAAGGAGAGAGGAGAAGGAAAAAGAATAAGCGATAAAGGCGCATGCGTGAGGAAGTCGAGATGCTATTCGGCATGGGTGAGACTTTAAAATTCTATAAAAAGATTAGACGACCAACTGAAGGATTCAAACTCGGAGACACACATTGTAAGGACGAAAATGGAAATCTGATTACAGATGTGACAAGACAAATGGAGAAGCTATTTCGCCAACCTGCTGGGAGGCGACAACGAACACAATACCGCCTCTGGAGAAGTAGCGACGCCACCAATCGACAACATAGAGATAGACCCACCGGACCATCACGAAGTCTGTGTCGTAGGGCGGGTCAATTTTTTTATGAGATAAGCGTATAGCAGATTCGGAATCTGCGATGAATTCTAAGAAAATTTCACGAAGAAACCCCATGTGTAAATTGAATTCCTAGCCCCCGCTGCGAAGCATGAAAATTTAAGGTTGCAGTATATTTTGGTATATTGAGGTTTGTACGGTTTTTTTTTTTTAAAAATAATACATTTTGTAAAGATATTATATTTTATTCTGATTCATTTTTTTATAATATAATTTATAAATATTTTTGTTTAATCAAATTTTTTTTAATAAAAATAACGAAAACACGCCATACACTGATGAAGTGGAAACCAAAAGTCTATAACTTTTTGACAATAAAACATATAGGTTTGCAATTTGAAATATATATTCAATATAATTTGGAAATTTAAGGTATTCAAAAAAAAGTGGGCGTGGCACGAAAGGGGGCGTAAAATACATTAGATGCCATTTTTCTTTATATCTAAAAATTTACAAAATTAATGAAAACAATGTTAAGTCATAATACAAAACGCTTATCAGCCATGCTCCGGTTTTCACTTAATTTTGCGAATTGCGATTTGAGCAAATTCGTACGATTTCAATTTAGTGTGCTCCGAATTTCGTCAGTTTTTGATATCGATAATGTTTCATTTCCAAACCGGTTTGTGTCATTCCACATAACAAAAACAGCTGATGAGCGCCATTTCAGATTTGTAAAGTTTGTTTTGCAATAATTCCAAGTGAAATTAAAATGCGTTTTTGATTTGCCATTGCCTGCTTTGAGGAAAAACGACGCCGTAAAATTCTTCAGCTAAGACGCAGACATCATTTATGGAAAAATATGTCAGTACTTTGTCAGATGAACGGTAAGTCATGTGTGCATAAAAATATGAACTTTATTTAAAATCAAAAGCTCATTATTTTTAGGTTCTGGGAATCATTTCGATTGGATAAACAAACATTTTTTAATATTTTATCCAAAATACGAGCAGATCTCAAATCATCCCGAATAGCGCAGTCAACTCAACTAGCAGCAGTGCTGCGGTATCTTGCCACTGGCTCTTACCAGTTGTCTGTTGCAAAGGATCACCATATAAACATGGGCAGGAGTACATTTGGGAATATACTTCACAACATTATTCAGTTGCTGGGAAAGCACAGTATGCACAGAGGAAATAAATTTGCAAATGACACCAGGATAAATTCAGAAATCGCGGGACTACTTTTACTCCAAATACCAACTTCCTAGCATTATCGCATGTGTAGATGGAACACACATTCAAATTAGAAAAACCTACAGCCGCATTTAACTCAACTGCCAACTTTTACCATTTGGCATTAATGGCAATCCGATCGCCCTTGGCAAATTCCCTGGCCAAATCAGGGTTATTTCTCATAAACTTGTGAATGATTTCATCCTGATTCGCATTTTTATGCTTGCCCCTAGACAGGCAAATTTAAATTATAACGAAACTTACATGTTTGGCTTGTTTCAATAATAAACACTCTTTAGAAACAGCTGACAGAGTTGCCAACGATCGTAGTCATCATTTTGCAACCATGCCGCTCACATTTTTACTATTAAAAAACTTGCTTGTAGTTCTGTGTGGTATTTGCTTAAATAATTTAAAACCATAATTAACCCACAACTAAAAATCATCAAGCTTGTATGAGAAGTTTAAGCATTGTTTCGTATCTTTTTACGTTCTGCTGATTACTTGGGCAACTCTAGCAATTCTATCGGTTATCGATAGTTATGTATCGATATATACCATAGCCAAAACGCAATTTGTTGTTGTCTAAAGGTATTTTGCTGCTCGTGCAATTTTGGGAGGGTTAGGAAAAAAATTGTTTAACACAAGAGTTCAATCCAAACTGTATAAGAGAGTCGACAAATACAATCTTAAAGAGTCAAAGAATGATCAAAAAATTGATTCATAGGATGGCAGCTCTTAACTGTAGCAATATTTTCCATTTACTTTTCATTTCACGGACTCAGACGTCGCCGGTTTTAAATAGGCGAAATTTTGCGATTTGCGAATTTCGGAGCAACTACTTTTGCGATTTAGCGACCAAATCGTAAAATTTTTGCGAAAGCGAAAATGGGAGCATGGCTGTATGTAATTGTTTAATTTTCACTAATTTCATACATTTATTCAACTTAATATTAAATATAAATAAAGTCAATTTTTAAAGTCATGCTTCGACTCGATTTGTGGATATTTTAAATGACTTTCTAAAGTTACTGACATAACGTCATCTACATTGTGTGGCATTACGCGTCGTGCGACATGTGTCAACAATTGCACACATCGTTCGGTTCCCTAAATGTGGGATGGAATTTCTGGATCTGCCAGTGGTATTTCCTCAGAATTTAAATACTCCAATTAGTGTTCATGTGGAATGTTAAAAGTTAACGGAGGTTCAAATAAGATGTCGTCGTTATCTAAGTCAACTAAATTCATATAATCTGTGCCGTCGAAATTAATTATATTCTTTTTATAAGACCGGAGCTTATAATTTTTCGTATCTTGTAATTTTTCGCGATAGTAAATAATTTTGTTAATAGCATTTTCTCGAACAGATTTTCTTTCATCGAAAAGCATTGCTAACCCAATTTTTTTTTGTATGGGCCAAACATGAATTGTTTTGTATTGCTTTGTTCACAATTTCTTGAAGATTTTTCGGCAAGAACAGTGCTGACCGAATAAAATTAAATAAAAGTTTACTGCCGTATACCACAGAGTTATAAAATTTGACATTAAAATACATTGGTATGTAAACTTTCATAATGAAATAAGTCAAAATTTTTAAATTGTTTGATGGTAAACTAAACTAGCGACATAAAGGCGTAAAATTCTGCTTGCTTTTGTCAACTAGCGCGAATGAACAATTTTTCCCGGTTTCATGTTGGCGACATCCTCTGAACACGAACCTTCCGATACAGCTTTGGCTATTCTATATAGATAAAAAAAACGTCAGTGGAAAGATTTTTGTCATCTTTACTTTCAACAGTTGGAGGCATATTCCCAAATGAAATGGGTTCAAAATGAGGTATAGTCTGCAAGAAAATGTTTGGTTCAAATTTGATGAAGTTGTATTAAAATTTAGTGCTTACCGGAAGTGTTGTTCACATGTCTCAAGTAACTTCGCCAAAGTGCCACAAGCAGTGGATGGTCCACTTGTCTTAGAATTTCCTAAGGCATTGTGCAAATGGCGTAGTGGAAGTTCGTTGAAATGTAGCAAACAAACAAACCAATGTAATGGATTACTTAAGCAAACTTCAAACTTTCGAATTATTCCATTTTCAATTTCAGTATTGGTAGGTTCTCCATCACAGCAAATTCCTATTAAGCCTGCTAGACTTAATTTTTTTTCCTCGAAGAATTCGCAA
>JBAMBO010001767.1:177500-343602 GCA_037044535.1 Lordiphosa magnipectinata | reverse complement strand
GTCTGCGTAATTGAATGAGACTTGTCTTATTGCAGGTACTGATTGTATTTTGGTTAATCCAAGGGTAAATTGTCTACAAATAGGTAAATCATTTTTATGACAAAGGCTGATTGCCGAAGCCTGTAACTTAACAGATAAAATTTTAATATGTTATGTTAGCTGTAAGGGGGTGGAAAGTGGTCCAAAATGGGCTGTATTTTTTATTACGGTACGGGACATTGTTCGGATTTTCCAACATCTGTGTAGGCAGTTTTTTAAGCAGGGACCCGCTGCTCAGGAACAGGTAGCGGCTGCACGCGTGCAGGTGCCCCCTGCTCGCTGCGTAAAGGAGTTGTTGTTGTTCATATTTGCATATGCAAAAAAATTTGTAGAGAATTTATGACATTAAAACGTTTACGTCTGCGTAATTGAATGACACTTGTCTTATTGCAGGTTTAGTGCATTATCAACAATAATTACAAATCATAGATGTAACTTGTCTAAGAAAACCATTCAAGATTTGATAATTGCAAAGTTAATTATGACATTATAAAACAATCCAAATGTAAATATTGAATAAAAACATTTCAAAAATAAATTTTATTTCTTGGATATATCAATAATCTCAATTGCCTCTGCTGCGAAAAATGTGCTGCTACCAATACTCGGTGCCTTAAAAAACTGCCCATACAGGAGTCGGGATATCCGAACAATGACCGGTACCGTAATAAAACATACAGCCCATTTTGGACCACTTTCCACCCAGTTACAGCTTACGTAACATATTAAAATTATACCTGTGTTAAGTTACAGGTTTCGGCAATCAGCCTTTGTCATAAAAATGATTTACCTATTTGTAGACAATTTACCCTTGGATTAACCAAAATACAATCAGTACCTGCAATAAGACAAGTCTCATTCAATTACGCAGACGTAAATATTTAACGTCATAAATTCTCTTCAACCTTCTTTGCACATGCAAATATGAACAACAACAACCCCTTTTACGCAGCGAGCAGCGTGCAGTTGCTCACGAGCAGCCGCACCCTGCTCACGAGCAGCGGCTACCTGCTCGCGGGCAACGGGTCCCTGCTCGCGAGTAGAGTGCAGTCCCTGCTCATCCCTGCTCACGAGCAGCGAGCAGCAGCTGCACGCTGTTCGCGGACTACCGCTCGCTGCTCAGAGCGGGAGTCAAAAAGAGTCACTGCAGGCTGCTCGCGAGCGAGCAATTCCGAACCCTGGATGTGTTGTTCAGAACTTAACGAAAGCAATAATTCGTATATCGCTCTGACAGAGTCAATCATAGTGCGCAAAGACGACGACGATGGTCTTTGCATTTTTGGAAGGTCGAATAATTTAGAGATGCTATTGAACACGATAAGACAATCATTGTCGTAAACCTGTTTCAACGCTGCTAAAGCCTTTGGGTAATTATCATCAGTCACCTGATATGCTTTAACAGTGCCTAATGCTTCCTGATCCAAGCAAGAGAGTAAATGATTGAATTTTTCAATGTTTGAAAGTGACAGGTCATTATCTGTTAGATTTTCAAACAAGCCGATAAAGTTTTTGTACTCGCTGTACTCTCCGACAAATCGAGGCAATTTCATACTGGGAAGTTGCTTATTCTGCGACGTTGACCCAATAAGAGTGGAACTAGCAATATTTTCCCGTTGCACTCGCTTGCTCTTACTAATGAGCAAGGCCTTAGTTGAGACGCACAAGCTTTCCAACTCAGCTCTGGAGACAAGAGCAGGATCGATACTATCCAATTCTTTTTGTATGTCGAATGCATTATCCTTGTATCGATTTAATATTTCTAGCCTACATTCAGCTTCAATTCGATCTAGCTTAACAGATTTATCTTGAACTGACTTTTTAATGCGCTGGATATCCTTCGAAATATTTGCATGAGCCTGCAACAGGCTATCCAACTTTCCAGAATCTGACTCGTCCAACATAGATTTATTCTTTCCCTTTTTTCTAACCGTATTGATGCGCAATCTGAGCAAACGACTAAAAATTGTATATAAATAAATCTTTATATTGCACCGATCAGAACTAGTCAATTAAAATCAAAACCGAGCTCAGTATTTTCGAATTAACCCACTGTGCGTAAATACGAATGACAGATAATGCTTCTTCTGGCCCACTGTGCAGCTCCTCCTAGTTGACACACTCACACAAAACCAATTTAAGTGTATATGTGAACCTATGAAATAAGAAGAAACGCCAATGCAAAAACAAACGCAAAGCCAACAATATTCATGCAAGTGCACAATACACTTTGCAGGTAGCGAGAAGTCCGTTACTTCGATCGAGCACGGAGAGAGATCCAAAGGGCGCTAGCAACAGGCGCTTATGCTAGCAGAAAACGAAAGTGCAAAAAATCTAACTGTATGCTCAGCGCAAAAATAATAAAACAACACCAACACCACGCAGTTGGATGCAGCTGCGATCAAGTTCGCCGAACTATGAATGACAGCAAAGGATGACGCCGAAAATATAACGGTGATGAACAACAACTACCAAATTAGGCTGGACCACAAATTTTTAGGTTAAGCGCACAAAACTGCATGTATATGATGTACGAATAAATGTATGCAAATGGACATGTATTACAGTTTAACTTTTTATTGCATTTAAGCTGTTCATTTTTTAGATATGTATCTATTAAAAAGTTGTTATGTGCCGAATTCTAAATAAATTTTGGGCCACTCTAATATTTCTTTGGCGCGTGCTTATGTGAGGTGATTACATGTGTATGTGCGTGTGTTACATCACCACGCGTACATCAATATGCTCTCACATTCATACATATGTATTTCCTTTATTTAATTATTTTCACTGCACTTTGCACAAGAATGGTTGCACATTTATTTAGCCTTCGTTACCTGTTGTGTACTGCCCTGATGAGACTGACAATCCATTTGATTTTGATGATGATGCAGGCACATCCAGGCACTTCTAGGCAATCAAATAAAATTCCACAATATCCAAATTCCAAACAAATCCAAATTCCAAACAAAATCCTTGTCCAGTCCAAAGTCCACCCGGGGGCGCCAAAAATGTTGGGGTAATTAGTCACCTCAACTTCTAACGTGTCACAGCATAGACACAATGCAACTCGGTTCCAAACGAAAAGAAATCAAAGGGGGTTGTCCGGACACAGGGGCAAAAATATACACACGTCTTGTCGCTTTCAATAGAAAATTTGGAGTGCCCTTTAATTTGCCAAATTCATTGCTTATAGCCAGCTCGCTTATCTGCATGCATGCATGTGTGCGTGTGCAGATCATTGAGAAGATAAATATACAGATCAAACGAGAGAGCAATTAAGAGCATAAGAGAGGCTTCAGATAAGAACTGACTTAAGAGTTAACAAACTTCAGGTATATTTACAATAATTATGCTGGCTGCAACCAGCTGTGGCGATTAACACTAATAAATTCATAACAAGGTGAAATGCCTTAACAATGACCTCTTGGCCTACTTCAAAAGTCCGAACTTTACTCCGCAGATCATAAGTTCTTTGGTTGGTCGAATATGCTTTCTGTAAATGTTTTTGAACGTTGGCATGAATGTTCGAAAATTCATCTAGCCGGTTTCGTTTGGCTGTTCCCTCTTTTAACAATTCTAAGTTTTCTAGCAGTTTCCGGCCCATCACGACCATGGGTAAGCATGTTTTGCCCGAAAACGGCTAGATATCGGGAAATCCCGATGGATTGGTGAATGTTGCTCTGAAGTAAGTTCTTAATGCTACTCAAGTAGCAGTCCCAAGCACGTTGGTCTGAGCGCAGGTATGATCGCAAAGCGGCATTTATGGATCTATTAACGCGCTCAGACGCGTTGGATTGAGGCGAATATGCTGCCGTAAAACGGTGTTATATCCTATATCGATTTAGAAAAGTGGCGAAGTCCTGGATTCTAAATTGGCTGCCATTGTCGCTGACTACCATTTGTGGTACACCAAAGCACTCAAACACATCTTCTTTAAAAATGGTAATGATTAATAATAATAATAATAAATTTATTTAAAACCAATTATACACATGCTTTATACAAAAAATTTCAAAAGAAAATATAACATACAAAAAATTTCAAAAGAAAATATAACATATCTAATTGCTAGAGGTTTTAAATAGTACTCGACTATGACTATATGTCGTCAGTCGGAGAATTCGCTTCTATTACTTTGTTGAGTTTTGTTTTATTTTATTTGAGGGTTCCCTAGATACCATACAAAAAGTCTTACTACACCCTGCTTCCCCGCTCGGCGCGAGATACAGGATCGTTGGGACCTAGTGTCGGATTAGGGGCCCACCAAATTTCTTTAGTTTATATTATTTGTGTTGTTGTGTTTTAAAAATATTCCGCCAAAATCCGTTTCCTATACTGGGTGGCCTGTTGCAGAAACTCTACTAAGCCCTTCCAATTAGTGTCGCTCGCATCATTTAAAATGTCTCTAATCTGAGTTGGGCTTAAGACAGGTTGGCTAAAACATAAAATTCTGTGCTCTCGTAGTATTGGACATCTACCCAGAAAATGATTTATGTCCTCTACCTCATTTGTGTTGCACAATTCGCATTTACTAGTTGGTCCTGTAATGAATCTGTTTCCATTTAAGAGTATCATGTCACTTCTTGCCTTAATAATCCATGACACTGCTCGGGTATCTACTTGTGCATATTTTTTGCCGACGGTATGGTCAAGTTCTCGGTAAATTCTCCATTCGTTTCTTAATTTTTGCTGCACGAGTTCTGTAAGTCTGTGTCTCTTAAGCTCCGCTAATAGTGCAATGCGATTGACATTCCATAAGGTCTCGTTGCCCCAGTTCCACTCTATGTTATGCAATGAGCTCAGTGTGAATAGCTCTTTTGCCCAGAATACATTTATATCCAATACCAACTGCGACAGGATTCGTGGCAACCTATGGCTATCATATATAAACAGAGTTTTGTAGATATACCGAAGGTGCTGGTCCAGCATGTAGAATCTGCTACCGTATCGGCCGCGTTGAATGGCCGCAGGGCTTCAAATTCAAGTTAGTTTTTAAAATACAAAATACAATAGAACTACTGACTTGCAGGAAGAGGAGCTAAACGATGAATGGCACGTTTGAACAATCCAGATTTAGTTCTTACGACGGCAACTCGAACTTTGCCATCCGTGCCTTTGACCGTTTCCTCGACGATACCCATTATCCACCGCTGCGGTGGAGTATTGTCCTCCTGGATGACGACTACGGTACCGATTTCCAAATTTTTGGACTCCTTGGTCCACTTTTGCCGTTGGTGGAGACTGAGCAGGTAGTCTCTTGACCAGTCGTCCCAAAACCGATGCTTGATGCCTGATGTCAACTGCCATCGTTTCAAGCAACTCATCTTGTCGTCTGGTATGGGCTGCGTTGATGCGAATGGCAGCGCTACGAGCGTTGTCCCGACGAGCAAATGGGCTGGAGTTAGTACTTCGCCATCGTTTGGGTTGCTGCTGAGCGCGACTAGCGGTCGCGAGTTCAGTATGGCTTCTACCTCCACCAGCACCGTTTCCAGCTCGTCCTGGCGCATTATAATATTGCCGATGGCCTTGAGCAGCAGGTTCTTTGTGGATTTGACTGCCGCCTCCCAAAGACCGCCAAAATGCGGTGCTCGTGGAGGGATGAATGCAAAGGTTATCCCCTTTGTTGCAGCAAACGCTGAAATAGCATCCTTGGGATCCTGAAACCGGTCCTTGAGGGTCTCCAGGGTTCGTGGCAGCACCCTCGAAATTTGTGGCATTGTCGCAGTACAGGCGTTTGACAAGTCCACGACGGCCAATGAACCTAGACAAGCACATAATAAATGAATTAGACGTGAGATCGGTAACTACTTCAATATGAACAGCTTTAGAAGCAAAGCAGACAAACACGGCTATGTACATTTTTACAGGTGCCTTGCCACGGATTCCTAAGGTGATCGATACTGGACCTAAAAAGTCCACTCCGCTGACTTCAAATGGTCGACATCCATGAAGTCGATCAGCGGGTAGGTTTCCCATTATTTGGGACAACAACATTGGTTTATAGCGAAAACACAACACACACTGCCGAACCACTGCATTACACGCCTCACGCGCATTGACTACCCGTATTTGCTGGCGAAGAAGGCCAACTTAAACAAGTGGGTTTGCGTGGCAATTTGTACGGTGTAGATACTCGATGTACAGTGTGACAAACCGACATTTCTTTGGCATCTACAAAGGGAATTTGGCACTGTGTGGCAAAGGTGCTTTTAACAATCGACCTCCCACTCGCAACAACTCTAGCTTTCGTTTTCCCTATTGATGTGGATAAAGAAATGGTGTCAACTTTTGGTACGATGGTTGCAAGTTTAATGACCTTTTCAACCTGGAAGTTTCCTCTGCAAATACAACGTTCTGAATCACAGAGACAATTGATAAAAACGCAAAGTTCAATTCAGACGCCGAAGGTACCAGTGAAGAATATTCAGAGCTCAATCCATTTATGAATCGAAACATATAGGATATGATGCGAAGAATTTTTAGGATATGATGCGAAGAAACCAGAACGAGTCTCTGAGCTCTACAGTTGAGCAGCCACGGGACACTATTTCAGCCGGATTCTCCTTTGTTGAAACATGAAACCAAGTTGCGTCCGCAGTTATTTCTTGGATATTTGCAACTCTGTTGCCGAATCTGACCAGAAGACGATGTGATCCACAGGAACATCTAGCAAAGGTTTCACATTCTTCCATAAATTCGCTAGCAGTTGTGCCGCGCACAACTCCAATCGAGGGATTGACTTTGTTTTTATGGGGGCTACTTTAGATTTGGCCGTAAGCAATCGAACAAAAACGCCATGGCTGGTTTCGATCCGCGTATATAAACAGCAGCCGAATGCTCTCGAAGAAGCATCTGCAAAACGATGGATTTGCAAAGCACAACCTTTCGACACGCCAACATGTCTGGGAATTGAAAGTGTATCCAATTCAGAAAAACATTGGGTTACAGTTTCCAAATTATGCTATAACTGATCTGGAATTGGATCATCCCAGCCCAAGCCATGAAGCCACATTTCTTGGAGCAGAATTTTGGCACGATTAATTATGGGGCTTAATAAACCCAACGGATCATAGAGCCTAGACACAAACGACAAGATTAACCGCTTCGTTATCACTAAATCCAATGTCATCTCCCTTATGGAGTACTTAAAATCATCCTCTTTTGGATTTTAGGTTTCTTCTTGGTGACCAATCGGGATCGCGTCATCAGCTGGTTGATTTCCAAGCTGCTCACAATTTGTCGACCACTTTGTAAGGGTAAATCCAAAGGATTTTAAAACAGTGATTAGCTCTTTCCGTAATAAACGCAGCTCTTCAGCAGTATCTGCACCAGATGGTAGATCGTCAACGTAAAAATCAAAGGCTAATGACTTGGAAGCCAAAGGATAAGTATTTGCACACAGATCGCTGAGATACTTCAAGCACCGAATAGCCAAAAGCGGCGCGGAAGCTGTCCCATACGTTACTGTGTTTAAACGAAACATTTAAAGTGGGTCAGTGGGGTGTTCTCTCCAGACGATTAATTGGAAATTACGCTGGGTCTCGTCAACTTCGACTTGACGGTACATTTTGGTGATGTCGGCAGTAACTGCGCATGGGCGAAGGCGGAACTGCAGCAATGTCGAATATAATGGTGCCTGAATGGTTGGACCAACCATGAGCACGTCGTTTTTTGTGACATTTGAGAGGATGTTTTGCTAGACGCATCAAAAGAGACACGCAGCTGAGTAGATGTGCTTTGTGGTCTTAGCACGCATTGATGTGGGATAAAATAATGCGGCTCTATCGGGATAACGTTATTGGTTGCATTCATATGTCCTAGCGCAATGTACTCTTTCATGAAGTCATTATACATGCGATAAACATCGGGTTGCTTGGAAATTTTCCTTTCCAACGCTAAAAACCGACGCTTTGCTGTGTGGTAAGAGGTGCCTAGGCACTGTGGATTTGATTTAATGGCTACGTAACGCTAAGGCGACCCGAGGGCAAAATTGAATGATTGTGTCGATAAAAGACTTCTCACAAAGCAGCTGATCTGGAGTAAGTAAGTGCGATTTCAATGCATTTGGATTTTCTTCCAACTCCCAGAACTTTCGAACAAGTTGATCCACAGAGCAGAGATCTTCTATTGCGCTAGTAAGCGACGCTGAAATGGGCTCAGTTGAACTATCGGCTCGACAACGACCAGAAACAATCCATCCAAATGCGGTGGCCTTCAATGTCGGCGAATCTTTATTTCCCTTAATTTGCCCATCCCTAAGCAAGTCAAAAAATGTGTCTGCTCCTAATAGCAGGTTTATACGTTGTGGTTTGTAAAAGAGCGGATTAGCTAGCTCTATCGTTTCTGGGATATCGACATTGACAACTAGATTTTCCGGCTGGTACAACGAAATTGACCTTAAAACACCGAAATCGCTTGTCATTTCGAATTCGTTGACACGCGAGGCGATTGATGTCTGCACAGAGTGACGAACTGCTGAACGAGATTTTCCGATGCCTAACAAGCTTATATATTTTCTCGTCCTCTCCAACTTAAGCTGATTTGCCAAATCTTCTGTAATGAAGTTGACTTGCGACCCCGAATCTAAAAGCGCTCTGGCCATCTGAAATGATCCATGTTGATTTTTATTATTTTAACAACAGCTGTTGCCAGAACCACCTGATCAGACACATTGCTAGCCAAATTGACTGACGATCGTTGGATGGGAGCAGAAGTCAGAGGTACTGGAGGATGGTTAGATGTTGTTACTTGTGTAGATTCTGCAGCATATCGATGCAGTAAGGTATGGTGAGGCTTCGAACAGACTCTACACGTGCTGGATTTACACGCTGAGACTGAATGGCCTTTACGCAGGCAATTTATGCACAAAGAACAGGCTTTAACAAATTTAAACCGCTTATCGCATGAAATTGCTGCAAACGAGGAACAAGATTGAATGAAATGATCATCTGACTTACAGAATGAACATTTGGGATCACGAGGTTGACTGGGCTTCGATACAGCCAATGATGTTTTGCCAGGTTTTCTAGTCATTTCGGAGTTCGACTTTCGATTGCCTGAATGCCCTGACGATGACTCCTCAGCCGAAAGATGCTGATATCGCTTGTTTAAAGCAAGTTCACAGTCATTCCATAATGGAAGCTTGCTTTAGTCAAGACTTTCCTCCCACTTTGATCGAGTTTTAGTGTCTACATTGCTCATAACCAAATGAATAAGCATGGCATGTGAGATGTGTTCAGGGTTCGGAATTGCACATTGCTCGCTGCTCGTAAGTGCAGATAGCAGCTGCTCGCGAGCAGGGACCCTCTGCTCGTGAGCAGGGATGTGTTGCTCGCGAGCAGAGTGCAGTTGCTCGCGAGCAGCACTTGCTCGTCTGCGTAATTGAATGAGACTTGTCTTATTGCAGGTACTGATTGTATTTTGGTTAATCCAAGGGTAAATTGTCTACAAATAGGTAAATCATTTTTATGACAAAGGCTGATTGCCGAAGCCTGTAACTTAACAGATAAAATTTTAATATGTTATGTTAGCTGTAAGGGGGTGGAAAGTGGTCCAAAATGGGCTGTATTTTTTATTACGGTACGGGACATTGTTCGGATTTTCCAACATCTGTGTAGGCAGTTTTTTAAGCAGGGGCCCGCTGCTCAGGAGCAGGTAGCGGCTGCACGCGTGCAGGTGCCCCCTGCTCGCTGCGTAAAGGAGTTGTTGTTGTTCATATTTGCATATGCAAAAAAATTTGTAGAGAATTTATGACATTAAAACGTTTACGTCTGCGTAATTGAATGACACTTGTCTTATTGCAGGTTTAGTGCATTATCAACAATAATTACAAATCATAGATGTAACTTGTCTAAGAAAACCATTCAAGATTTGATAATTGCAAAGTTAATTATGACATTATAAAACAATCCAAATGTAAATATTGAATAAAAACATTTCACAAATAAATTTTATTTCTTGGATATATCAATAATCTCAATTGCCTCTGCTGCGAAAAATGTGCTGCTACCAATACTCGGTGCCTTAAAAAACTGCCCATACAGGAGTCGGGATATCCGAACAATGACCGGTACCGTAATAAAACATACAGCCCATTTTGGACCACTTTCCACCCAGTTACAGCTTACGTAACATATTAAAATTATACCTGTGTTAAGTTACAGGTTTCGGCAATCAGCCTTTGTCATAAAAATGATTTACCTATTTGTAGACAATTTACCCTTGGATTAACCAAAATACAATCAGTACCTGCAATAAGACAAGTCTCATTCAATTACGCAGACGTAAATATTTAACGTCATAAATTCTCTTCAACCTTCTTTGCACATGCAAATATGAACAACAACAACCCCTTTTACGCAGCGTGCAGTTGCTCACGAGCAGCCGCACCCTGCTCACGAGCAGCGGCTACCTGCTCGCGGGCAACGGGTCCCTGCTGGCGAGCAGAGTGCAGTCCCTGCTCATCCCTGCTCACGAGCAGCGAGCAGCAGCTGCACGCTGTTCGCGGACTACCGCTCGCTGCTCAGAGCGGGAGTCAAAAAGAGTCACTGCAGGCTGCTCGCGAGCGAGCAATTCCGAACCCTGGATGTGTTGTTCAGAACTTAACGAAAGCAATAATTCGTATATCGCTCTGACAGAGTCAATCATAGTGCGCAAAGACGACGACGATGGTCTTTGCATTTTTGGAAGGTCGAATAATTTAGAGATGCTATTGAACACGATAAGACAATCATTGTCGTAAACCTGTTTCAACGCTGCTAAAGCCTTTGGGTAATTATCATCAGTCACCTGATATGCTTTAACAGTGCCTAATGCTTCCTGATCCAAGCAAGAGAGTAAATGATTGAATTTTTCAATGTTTGAAAGTGACAGGTCATTATCTGTTAGATTTTCAAACAAGCCGATAAAGTTTTTGTACTCGCTGTACTCTCCGACAAATCGAGGCAATTTCATACTGGGAAGTTGCTTATTCTGCGACGTTGACCCAATAAGAGTGGAACTAGCAATATTTTCCCATTGCACTCGCTTGCTCTTACTAATGAGCAAGGCCTTAGTTGAGACGCACAAGCTTTCCAACTCAGCTCTGGAGACAAGAGCAGGATCGATACTATCCAATTCTTTTTGTATGTCGAATGCATTATCCTTGTATCGATTTAATATTTCTAGCCTACATTCAGCTTCAATTCGATCTAGCTTAACAGATTTATCTTGAACTGACTTTTTAATGCGCTGGATATCCTTCGAAATATTTGCATGAGCCTGCAACAGGCTATCCAACTTTCCAGAATCTGACTCGTCCAACATAGATTTATTCTTTCCCTTTTTTCTAACCGTATTGATGCGCAATCTGAGCAAACGACTAAAAATTGTATATAAATAAATCTTTATATTGCACCGATCAGAACTAGTCAATTAAAATCAAAACCGAGCTCAGTATTTTCGAATTAACCCACTGTGCGTAAATACGAATGACAGATAATGCTTCGTCTGGCCCACTGTGCAGCTCCTCCTAGTTGACACACTCACACAAAACCAATTTAAGTGTATATGTGAAGCTATGAAATAAGAAGAAACGCCAATGCAAAACCAAACGCAAAGCCAACAATATTCATGCAAGTGCACAATACACTGTGCAGGTAGCGAGAAGTCCGTTACTTCGATCGAGCACGGAGAGAGATCCAAAGGGCGCTAGCAACAGGCGCTTATGCTAGCAGAAAACGAAAGTGCAAAAAATCTAACTGTATGCTCAGCGCAAAAATAATAAAACAACACCAACACCACGCAGTTGGATGCAGCTGCGATCAAGTTCGCCGAACTATGAATGACAGCAAAGGATGACGCCGAAAATATAACGGTGATGAACAACAACTACCAAATTAGGCTGGACCACAAATTTTTAGGTTAAGCGCACAAAACTGCATGTATATGATGTACGAATAAATGTATGCAAATGGACATGTATTACAGTTTAACTTTTTATTGCATTTAAGCTGTTCATTTTTTAGATATGTATCTATTAAAAAGTTGTTATGTGCCGAATTCTAAATAAATTTTGGGCCACTCTAATATTTCTTTGGCGCGTGCTTATGTGAGGTGATTACATGTGTATGTGCGTGTGTTACATCACCACGCGTACATCAATATGCTCTCACATTCATACATATGTATTTCCTTTATTTAATTATTTTCACTGCACTTTGCACAAGAATGGTTGCACATTTATTTAGCCTTCGTTACCTGTTGTGTACTGCCCTGATGAGACTGACAATCCATTTGATTTTGATGATGATGCAGGCACATCCAGGCACTTCTAGGCAATCAAATAAAATTCCACAATATCCAAATTCCAAACAAATCCAAATTCCAAACAAAATCCTTGTCCAGTCCAAAGTCCACCCGGGGGCGCCAAAAATGTTGGGGTAATTAGTCACCTCAACTTCTAACGTGTCACAGCATAGACACAATGCAACTCGGTTCCAAACGAAAAGAAATCAAAGGGGGTTGTCCGGACACAGGGGCAAAAATATACACACGTCTTGTCGCTTTCAATAGAAAATTTGGAGTGCCCTTTAATTTGCCAAATTCATTGCTTATAGCCAGCTCGCTTATCTGCATGCATGCATGTGTGCGTGTGCAGATGATTGAGAAGATAAATACACAGATCAAACGAGAGAGCAATTAAGAGCATAAGAGAGGCTTCAGATAAGAACTGACTTAAGAGTTAACAAACTTCAGGTATATTTACAATAATTATGCTGGCTGCAACCAGCTGTGGCGATTAACACTAATAAATTCATAACAAGGTGAAATGCCTTAACAATGACCTCTTGGCCTACTTCAAAAGTCCGAACTTTACTCCGCAGATCATAAGTTCTTTGGTTGGTCGAATATGCTTTCTGTAAATGTTTTTGAACGTTGGCATGAATGTTCGAAAATTCATCTAACCGGTTTCGTTTGGCTGTTCCCTCTTTTAACAATTCTAAGTTTTCTAGCAGTTTCCGGCCCATCACGACCATGGGTAAGCATGTTTTGCCCGAAAACGGCTAGATATCGGGAAATCCCGATGGATTGGTGAATGTTGCTCTGAAGTAAGTTCTTAATGCTACTCAAGTAGCAGTCCCAAGCACGTTGGTCTGAGCGCAGGTATGATCGCAAAGCGGCATTTATGGATCTATTAACGCGCTCAGACGCGTTGGATTGAGGCGAATATGGTGCCGTAAAACGGTGTTATATCCTATATCGATTTAGAAAAGTGGCGAAGTCCTGGATTCTAAATTGGCTACCATTGTCGCTGACTACCATTTGTGGTACACCAAAGCACTCAAACACATCTTCTTTAAAAATGGTAATGATTAATAATAATAATAATAAATTTATTTAAAACCAATTATACACATGCTTTATACAAAAAATTTCAAAAGAAAATATAACATACAAAAAATTTCAAAAGAAAATATAACATATCTAATTGCTAGAGGTTTTAAATAGTACTCGACTATGACTATATGTCGTCAGTCGGAGAATTCGCTTCTATTACTTTGTTGAGTTTTGTTTTATTTTATTTGAGGGTTCCCTAGATACCATACAAAAAGTCTTACTACACCCTGCTTCCCCGCTCGGCGCGAGATACAGGATCGTTGGGACCTAGTGTCGGGTTAGGGGCCCACCAAATTTCTTTAGTTTATATTATTTGTGTTGTTGTGTTTTAAAAATATTCCGCCAAAATCCGTTTCCTATACTGGGTGGCCTGTTGCAGAAACTCTACTAAGCCCTTCCAATTAGTGTCGCTCGCATCATTTAAAATGTCTCTAATCTGAGTTGGGCTTAAGACAGGTTGGCTAAAACATAAAATTCTGTGCTCTCGTAGTATTGGACATCTACCCAGAAAATGATTTATGTCCTCTACCTCATTTGTGTTGCACAATTCGCATTTACTAGTTGGTCCTGTAATGAATCTGTTTCCATTTAAGAGTATCATGTCACTTCTTGCCTTAATAATCCATGACACTGCTCGGGTATCTACTTGTGCATATTTTTTGCCGACGGTATGGTCAAGTTCTCGGTAAATTCTCCATTCGTTTCTTAATTTTTGCTGCACGAGTTCTGTAAGTCTGTGTCTCTTAAGCTCCGCTAATAGTGCAATGCGATTGACATTCCATAAGGTCTCGTTGCCCCAGTTCCACTCTATGTTATGCAATGAGCTCAGTGTGAATAGCTCTTTTGCCCAGAATACATTTTTATCCAATACCAACTGCGACAGGATACGTGGCAACCTATGGCTATCATATATAAACAGAGTTTTGTAGATATACCGAAGGTGCTGGTCCAGCATGTAGAATCTGCTACCGTATCTATCCGTATCTAGAGCAAGTGAATAGTGTGGCGTTGTTTGTGGCAGGTTATAGATACGCTTAATGAAAAAGGCTTCCAGCTTATCCACTTCCTCATGTTGGCCATAGCCCCAGACTTGCGCTCCGTAAGCTTGTATTGCCCTACACACGGCTTCATAAATTTTCCACTTCATTTCAGCGGAGACATTGTTTTTGGCGAGAAGGCTCTTCCAGGTTATGTTGATGCTTAGCTTTGCAGCCGCAGTTCTTGCTTTAACATGCTTCTTGAAATTTAAAGTGGGCGTCAACATAACTCCTAGATATTTGTACTCAGGTACAATCTTTATGGGTTCACCCTGAAATTTCCACTTTTCATTCTTTGCAAGTCGCCCTCCTTTCCTGAATACCATTATTTCCGATTTGGCCATATTCACTTCCATATTCCAAGTCTGACAATAAATTTCCAGGCGATCGATCATTTCCTGCAGTACAATGACTTCATCAGCCATTATAACTATGTCATCCGCATATAATAAAAGGCGTATATTTTCACTTCCCACTGTTAGGCCGCCACCTATGCTATCATGGAGATCGTCTAGGAAGAGCGCAAACAAGAGAGGCGACAGTAGACAGCCCTGCCTCACTCCGATATTTGTTTCGAAATAACCAGATAGCTCCGTGCCTGTCCAGACTGCCACATTCGTGTTTGCATAAATATTCTCCAGCACATTTAGGAATTTGGTCGAGACTCCCATCGAATACAATTTGTACATCAAAAGCTTCCTTGGGATTTTATCAAACGCAGCACGAAAGTCGACAAAGAAGGCGTATATTTTCTTTCTCTCCTCTTGTTTCAGATACACTATGGATATTAAGTTGTATATGTTGTCCACAGTCGAATATCCTTCTCGAAATCCGGCTTGATACTCTTTTAATTTGTCGTGACACTTAACCCAATTTGATAGTCGACTGTTCAGAATGCCCATAAAAACTTTCGCTATGCAATTTATAAAGGAAATCCCTCGGTAATTTTGTGGCAAGTCTGGGTCACCTTTTTTGAAAATTGGGAATACTACACTCGATGTGCAAGTTTCTTCAATTCTTCCTGTGTCCAGCATGTCATTATAGACTACAGCCAGTGAGTCTATGAAGGCCATCGGGGCATTTATATAGAATTCATATGGTATTCTATCTTCTCCTGGTGCTTTGTTTAGCTTTACATGATCCAGTATTTTCAATATTTCGGTCCTGGTTATGTGCATATCCAACAAATCATCTGTTGCAAAGGTCCTCACAAAAATAATATCCGCTGCAGTTTGTACTGGGCTCAGTAGATTTTGGAAATAGCTCTGAAAATCGGTCGCTGAGATGTTGTTTCCTGTCTGGAAGTGGCTATTTTTGAGCTCTCGTGCCACTTTCCACCATCCTTTGCTGTCTTTTACCTCATCCAACTTCTCTCCCAGTTGCTGCCAGTACTTAGTTCTTTTTTCCAAGCAGAGGAGTCGGTATTTCTTGTTATTTTCGACATAGGCCTTTCTTATATTCTCATCTCCCGATGTTACAGACTTATTAAGCAGCTTCAGAACTTTCTTACGCTCCAAGAAGCAGTCCAAATCGAACCATTTCTGTTTACTTTTGAATTTTGGCTCTGTTGGCGTAGGGACAGCAGATTTTATAACCTCTTGTAGTTTGCCTAAACTTAGGCAGTTCGCGTCCAACTGCATCGCTGTCAATGATGTCGTAACTTTGCAATGAAAATGTTCAGCCAAAGATGGTCTCCAGATGTATTTTGGAAGCAGGTTCAGTTTTTTAGTGCTATCTTTTCCGTGTAAAGATATTTTTAATCTCAGAGGCAGGTGATCCGACCAACTCTGCCTCTCCACACTAAAATCTGCTATATTTGGCAAAGCATACTGCGATGCTGCCACAATATCATTTGTCGACCTGCCTACCGTGCTTATGTAGGTAAAATCACCAAGTTTGTCTCCTTTTGTTAGTCCATTGAGCACGATAAGGCCTTTATCATCACTAAATTCCATGAAATATTTCCCATTGCTGTCCTCCACTTTATCTCTTGCTTTTCGACCTGACGAGTTTCCAAGGGAAGGCATATCCAGACCTTCAGGCATTTCTTGAGCTAGTTCACCTATCCTAACATTTAGATCTCCAATTATAATGGGGTTTTCAGGTTGATGCTAAGCAAGGAAGTCTTCCACTTTACGAAAATCGTTTCTCCAATTGGTGCCTCTTATGTACGACGCTACTAGAGTAAGGCTCGTTTGCTGCGTTCTCAATGTAAGTGCTTGTAATCCGTTTTCGTTTATTCTTTCGTATTTAACGCCAAAGTCCTCTAAACTGCCATTGACCCCTAAGAGCATACCTCCAATTCCTCTGCCAAAATTTGCGAATCTGACAGCAGGCGTCCAAAATGTTTTAAATCCGCTAAAATACTTGGAAAATTTTGATATATTTTCTTCCATCACATGCGTTTCTATAAGGATAAATATTTCAAAGGACTTTACATATTCGAAGAAACGAGTGTCTAAAATTTTGTTTTCTAGGCCGTGTATATTGTAGGATAATATGTTTATTTCAAGATTGAATTTATTTGCTTTTTCTGTGTTATTTTTATAATATGAGTTATTTAAGTGTATGGTATTTGCTTTTTCTTGTAATCTCCGACTGACCCCTCTTAGTTTTTTGTCTCTAAATGTTGTAAAATTTCATAAAAATTTAAATTTATTTTAAGACCATCCCCATATATTTGCTTAAGAACCTGCTCAGCATCGCTCCTCTGGCTCATGAGAACTCTGTCTTTGTTCCAGTAGAACCATTTCCCTTCAATTTGCATTCTATCGTTGCGAATCTGGACTCTCCTGTTTTTAGTAAAGCTTAAGAGATCCTTGCGTATTGCTAGCATTGCTTTCTTTTGCAGAAGCCGTTCGCTTGTGAGATCCTGTTCTATAGATATCTGCGTTCCTGCTAGTTTTTTGGTATGTTTGAGAAAGTCATGGACCATTGTTGACGATCCTAATTCCACCAGTATGCCCATTTTTCCTTCCGACTCGTACAGTTTTCTTGCGTGCTCAATGGTTACTCGGGAAGGTATTTTTAGCGTATTTCTTGCCAACAGATTGAACGCCTCATAAGCTGATTCCATTGCCTCAATGCCTTTGATGATGATATTTCGCCGTTTGATCGCCTCCTCCATAAGTGATATGCGCCGGTCTGCAGCATCTTTACTAGCTTTGATTACTGCTATCTCTTCTCGAAGCTCTTGGTTTTCAGCTGCAAGTTGATCTGTTTTGACAGCCACTTCATTAATCCGACCCACGGCGTCCTCAAGATCCTGTTTGGTCACCATATCCTTAAACTTTTCATCAAGTGTGCATTCCACAGTTTCTTTCATAGCCTGCATAAGCTCTTGGACTGTCATCCTAGATACAAGCTGGTCAGGAGATGTCTCTGAGTGTGGACGCTTAGCAAGCGATTTCGTTGGCGTTCTTTTTAAAGGCATTTGTGGTAGTTTTCTTCTTTCGCCTAGAAGTATGCTTCAGCTTTCTATTGCTTTGTAAGCTTAACACAGCCCTTTGTTGACAACAGCTGTTTGATTATAAGCTGGGGTCCAAAGTCCAAAGCTCGAGGTGTTTGTCGTGGATGTTCAGCTGGCCAGACTTTTGTTGTTGTTTGAGACTCACTGCGTTTGGTTGTTTGTGTTGCTTTTGGGTGCTCCGCTTGCCAATATTGACTCAGGTTGCCGCCAGATGGGAGTTGGCACAGGTTGTGTTTCGCCGGTGGTACTTCAAGCTCTTGCGTCGTGTCTCCGTCAACTTCCAGTAGCCACAGCTTCGTCACACAATAATTTAAAACCAATTTTAAAAATTTTTCGCGGGATCACTAACTAAGCACAGCTTCTTCCTTCCAGGGTTGTCGAGTGGTAATGATTATTTGTGCCGTGAATCTTTTGACCGCTTTTATAAAGGTAAATTTCGTATAGTGGTCCAAGATTATAAAAATACCTACATTGCCATGCCTAGTCCAAGGAAATGGCCCAATAAAATCGAGGTACAACCTCTGAAACGGCCTTTCGCTTCTTACTTGCTGACCCATTTGAGGTTTAAGGGTTTGTGTGGGATGCTTGCAAGTTTGGAAAATCTCGCATTGGCAAATATATTCCCTCACACCCATAACCATGCGTGTCCAGTAAAGTGTTCTCCTAATTCGCGCTAAACACTTAGCCATGCCATCACCTCTAGGCGTAATTCTTATGGAACCACCAATTTCTAATTCTGATCATCTGCATCAGCGTTGCCCTAGAAGAAATTCGTGCAATGATAAAGAAAACCAAGTCAGGTAATCCTGCCTTCATATGCTTTTTTATAAGCTCTTGATAAGCGACAGATTGAAAAGCATCGGAAGCTAAGTCATTTTCGGGGACTATTTACATTTTCGCTGCCTTTTCTATGTTCTATTGAATAGTCGAAGCCTTGTAGCTTTATCACCCATAGCGCAAGTCTACCGTTCAAATCTTTCTGGTTCATCAACCAGCGAAGACTGCCGTGATCCGTCACCACTTTGAACTGAAATCTCTTTATAGATACTCTAGCTCGGTAACTGAATAGTTACGCTGAGCTTAATTGAGTTTCTTCGACATATATGTTATAGGTCGCTCAAAGCCGTTTTCATCACATTGGGCTAATAACGCGCCTACCCCATAGACGGACGCATCACACTGAATGATGAACGGCTTATCATAGTTCGGGTGAACTAAGAATGGTGCAGCACAGAGTGCTGATTTGATAAGTTCAGACGCTTCTTGTGCACGCTCATTGCAAACCAAAGATTTGCCCCGCAACAGTTCGGTCATTGGGAATGCAACTGTTGAATATTGAGGCACGAAACGCTGGTGCCACCCAGTCATCCCAAAAACCTTCGGAGTTGCCTCTGAGTTTTGGGGACTGGAAAGTCGGATCAGCACGGACCTTCTCTGGGTTAGTCTGGAGAGTACCCTTAACCCACTATGTAACCAAGAAATTCCCCTTGGTCAAGAAAAACTGACTCTTGATATTTATTGTCAATGCTGCTTTGCGCAGTTGCGCTGCCACTTCAGCCAGATGAATCCGGTGCTCTTCGAAACTAGTTGACATATCCAGTAAGTCATCTAAGTACACTAGTACTTGCGACTTCAGCTGATACGAGATCACCTGATCCATCAAGCGACACATTGTTTGTGGCGCGTTGCACAATCCAAATGACATTTTCTTGTATTGGTACAACGGCCTATTGGGTACTGAAAACGCGGTTCTGCATCGAGATTGTTTATCCAAGGCAGTTTTCCAGAGGGCATCCTTCAGGTCAATCTTGGATATGCAATGGACTGAAGGGAACCTACTTAACAAGCCTTCTAAATTCGGCGTCCTTAATAGTAACTCCATTGACTTCTAAGCAAAATCAGACCTTGCCAGTTTTGATAAGTAATACTGTAGCATTCGGTCCATCTCAGTACACAAGAGTCTTTCTCTGGCAGGAGACAACGGATAGAATCTCTGCTTGATAGTGTTAGCACTGCCCGTATCAATTGCATGAGTAACTAAAGTAGTCAAACCGAATCCATCTCGCTCAGATGTGGAAAAAGAGTCTGTGACGATCTCCAATTGTGAATTTTGACACACAGTTAACGCTAATTTATCAACTTCGATTTGAACGCCACAGACTTCCAAGACATGGGTTTTACGAACAACTGACAGCTCACATGTCTGCCACAAGTCCATCCCGCAAATGACATCTAACTTTATGGTCGGCACTATTAAAAATTCGACATCGGCTTGAAACGAGTTATAACTTAAAGGAATACTGATCGTGGCTGCCACATGTTGTAGCTGGACATCGGCTGTACGCACCTTCCCATGCATTTTGCGAATGTTTTATTTTTCTAGCAAAATGAGGGACAGCTCCTGTGTTGGCAGTGTTCGCTGTGTTTTGTGAAGCCTGGGTTGTTGCGCACTATGCTCCGCTAATATCTTATTTTGGTCCTCGATTTGGCTACGGTGGCATACCTGTCGGCATATCGGACATGTTTTATTACTGTCTAACCAAACCACAAGACATTGCCGATGTAATTTGTGTTTACACGGAGTTTCTACAAAGTCGGTTTGTCCGCTCGTATCATTGCAAATGCTGCAGGTTGGGTAGATTCGTCGTCAAATTCTCTAGGCTGCGTCTTACAGCCATAATGCTTAATAATTAAAGCGGTATCCAAAAAGGTATTCAAAACGGTATCAAAACAGAATCGAAACGGTATTCAATTCTATTCATTAAATAGGGCTTTTCCATTATCAAGTATACTGCGTCATACATTATATGAATCGTAACATTTCCAACAATAAAAAGGTTTGTATAACTACTAGATACGCAGTTGGACGGTCTAAAAGAGGAACTTGCCGAAATTCTCCAGCAAGAGCTCATCTTAATTTTAATTGTCCATTAGCGAGACTTTGTCAATGTCAAGAATACATTGTTTGGTTAATACCAATCTATGTTCAGATCAATAAGTCCAAAGCAATAAAATTTCCCAAGGAATGTCGAGAGCACGCTCTGTCTAAATGTTTGGCCCGCTTGGCTCAGGGAAAGTGGGGGGTTCTTGGTGCTCTCTCAATCATCCGCTACAGAATAAAAGGAGACAGAGCCAAAAGGAATGGCTAAACCACAGAATACGGAATCTATCCTGGGAATCTTACTATTAAGTGGAGAGCTATGATGGTGTTGTCCTCCTCAATACCCGCCCTACCTTACAGAGCCTTGTGAAATTATATGGCTCTGCCCAAATCAAGACGCGAGTACACCTGCTATGGATGCCCTTTAAACATTATTTATTTCATAATTATCGTTATATCTCTATCAATTTAAACATATTTCGGTCAAAAATACGTGATTCCAGTTCCATTAGGGTAGGCTTTTTGCGTACCTAAACGGGTGCATTCTGAAATCGCTAAATCAGCTGAAGATTATACAAGTAGGCGTGCACTCAAAACAAGAGTATTTAAGACGTTAGGCGGCAATACTAATTGGCCATGGATTTCAGAACTGCTTTTGAGGGTTTACTTCACTCTTACTTGTGTCGGCTATGCCGTACCTACAGCATGATCCATCGGTGTCAGCAGGCCTGTTGATCGATGAAGCTGTCGTGGGGAAAAGAGTGTAAATACAAAAACTCTTACAAGCAGTAACTTCGACCTAGGAAAATACAAATTCAAAACGTATTTACTCTCCTAGCAGAGATATCAAAATGCACAAAACTCAACAAACGATGCTCGATACGGTGATATGTTGAACCTCCACCTAACCCTGAGGTAGAATCCAGATACGGCACTTGCGACATGTGGTCAGCCCTGACCCAAAGTGTCTTGTATACACAGCGGCGGATGTCCTTTGATGATGAGCACTCTTTGAGAAGCTTGGCTACCAAATACAGGAGCAGACGCGAAAGGTACCAGCATGGACCACAGATACACCCTGGTTCAGCGCCACCTAGGTGTGATCGCGGCGACATACCACGTGCGCCTATCCAAATATTCAGCTAGGGCCAAGTCCAAACTGCGAAAACCCAATGGAGAAGGTACTACCGAGAGGGAACACCGACACAAGACAGCTCGTCGAGTGGTTATGTACGGTGCGTGTACTAATTGCACTAAATATTCTCACACAGCCGAATTAAGTGCCGGAGCACTAACGAGGACAACCACTTTGATGCAACACTGTATAAAATACAGAGTTATAACCTCGAGAACCACGAGAAAACTATTTGTCTAATTTTTCATACCTGAAGTTGAGGTTAAGTCAGGCGACAAAAGCAATAACTAGTTGCTGGCCAGGAAATGTTTGGCCAACCATATATTCGTTGGCACAAGATGATCTTGACCAGATTCTGGATGACTAATGGCCACTATTTATGGTCTTTGACACTGACTAGGGTGATATTTCTGATCAGACAAACTTTATGCGTCAGTTCGGGTATTTGGATACAGCAAAAGCGAAATCAGAAGCCAGATATGGCTTCCAGCATGCCAGCCGACAAGGGCTGTCAACTTATTTGCATACGAATGATGGCAAATGATAGCGCCTTAACGAGAGATAGCGCGTTTCGGAAGCAATCAATGACTTTGAATACTCATTTAAGCCAGACAGTGATGGAATTTCTTCTTTTCTTCTCAAGAATTGCATTGGCGAGCTCTGTGAGCCTCTCACTATGTTTTTTTCTAAATCCCTTACACTTGGGCTATTTTTAAATAAATCAGTTATTCCTATACAGAAAATGAATTCAAATAGCGATGTCTCTAATTACACAGGCTTACAAGGTTTTGCAACAGAGAAGTTGGCAATCGTTCCTTCTGTATTTTTGGCCGCTGAATTCAAATCAATTGTCCAACAAATATAATCGACTATAATATATATCGATTTTTATACAATTGTAGAGGTTATATTAAAATTGTCCAGATGTTTGTAACGCATTGAAGGAAGCATCTCCGCCCACATAAAGTATATATATTCTTGATCAGCATGACGAGCTGAGTTGATATAGCCATCTCCGTCTGTCCGTCCATCCGTCTGTTTCTATGCTATCTCCTCCGTCAGTTTAAAAGCTATCTTAACCAAACTTTGCACGAAGCCTTTTGGTACATATACGCTGCACATTTGTCGGAACCGGCCAGATCAGATGACTATAGCATATAGCTGCCATAGAAACGATCGCTCAAAAAACTAGTTTTAGTGAAGAAAAATTTTTTTGTTTTCAATGCAAACGCCCCAAACAGTCGCATTTTTCAGTTTTCTATGATTTTACATAATTCCACCAAGTTTTATGAAAATCGGACAACTATATAGTATAGCTGCCATACAAAAGTTAGATCAAAGAAAAAGTCTTAGTTAAAAATACTTTTTTGTTTTCAATGCTATCGCTCTTAAACTTGTTACTGATCAATACTATATGCTACCACACAATTCTGCCGTTTAATTTATATCGGATGACTATAGCATATAGCTGCCATAGGAACTATCGGTTGAAAAAGTAGTTCCAGTGAGAAAATCTTTTTTGTTTTCAATGGTGGCGTCTTTAAGCTTTCCAGTTATGAATATTATCGGTTTCCACACAATTTTGACGAGTTTGATCCAAATCTGATGAATATATCGTATAGCTGCCATATAACAAACTGGCAAGCAAATGGTCAGAGTAGTGGAGCCATTTATTGCTGAGTTTGGGAAAGAACTTTTTTTAACTTTTTTTAAAACCTTAATTTATATAAATTAATCAAGCTACAAGGGTATTTAAACTTCGGTCGAGCCGAAGTAAGCTTTCCACTATTTTTTTTGCATAATATTTACCATTAAAATTTCTTGTAGTTTTAAAATAAGAAAGAAGCTATTGTGAAACAAAAGAGTGGGAATTAAAAAGTTATTTTACATTGATTTTGGTTGATTTAAATCGATTTTAGAGGTTAACATTATTAAAAAAATTTAATAAATAGACGTTAAGCTTTGTAGTTTTTGGTCTATAACTTTTAAATGCAAGATGATATCGTAAGTGTGATAAATTAGAGGAGACAAAGGACTACCAACTGCTATAATCTGAGATTTTGAATATCAGCAATAAATTTTTCAGAATTATTTAAACTTGGCAAAAAAACGAAAAAAAATATTCATATTTTCCATATTAAAATCAATAAATTTATATCTTATGAACATATTCAAAACTTCGTGTTTGAGTTTTCTGTTACGTTATTCAATTCAGTTTTCTTAAAATCTAATTTGGTATGAAAAAGTTGCTTAATGTAACCACAGGACCTACAAATGTAAACAAACCTCTCTCAACACACGTTTATGCAATATCTCGTAAACTTGACGAGCTGGGAACGGACAATTGATTTGAGTTCAGCGGCCAAAAATACATAAGGAAAGATTGCTAACTTCTCTGTTGCAAAATTTGGCCTTTTTTTGTAAACCTGTGCTATAGGCCAATTGCAAAGCTCAGTAATATATCTAAGCTCTTTGAACCAGGGCTTAATACCGGAACCGTTGCCGGAACCGTTATCCGAAATAAACCGTTTCGAATCAAGTACCGGAACCGGAACCGGTTTCTTGAGAACCGAAAACCGTTTACCGTTATTAATGGAACCGATAGTTCCGGAACGAAACGGAAACGTTGGTACCGGTACAGTTTCGGGTTTTTTACCTTTGCAGAGCGCATCGTAGATTTGGTCACGAGTTGGAGCTCTACATACAAGATTCTAAATATTTCCTGGCGGAAGACATCTTCAACATTTGATCCAGTTTTGCGGCTGCAGCTTTCTTCTTTCTTCTGCACCGGAAAGTGTGGGACTCAGTTAGCGAAATTGTATGCATATTAGAACTATCGGAGGTGGCCACAACTATACTTCAACCGAAAATCTTGTTTTGGGTGATTTTTATTCCATTTGGATACACTGGATCTCTAGCAAAACAGTTACTGGATTCCTGGGGGTCAGAATCCTCCACAAAGTTCCCAGAACTGTATGAGATTTCAAAAGTCGTGCTTTCTGTTCCAGCTACGCAGGTTCTCTGGCGATAAATTTATAATGAATCCGCTAAGAAGTTGTATGGACTCAACCACATTGAATGCAGTTATGTTACCGCGAGCAAATCACAAGCATGCTATATTAGTTACATAAGACATGGACGTACCGGTACGTACCGGTATACCGAAATACAAATCTGGGTACCGTATTGAAACCGAAAACCCAAATTAATTGAAATCCGAAATAGAACCTTTAACCGAAACATTCATTTCGGGACGTACCGGAACCGGTACCGGAACCGAAATTCGTTTCGGGATTAAGCCCTACTTTGAACATATAGTCTCAAAGCATTTTAGTTTTCTTATAAATTCTTACATAGATCCCAATCAGCATGGTTTTTTTCCTGGCCGTCTGGAGTATTTCTTCCTTGTCGCGCTCTTCTCGATTAGGCATCGCAACTAAATTTCGTTACATCTCGCCTAGCCAACCAACTCCAGCTCAAAGCTCACCGCTCTCATGTCGCCATTTCGGGCATAGGAAATTCGTCCCTGCAATCAGCCAGTAAATCAATCGAGATTATGGCTCAAGCCTCCGACGCAAGCTATCGTGCTTCGTTTTCGGCGGTGATTATGCGAACCATTACCGATCATCAGCCTCATTTTGACGTGGACCACAGCGAATGGAGCATTCCTAAAAACATCGTCCTCGCCGATCCACTTTTCCACAAGAGTCAACGGATTGATCTACTCATTGGTGCAGGAATCTTTTTTGACCTTTTGTGTGTTGGCTAAATACGAATTGCCAGTCATTTGCCAACTTTGCAAAAAACTCGTCTAGGCTGGATCGTTTCTGGAGGGCTATCCACAGCCAATGGTAAATGCTCCGCTCTTTCTGCATTGATTAAAGAACCAAGCTTGCATACGGAAACCGACGATTTGTCCCTAGTTCTAAAACTCTTCTGGGAAATTGACTGCTGTTGCGGAGCATCTTCTGCGCTTTCGGAGGAGGATGCTTTATGCGAGTAGCTATTTCAGCAGCATTACACAAGGCTTCCGTCTGGCCAATATTCAGTTCGCCTTCCAGTTAAAATCAGCTTGAGCAATCTGGGGGAATCTTACGATCGTGCGTTAAAGCGTTTCAAGAGTCTAGAAAGTAAGCTAGCAAAAAATCCTGAGTTGAAAGCTCAATACTCAGCGTTTTTGCATCCAACCAAAGTTGTTCAATACGCTGATTCGGTTCAGATTCTATAGGGTCGCACTATGCTGTGATATATGCAAAATGTACAGATGCGTACGCATGACTCACCCCGACCAACATTTGCAATGTATCTTGTGGCGATACAGTCCTGATGGATCAATTGAAATCTATACTCTTGATACCGTAACATACGGCACAAAACCAGCTGCATTTTCAGCCATTCGGGCCATGCACCAGCTGTCGTATGATGAGGAGACTGAGTTCCCGATTGCGGCCAAAATCGTTAGAAGGGATTTTTATGTGGATGACCTAATCTCAGGAGGTGATTCTATCGAAGAAGTCGCTGAAACTCATCAACAAGTTAAGGAGCTTTTACGCAGAGGACATTTTCCAATACGTAAATGGTGCTCCAATGAGCCTTCCGCGCTGGATGGTGAACCTGAAGCTGAGCAGGAATAGTACATCATTTTCCACGATGGCACAGATATCACCAAAGCATTGGGCTTGGCCTGGGATACGAAGTCGGACAAGCTGCTATTCCATTTTTCTCGCGCTGTTTCTGAAGGACCTGCCACCAAACGCGCAATATTGTCAGCGAACGCCAAATTGTATGACCCTCTTGGGTTAATAGACCCGATTATAACGAGGTTCAAAACGTTTACGCAAGCTTTGTGGAAGGATAAACTCGATTGGGATGAAAGTTTGCCGCAGACGTTGCATTCTGTCTGGCTAGAACACATTTCTCAAATTTGTTCGGTTGCCAGCTTCAAATTTCCTCGCTTTGTTTTGCAACAGAGCGCCTCTTGCCAACTTCACGCATTTTGTGATGCAAGTATTTCTGCATATGGCGCTTGCATATACGTACGCTCAGAAATTAATGGATCCGTTTCGTCGCATCTACTCTGCTCCAAATCTAGAGTCGCTCCTCTAAAGGCTCTCACCATTCCTAAGTTGGAATTAGCTGCTGCGCACCTATTGTCAGAGCTGCTTTCTAATATAGTACAAACAATCCCTATATCTTGTACTGTTCATTGCTGGTCCGACTCCACCATAGTCCTTGCTTGGATACGAGAATGTCCTTCAAATTATAATATTTTTGTATCCAACAGGATCGCACAAATACAGGAGCGTACCAAAGGCATGACATGGCGTCATGTACCATCAGAGATGAATCCTGCTGACATCCTCTCTCGTGGATGCACACCAATTGAGCTGTTGGACTCAAGTCTGTGGTGTCAAGGTCCAGCCTTCTTACGCGAGGATGAGTCTTTCTGGCCGACCAGCCCAACAGCTAACCTGGAGTTACCGGAACGTCGTCGGCAGGCTCTCATCTCAATTCAACATGCGGATATCTCTGGCACCTGCAAATACCAAAACTCGTTTGGAAAAATGCAGCGTGTGTTTGGATATATCTATCGATTCCTGCTCAGAGTACAAGGCCAATCTGTATCCAGTGGACCGCTTACTGTCGACGACATAAAAGGCGGCACACATCTTCTCGTCAGGAGCATCCAGCGCGTACATTTGTCACCTAAAAGCAAGCTTTTATCGCGTCATCCCTTCCAGGACTCTGCAGGACTGATGCGTGTTGGTGGCCGCTTGCCGAACTCAAACTTGGATTTCGACGCAAGGCATCCGCTGTTGCTGCCAAAGGGGCATCCGGTTACCAACGCCCTCATCATGCATTTCCACCAAAAGTTCCTGCATGCTGCACCACAGTTTCTCCTATCAGCAATTTATCAAAAATTCTGGCCTATTGGAGGTTGCAAAGCTATCGCAGCCGTGACCAGAAAATGCATCCGATGCTTCAGGCTGAGACCAAAAATCTTCGAGCACATCATGGCGCCTCTGCCAGCGGAGCGGGTCCAACCAAATCGACCATTTTTAATCACTGGCATCGACTTTTGTGGGCCCTTCTTATGCAAGTCGGAGATAAGAAGCAGACCCCCTGGAAAATGCTACATTTCGATTTTCATCTGCTTTGCCACCAAGGCAGCTCATCTCGAAGTCGTGGAGGATTTGTCGACCGCATCATTCATCGCTGCCCTGAAAAGATTTGCCAGTATCAGGGGTAGGCCAAATACTATTTGGTCGGACAACGCGACGAACTTTGTTGGCGCTAGAAATCAGCTGATCGAACTCAGGCAACTTCTCCTTAGCGACCCGCAAAATGGCGAAATCCTCAACGCTTTCTTGGCCATGGGTATAAAATGGAACTTTATACCGCCACGCTCCCCGCATTTTGGCGGCTTATGGGAGGCAGCAGTGAAGTCGGCCAAATACCATTTTTGCCGAGTGGTTGGAGGCCACACGTTGACATTTCTCGAGCTGAGAACTTTGGTCTGCGAGATCGCCGCAATTTTAAATTCTCGTCCTCTTTGTCCCGTTTCAGAGAACCCAGATGACTTAGACGTACTCACTTCCTAATTGGGTCCTCATTTTGCGCCATAGACGAACCAGATATCACTCATCTGGACATCAACAGGCTAAGTCGATGGCAGCGCGTATGCCAGATGCAGCAGGTGTTTTGGCGAAAATGGAGCACCAACTACCTATCTCTGCTGCAGGAGCGTGGCAAATGGCGCTCATCATCACCTAATCTAAAGCCAAATAGCTTTGTTGTGCTCAAAGACGACAACCTTCCACCACTCCAATGGCGACTCGGTCGTGGCGACAGCATCATCACAGGAGACGACGGCGTGGCGCGTGTCGCTATAATCCAGACCTCTACTGGACTGGTCAAAAGATGCGTCAATAAAATCGCAGTTCTGCCCCTCGAGCCCACATCGGTTGAAAACCCTGCAGTTTCCAACGGGGGGAGCATGTCGGGAGCAGAAGGCAACAACAAATAATACTAATTTAGTCATCCTAACACAATACTTTGTTTGCCTAAATTATATGTAAATAATCTCCTAATCAATATCGGCCAATAGCTCAGCACTGTCACAATTACAGTTTAATCATTAAAATAAGCGTAAGCATACGATCATTTTCAAAGCTTGCATTGCATGTAAGCTTTTCTATTTCTCTTTGCTTATTCAGTCGCTTGCTTTATCTCTAATCGCTCGCTCGCTTACGCATCTCGCTCCATCATTTAACATTACCAACAATTCAAACATTTATAAAACATTGTAAAATAAACATATACATTGCGCACAACATATAAACAATCAACACATTAAACAACAAACACATTATCGCTAAACTCAAACACATTAAAATCATACATAGTGAAAATAACATAAAACCACCCCCGCTTTTTTCTTTTGTTTAAACGCTCGCAATATTAACTAATTGTTTTATCCGAAAAGGGGATGCAAAACAGTATCTCCGCAAAACATATATCATTCTGTTTGGCGTATACTGCGGCAGGCGGAATAATCTTTTAATGAAATACCTTAGTAGGCATTCTACTTCGTCGAAGTGGTATAACCCCCACACTTGAGCGCCATAGGACATAATGGACCTCACCGCTGCACTGAAAAGCTTATATTTTGTGCTAGTAGGCACATCCTTTTTGCCAAGCAACGTTCTCCAGGTACAATTGATGGCTACTTTGGAGTCTGCCAGTTTGTTTTTTAGATGCAGATTGAAACTGGCGTTGTGGTTGAAGTAAACTCCTAAATATTTGTAGCTTTTGACTACTCGTAGCTCAACGCCGTTTAATTGCCACATTTCATCTCTTGCTAGCCCTCTCCAGTGTTTTTTAAACACGAGAATTTGCGACTTCTCCATTTTTATTGTGAGGTTCCAGAGCATACAGTACTTACGCAGAGCATCAATTGTTTTTTGCATACTTCTAGGTGAATCAGATGGGACAACTATATCATCAGCATACAATAAGGCCTTTATTTCATATCCGTCTACCGAAATTCCTTCTGGAAGACAATCAGTGAGATCGTTTAGGTATAAGGCAAAGAGAATCGGACTAAGCAAACAGCCCTGTTTTACTCCCGTTTCGGTGGTAAACCAGTGTGACAAGTTTGTGCCATCCCTTACTGCTTGTCGGTTGTTTTTGTAGAGGCTCTCCAAGATTTTAATGATTTTTGTAGACATGCCTAGGTTGTACAGCTTTAATAAAAAAAATTGCCTGTCTATGGAGTCGAATGCAGCTCTGAAATCTACAAAGAACGCGTACAGCTTTCTGCCACTTGAAACATACTTCTCCGCGATGCTCGAAAGACAGTAGACGTTGTCAATGGTAGAGTAACCGTTCCGGAACCCGGCCTGAAACTCTGACAGAAGATCTCCCTCGCTTATCCAAGAGTTTAGTCTTTCCAGCAGGATCGCAGAAAAAATCTTAGCTATTGCATTTTGGAAAGAGATTCCCCTGTAGTTTGACGCGATCTGTGGGTCACCTTTTTTAAAAATTGGAAACAATATTACAAACAATATTAAAAACAAATATAGCCAATATAGCCAAAAATACGGTTCAGCGATTTCGTTAGTTCTTGTAAAAAACGGGGGGGGTGGCAAAGCAAATGAACTCAGCAGGGATCCTGTCAACACCCGGAGCTTTGTTCATCTTCAGTTTATCAACTATATTTTTAAGTTCAGCAATGGTTATCGGTTCATCCAGTCTGTTATTTTCTATATATGGAAGTGCAAAGTGTAGTGGGTGAATTTGCATTTAGAAGGTTATGAAAGTATGTTCCCAACTGCAGCGCTGTAACTTCTCCTCCTTTAACAAAGCTGCTCCCATTTAGTTTTCTGATGGCTGCCCAATATGACTTGCTGTCTGTTACTTCCTCTAGGGATTTGGCCAGACTTGCAAAGTAACGACTGCGGGCAAGGTAGCATTTTTTCTGTTTATAGTCCTTGTTTGCCTGATGGTAGCATCTTAAGGTCTCGGGAGTGCCTTCGGATCTTGATAAACGTAGCCAGTGGAATGAGCGATCTCTTGCAGCCTCACAGTCTCTGTCAAACCACTCCTGTTAAAATTTTTTGTGGTCTTGGATCTTTGGTTGAATTACCGAGTTTTTTATGCAGTCCATTAGACTATTCAGATCGTAGCAGTGAGTATTGGCTACCGGGTTGCTGAATTCCAGGTTATGGTCGAGGTTTCATCTATAGTTGCTTGCATATTTTTCTAACCATCTAAGCTTTGGCAGCAGGTTTAGCTGCTCAGTATTGTTATTTTGCTCTGCCGAAAAAGTATGGCTTATTACTAGAGGTAAGTGGTCGGAATAAGTCAAACTATCCACCCTAAAATCTTCTACCAATGAGAGCCTTGAACCTCTTACTAAGCAATAATCAAGTGCTGATCTTGCCGTGCCTCGTACAAATGTGTGCTCTCCTGAAGGATCGCTTTTTGATCGGCCGTTTAGTGCTGTGAACCCAAAAGTATTTATCAGCTCGTTGAGTTTTCGCCCATTTCCATCGATTATGGTGTCTTTGCTATGCCTTGTCTCCGAGATTTGAGTTTCTATAAGCAGCGGGTTGAATCCACAAAGCGGTATGCTACCTGTTCTGGCGTTGTAGTCTCCAATAATCATAAAATTTTCATTGCACTGCACATTATTGAGAGTATCATAGAGTATTGACATATCGGTCTCCCATCTGTTGCAGTTTATGTAAGCTGGTAGAATATGCAGTTTTTCAGTGCGACTGTTTAATTTGATTAATACGGACTCGGATTGCTGCGAGAACGAGGTTATTTTGAGGGATTTTAAATCCGAGTAGCATGCCACCGCTTGCTCTTCCTCTTGTACAGTAGCGAACTGCTGGTATCCATTTCAGAACGTATAATTTAAGTTTGGCGTTTACATGATCAGATTCGGCTTCTAAGAAGGTTTCATATAGCGCAAAAACATCAAAGGAGGTTATGTATTCAAAAAAAATTCGTTAAAAATGCATTTCCGCGCCAAACCTGCTACATTATATGACAGTATCTTTAATTTCATAGATATATAATTATTTTTCTTACGTCTAATATTTGGGACAACATGGTTATATATACTTTATTGGGATTGCTATTTAGTTTTTTGAAGGGAGCTCCTTTTTAAGGGCATCATAAGACATAACGGACATATCCAACTCCTTTCCAAATATTTCCCTTAGTTTAGATTCTGCATTTGCTCCCTGACACATAAGTATTTTATTGTTGTTAAATGCCATCCAATAACCCTCGATGTTAATGCTATAATTTTGGACATTTACTTTCTTGGCGCTGTCGATAGCATTGAGGCGATTTTTTAAGACGAGAAGAATTGCTTTATTTTTCTGCCTTTCCGTAGTTAGATCCTTTTCTATAAATATTCTTGTTCCTCTTTGGAGCTGATTTTCTAACTTTTTCAGCCATTTCCTGAGTTTCCAGCTCAACTATAACTCCCATTTTCCCATCCTTGCTATAGATTTTTCTCGTCCCATTAACCCTGATATCTTTTAAATTCCGTCTATATACAACTTGGCCTACTGAGTATTTTACTTCTCTGCTGCGGGTATTATAAGTTTTCTCAGCTCTCTGGTGAGCCTATTCGAGTTCCTGATACACCTTCTGCCTGATCAAGGCCATTTTGTCAGCTTGGAGCAAGTCCTGATCCGCTGCTCTAATTCCTCCAATTTGGCTCAAAATAGGGTATGCTGTGTCGTGCGTTACCATACGGGCACTAAACATTGCTTAAAATGGTTGCATTCCTATGGAACTGTGCCACCCACTCCGCAAAGCGCACTCTATCTGACTTAGATGGATATCCCAGGTCCGCTGATCTGTCCCAATCGAAGCTCTGAGCATTTGTAACACAGAACGGCTAACCGTTCTGCTGCGTTTGCTTGTGGCGAGTAGAAACCGGTCCTTATATGGTTTACACCATATCTCTCCAGAAATTCTGCGAATATTTTTGACACAAATCGTTTCCCATTATCCGAATGTACAAATTCTGGGACACCAAAATGTTGAAATATGTGCCCCTCAAGGAAACGCACGACTTCTTCTGCGACTGCTTTGCGCACTCCTTCACAATTTGATGCACATCTGACTCCAATCCAGGCCAATAATATACCTGTCGCAGTCTCGCTATGGTCTTATGAATTCCTCCATGGCCAGCCGCTTTTGCATGATGTGCTCTTCATACCAAATTCTCTCGCAACTCCTCTGGAACCCATAACTTTCACGCCCTATCATCGTCTACCGGATTCCCGTTTCTACAGCCAGTCCGTTTGTATAAAAATCCGTCTGATGTGCATAAATCAGGAAAATTTTCAATCTTCTCTTCGGCTGCTTTTACCAATGCCAGATACTCGTCCGACTTGAAAGCAGTATCCTGCAAATTAATTTGCACATCCATGTCCTTTGCTGTTCCCACCTTAATCTCATCCATGTGTATGCATGAAAGAGCATTTGGCGATCCTCGCCTGTGTTCGATCGAAAAATCATAAGCTTGAAGTTTCAAACTAAATCGAGCAAGTCTTCCTGCCAAATCCTTTTGCCCCATTAGCCACTTCAGGCTGGCGTGGTCAGTGATAACCTTAAAAGGCATGCCTTCTACATAGGCCCGGAGTTTGCTAACGCTAAGTACGGCCGCGTAGCACTCCAGCTCGGTTATGTAATTTCTTTGAGCCTTATTTAACTTGGCCGACATGTAGGCTATAGGGTGCTCATTGCCTTGCTCATCCACTTGAAAAAGTACTCCTCCCACACCAGTTGTTGACGCATCACATTGTATGACAAAAGGCTTTGCAAAATCAGGAGTGACCAAAACTGGAGCTGAGACCATGCTAGCCTTCAGTGCCTCAAATAACTTCACCTCTTCTGCTCCTAACGCAAACTACTTGATCCGATCCTTGCTCAAACTGTCATGGAGTGGTGCTGCTAGCACTGCATAGTTTTGGATAAACCTCCTGTACCACCCAGTCATACCCAAAAACCTGCGCAACTGTTTTGCTGTTTTGGGCTCAGGAAAGTCTTGAACAGCTTTTATTTTGGAGTCATCCGTTTTAATAAACCCGCCTCCTACTACATGTCCCAGGTACATTGCTTGCTTATAGCAGAATTTGCTCTTATCGACATTTATCGTAAGTTTCGCCCTAGCCAAGCATCCACTAGCCTGTTTCAGCATTTCAATATGTGTCTCAAAGGAAGGGAAACATACCAATAAATCATCCAGGTAAACAAACACGTTTTGTCGTAGGGAGGATGGAATGACTTTGTCCATAAGACGGCACATCCTTTGCGCAGCGTTACATAGTCCGAAAGGCATGGACGTGAAGTGGTGCAGAGGCCGTCCAGGTACCATAAATGCGGTCTTCTCTCTGCTCTCTTTCTCTCTGGGATTTGCCAAAACGCGTTCTTGAGGTCTATCGCTGAGATATAATGCGTGCCCCTCTATGTGTGGGAGTGGGTAGGCGCCTTTTATTGTGCTTTCGTTGACTTTTCGGGCATCTAAACACATTCTCACTTTGACCTCTTTCACTACCAAAGTAACAGGCGAGCTCCAGCTGCTGTTACTTTCCCCTATGACACCTAACTTTAGCATACGGTCTATTTTTCCAACCAATAGTGCTTGTTTTGCTGGGGATATTGGGTAATGGCGTTGCTTAATAGGAATCCCGTAATTTGTAACCTCGATTACGTGTTCTTCCAAGTCTGTCCTTCCCAATCCTATTATTTCGCAGGATGAAAAATTCTGTTTGACCAGATCAAGTTGCATCTCTTGTATGGAGAAAGTATATGTGGAGCATACGCTGTTTCGGGACGCTCAGGCTCTTCTAAAACAACAATTTCACTCACACTGTGGTTGTTATCTTTCTTCGGGCTACACTTTACCACACTCATCTCTAATGGTTAATGATGGCCAGCCCGAGCTCTTTCCAAAAATCAATCCCGAAATAAAAAGCTTGCTGTAACGCTGGTACTACTGAAAATTCCAAATCTTTTGTAAAACCATTCCACAGAACCGGAAGGGTCACGATGCCCTTCACTGGGGTTTCTCCTCCATCAGCTGTGCGCTCTTTCTCCCCCACCATTCGTCTCATTTTTCCTTCTCGACCTTGCAGAAATAACTCCTCTCCTTCACCGATGCAGTTTGCACTGGCTCCAGAATCTAGCAAGGCTATGACTCCTCTCCATCGACTTAAGTCTTTGCGAAAAACCAGTTGTCATTCTCCATCGAGACAACAGATGCAACCACTTTTGTTTTAAGAGCTTTGGCATCGGCGTCTCTCTGCCGTAGCTGCTAAATTTTTCGATAGTTCCGACTATCCTTTTTCCTTTCTTCTTCTTCGTCTTCCCCAAATATTCTCGAACGAGCTTCATACTCCTTTAGCCTTTGGTGCAGGCTTTTGTATGGGGAAATTTTTTTTGCTATTATTGAGGCTGGGGCTGTGTTGCCTGCACAGGAGGTCCCGTTGCCCCTGGCAGGCTGCTCTGGAAAACCGGCGCAGTCACCTCCAAATACGACTCCGATTTACCGCAGACGAAACATTTGTACTCATGAAACAGAGATTTACACCCAGGCTCTTTCTTCTCTCCCCCAGATGCCTGCCTCCAAAAGAAATCACTGGGCCAGCCACAGGTGAAGCAAAGGTACAGATGGAACTGCGATGGGCAATATGCTTCTCCTGCCGGTGTTTTTCGTGCCTGCCGTCCACTATCTACTTCAGATCCCCTTCCAATATGAGTCCTTTTTTGGTGGTTAAAGCCTGTTCTATTGCTTTGTCGCTGCGTCCCTTGTATGGCATCAACCTCAAAGCTTTCCGGGTACTGCTCCCCCCCAGCTGTGTATTTAAATTTTCCTTAAGAATCCCTACTAAGTTGTCTTCGGGAATCTTTTTTTGCAATTTAAAATGCAACTTATGAACCTCAGTGTAATATTCCTCGAACGATTCATTATGTCCCTGCTTTCTTTCCTTTATCTCTTTTATCGTAGTCATTGTCTGACGTGGAGAAGGCGGCCTTCAACTCTCTTTTCAGCGCTTCGTAACCAAAATTTCGATCCTCCGCCCGATCTTCAATGATCTGCCAGTACTATTTGGCTGCTGATCCCGCTTAAAGGCAATGGAACTCTCTGAAAACCTGGCTTGTAACAACCCATACTGCTTCTGCATCCTTTCAACTCTAAAGCTGAAACTTTCGACGGTCAATCCTCGTCCAGACCCATCGATCTTAAGCTTCCCATTTGTCAAATGCCTGGTCTGTATACTTTCCAATCTATTTAAATGAGCAACTCACTAAGGCTAACTACGAAATCTTCAAAGAAGCAATGAACCTTTAGAGACAAAAGCTGTTTTCAGCAGCATTCGGCAGACGTGCAGTAGTACACGTCGAAGTTTCTGATAAGCGTATTTGTATTGAGAGCATGTAAAAGCTTTCTTCATTGCAATCGGAGTTACAAGCTGCCGCCGTTTGCCCTAATGATCTGGCTGCAGACTCGGAGAGAGTTGGATCGGAGAGCACAGATAATCCCTTTCGCTATTAAATTGTCTATCTCTGTTTGTGTCTCTTATTATAATTTTATTACTACGATAATCTACTCTTCCCTGTTGTGTATGTAATATCTGTTGGTTTGTGTTGGTTATAAAAAGGCTTATAATCAACCGAAAAGACCTTGAGCTAGCCAGTTGTAACATTGACTAAAATCAAAAACAGGTCACCAAACCCCATATACATATAAATAATGGTCAGCACGCCATAATGTTTGTAATAAAAACCAAAAAAACGGTTTCCCTATTATAAAACAAACACAAAAATACCTTGTGTATTTACAAAAAACTCGTGGCCCTGCTAAGGAGGATCATTGGACGGATAGCCCAACCACCTAGCAGCAGCCATAAGCAACAGAATTATTTACAACAAATTGGTAAACAAACACCTTCAAAAAAGAAACCATAGCCGAAATTCGGGCTGCGAATTTATAATAGTTTAATTCCTATGTCTTTATTCGCCCCCTTCAGAGTTTAAGTACTAACTGGATGTTTGTTTGAATTGTGAACAGCAAAACAAGTCCGCTGATGAGAGAATTTGGTTATTCTCGTAACAGCAATCGTTGTACGGACATACCCAATTGCTATTCCAAAATGTTGTAATTAATACCTGTTGGTTTGTGTTGGTTATAAAAAGGCTTATAATCAACCATAAAGACCTTGAGCTAGCCAGTTGTAACATTGACTAAAATCAGAAACAGGTCACCAAACCCCACATACATAAATCTTATTTCTGATATAAGCCTAGATTATGGTGACGTTGTTTTTTAACGGGAGACTTTAACTCTAACGTGCTTTTGGAAAAACACCTGACGTATAACATTGAGACACTAGGTACGCAATTAGTTAATAGTACTCAAGCCACATACTTTACACACAACAATAATACTCTGCTTGACCTTTTCTTCGTTAGTGATAATAGCAAAATTCTGCTTTATGACGAACTGTCAGCACCTGTTTTCTCGAAACACGATCCGATATTTTTCGCTTATGATATTTTTATTTAAAAACTTGACTCATTTATAAAATATAGGGACTTTAGCAGTATTAACTATTCGCTATTACAAAATGACCTCTACAACTATAACTGGGACGCAACTTATAATATATCGACTGTAGACTCCCAACTGGGTCTACTGCAAGACAGCATCAGCCAATTATCTGACAAATTTGTTCCAGTACGAAGAATTACTAATAAGGCTTCCCAAAAGCCATGGTTTAACTGAGACACCAAAATTGCTATAAGTAAACGAGACAAAGCGTACTGCAAATAGAAAAAAGACTGAATATCACAACAATAAATTTAAGACCTTGAGAAAAACAGTTGTCAGTATGATCAACTCATCCAAAAGTACTTATTACACTAATAAATTTTCAAAGTGCAATATCGAGTAAACAGAAATAGGCCAAAATTAAAAAAACTATGCATTGGTAAACAAAAGCAAGAAACAGTTCCTGATGTTGATGTTAATAAACTCAACAACGAGTTTGTCAATCTATCAGAAATCCCTGAAGTCTTCCATAATATAATATGTACCTGGGTAGTGCACCACACAACGACTGTGACAATAGCTTTAACTTTAGATGTGTCAGTCAATGTGATGTCCTTGAATGTATTCTTAGAATTAAATCTAATGCTATTGGTCTTGACGAAATGAACCCAAAATTTATAAAAATTCTTCTTCCTAAAATTCTGCCCCACTTAACTCATGTGTTCAATACCTAACTTACAACTTCTGTCTTCCCCGCGATGTGCAAATCTGCCAAAATAGTGCCCATCATAAAGCCAGACAATAACTATCGGCCGATAGCTATCTTACCATACCTATCAAAAATTCTGGAACATCTAATGGTAGATCAAATTCTAGTCCATGTGTCTGACAACTCGCTGTTAAATGATAAGCAATCCGGCTTTAGGAAGAATAGAAGTTGCACCACAGCTATCCTAAATGTGGTCGAAGACATTCGATATATATATTTTGTGTAATAGTAATTGTCATATGTATGCAGACGACGTCCAATTATATGTCAGCCGACCAATAGGTAAAATAGATGAATGTATTGATATTTGTAATGGTGATTTAATGAAGATCTCAGGCTGGGCAATAAACAATGGTCTCTGTGTAAACCCGTCTAAATCCAAATGTTAAAAAATACATAAAAAGCACCTTTACGCAAGCATTTTAAGTCCCCTCTAAATTGAAAATTCGCCATTAGAATATGTGGAGGAAGCAAGAAATTTGGGTTTTTATTTCAATAGAAATCTCAACTGGAACACTCATATAATATAAGCTGTAGGAAGAACGTATGGAGTGTTAAGAAATCTTTATCTGTCCCAACAATATCTCCCAACCACTATTCGCCTTCAATAGCAAAAGCATTTCTGCTGCCCACACTTTTCTAAGGCATCGAAGTGTTTGCTAACTGTGATGCTTTAAATTCCGGCAAACTAAAGATTGCACATAACAATATTGCCCGATATGTTTTTGGGCTAAAACGCAGAGACCATCCAGCTACTCAATAAAATTATTCGACGTTCCCCTTCAATCATGGACCAACTTCAGGGTGTTAATTCAATTGCACAAAATCATATTTAAAAATGAACCACTATCTTTTTGAAAAACTAGAGTTCTCAACATCAAGACGAACAAATAATTTAGTCGTCTCAAGGCATAAACTCCTAGTACCTGAAAGACAATGGTATTCATGCTGTTCGGATTTGGAATCAATTACCAAACTTCCTAAAATGCACTAGCGGCGCAATGCAGTTTCAAAATGAACTAAAATCATACCTTACATGTCATACTTCTTAATTCATTTTTACATGTAACGAATAGGTGGTGAAATTTTAACAATTCAAATAATATAACAGAATTAGTAATATAAACAAGAAAGAAAGTCGGTCAAGCCCGACTATAACATACTATGTACCCTTACACTCGCATTTGCTCTCGAGTCAAACGGCCAGTTAACAACCCCCACCCCCGCCACTCATAACCACAACGTTCAGTTCAAGAGAAGCAATCTTAGTGAGAGAGAGATAGAAACTATTCGAGCGCACAACGCGGTGCGCTCACTAAGGTTCTCTCTCGCTCTTACTAAGATTGCCTCTATTGAACGGTTATGGAATGTTGCTGTGGTTATGGTTGGGGGGTTGGTAGGTGTTAACTGGCCGTTTTTTGCTCATAACTTGAGTACGAACCAACTATCATCAAAACTGTGGAAGATACACGTTTTTTCCAAATTGCGGGGGCGGGAGGGTGCGTATCAAAAATTGAAAATAAACTTGATCTGCCTGCAAGTATAAGAAATATATGTCACATACATGTCAAACCTCTATCTCTTTCCATCTCTAAGATCTGTGCGTTCAGACGGACAGACGGACAAGGCTATATCGACTCGGCTGTTGATGCTGATCAAGAATATATATACTTTATAGGGTCGGAAACGATTCCTTCTCCCTGTTACATACTTTTGCACAAACTTAATATACTCTGTGTACCTTCGTTACAGAGTATAAAAATTATAATAATAGTTTTAACTAAAATTAATATAAAAAATTAAAATTTAATGTTAAAAGTTGTAGATTGTCATATTTTGTTTGTCAATCCTGTACGGCTGGTGGCGATTGCCGCTTACATGGACTACTTACTGGTACCTACTGGACTACCGCAGTAAGTACCTACGATAGGATACCCACCAAGTACCTTTTTGGTAATGCAACGTCAGTCCCAAAGTAAACGGAGCGTCGCGGCGCATACACTGTCAGATAGACGAAGATCTGCCGAATGTTGTTTTTGTTTTTACGCTTGCACGAAAAGCGATGCAATGGCGCTGGCTCGAAATCACACAAACAATTTGCAGACAGGTCACATATTTTTTTTCCTGCTTTGCCACTTCTTTATCTTTTCTGCCTAATAGCTGCCGAAAAAACGTTTGACTTTATTTCAATTTTGTGTTGATGTTTTAGTTGTTATTGTGGACTCTGCTAAGTCGAACGCGTCTATTGCGAAATTAAATATTTGTAAGCCGTGAGTGTAGTAAGTGGAGTGCGAATTAAAAATATTTTTGTGTTAAGAAATATTTTTATTATATAAGGTTACTGTTTTCGCGACCTTAATATTTCAATCATAGAACTTTTTAGCGGGCTCTAGGTCTATAAGTTATTTATTTATTTATTTAGAGTCGACAAACAAAGGCTGTCAACAAAAGTATAAATACGTTATAAAAGAATTTTATGAGCTAAGGAAGCCTATCAAAGAAAATCTAATAAAATTACAAAATAAACTAATAACGACTCCGACACGGTGGGGGAATTTTATTTGCCCGTCCGGCCAGCTATGCCCTTATTCACAGACAATTGTAGTCAGAGACGTTATTAGAGCTAACAAAAACGTTAATAATGTAGAGATCAAGAAGAGAGAGAGAGAGAAAGAAAAAACCAAAACCTATAGTTATGTAGGAACAAAGGAAAAAAATAAGATAATATAATAAATTAAAATAAAACAGAGATAGAGAGAAAGAGAGAAAACTATCTAAAAATAAACTTTAAAAATAAAAAATGTATACGTAAAACTTAAAACTAAATAACCGGAAAATCTCAGACCCGGTGGGGAGGATTTTTTAGCCAGTCCGGCAAGCTATGCCCCTACTCACAGCTGGGAGTGGTCAGAGATTTCCCGGGAGATAACTATCGAGAGAAGTTTTTAGAGAGAAGAGAGAGAGATCTGTTGAGAGCAGGTGATAGAGATCATTGTAATTTTGACATTAGACCCGAAAACGATTGTGCTGGGCATAATCAGTTGTGCATCTGGGCAAGATTAAAAAATACTGATTCAATACGATCGATTTGCTTGTTATATTGCGGACACCAGACAGACGAGCAGTATTCAAGTACAGTACGGACTAGTGCAGTGTACAGAAGCTTTGTGGTGTATGGATCATTAAATTTCTTCGACCAACGTTTAATGAATCCAAGTACACCATTCGCCCTATTAACAATAGAGGAGATATGAGAATTAAAACTCAATTTGGGGTCAAAAAGAATTCCAAAATCAACGACTGTAGAGATTCGTTGCAAGGGTTCATTGCTAATCGAATAAATGGCCAGCGAAGGTTTGCAACGATGGAAAGTCATAAACTTGCACTTGGAGCAATTACGGTGTAAATGATTAACCAAGCACCAAGACTGCAAAAAGTTTAAATCATCTTGCAATCTAATGGAATGCGTCGGGTCATTGAAAGATAAAATAAGTTTAACGTCATCGGCATACATAAGTATCCGAGAGTAAGATAGTATTGTGGGTAGGTCATTAATAAAAAGAGTAAAAAACAAAGGACCAAGGTGGCTACCTTGCGGTACACCAGAACTTACAGAGACGGGCTTTGAAGTATCTGAACGTAATATAACTTTTAGGGTTCTATTTTTTAAATAAGACGAAATCCAGAGCAGAAAAGAGGCGGGATCAAGCTTATAGAGGAGAAGATCATGGTTTACAGAGTCAAAAGCCTTACTAAAGTCGGTGTAAATGACATCGGTTTGCTTTTTCTAAAAGAACCCATCATTAACCAATGAAGTAAATTCAAGCAAATTGGTCATAATTGACCGACGCTTAATAAACCCATGCTGGAGGTGATAAAATCGATTTGCAATAATCCAGCAAGGTGGAGGTTATAATCTCTTCAAATAATTTAGGAATAGCGGAGAGCTTAGCTATGCCTCTGTAATTGGAAATATCAGATTTTCCACCTTTTTTATGAAGAGGAATAATATAGGACTATAGGAGTTGGAAAGACTGAAGAATCGAGTGATAGATTGAAAATCTTAAGCAAAGGTTTGCATAAGGAACTACAGCACTCTTTAAGAACACAGATAGGAATGTTTTCAGGGCCAGGAGAGTATGAGGAGTTTAGAGATTTCAAATGCGAAAGTAGGGAGCTTTCACTAATTGAGGGAACACAAATCGAGTTAGAAGAAGAAATGGTATAAGGATAAGAAGTGTTAGTAAAGTGGATAGAGGAATAAGTTGATTGAAAAAAGTCTGCGATTAGGTCGACGGCAGCGGAATCACTGGCAGCCTTTTGGTCATCCAGAAAAAGAGAAGAAGGTAGTGATGAAGATCTACGCTTAGAGTTCACAAAGCTATAGAATTGATTAGGGTCCTCTGCAAATTGAATTTTGCACCGGGCAAGATAATTCTTATAGCACTCAGAGTTAAAAAGTGTAAAGTTGGATTTTGCTATTGAATATTTAGAGAAATCAAAAGACTTAATCTAGACTTAATATTTTTTAAATTAGAAAGTCTAGGGCAGTACCAAGGAGGATTAAGTGACGAGGGAGAAGTTACGCTATTAGGAACACAGATATCTAAGAGAGAATTAATGGATTCGTAGAAAAAGGCAAAAGCAAAGTCTAAATTAACCGCATTGAACAAAGGAGACCAGTCTGTTGCACAAATAAGTTGATTTAATAATGTAAAATTTCCTTTACGAAAACAACGACGAGGTTTATTAGGAATTTTAGAGGTTGATGAAGTATTTTCAGAAACTGAAAGAGAGATTTCAAGCGTAGGATGGTAAATATCTTCAGGTAGTGATAGAGGGACGGACCTAGAGACTACAGCATTAGAACTGTCAGCGACAAAGACAAGATCCAGCAATTTATTAAGTTCGTTTGGAATTGAATTTATCTGAGACAAGGACATATCAAACAGATGATCTAAAAAGTCATGCTGTGTTGATGGCACAAGATAGGTTGACCCATTAAGATATGACCAGGCGATATTTGGTAAGTTGATATCACCTACAACAACCAATGAGTCAATGTCTCGTAATTGGGCGCAAACATCTTTTATACAAGTTATATGGTTCATATAAAATTGAATATCGGAAGAAGGAGGGATATAGGAGCAAGTAATATATAACGAAAAGGAAAGAAAAAAAAACTTTTACGGCTACGAATTCCACACCATCAGGCAGACTTAGTGGAATTAATTCCGAACGGTGGCTAGTCTTGGCTGCGATCAGTACACCACCACCTCTTCGAGTAGGTCGATCATGTCGATAGATAAAAAAATCATTTGACAAAATTTCACAATCAGAGATTGATCATTGGAACAAATGAAGCCCTATTCAAGAACAAGGTAGAAAGTTTGTATAACAGACCCCTAACATTCTGATAGGCTATATGAGTACTAAGGGACAGAACTAGTTTTTTGAAACCCTGTTAGAGCTAGACCTTACATTTGAGGGCAAGCTGACGGGCCTTTTTTGCCTAATCTCATGAACAATCATATCTGGCAGCCAAAATTCTGGGTCACATATGATTGAAAATGCTTCACCTGGAACACTTATGTTAAAGGAAGCTACATCACGAGGCTGGGAAAAATTAAACTTTGAAATCGAAACACTTGCTGAGGATTTGCTCGCAATATAGGCGGCAATTTTCTCGCAAGTAGCTTCAAGAGACAACCTAGACACAAAAACTGTTTTGCATGGTGCTATAACAGTAAGAAGGGGAGGCTGTGAAGAAAGTGAAGCACTTTCATCAGGATCAGGTGGCACTATTGGAGAATTAACTAGTCTACGATTTGGAGGTTTATTTAGAAAATTATTAATAACTCCTTGACTTGGGGAGGGATGCAATGGAGACAAACCAAGCATACTAGCTGGTGAAGCGGAAAGGGAAATGGTCGGCGACCAGTCTTGACACTGAGGCGAGACTGGCAACGATGAAGGGGGATCAGTCGACTTGTCAGAATCGGAAGGTGGCACTATTACAACTTGAGGCTCCGACCGACGTGTGGGTGGTGACTCAAAATGGAATTTACTACGCAACTCATCACTAAAGGTAAACTCACTTGCGAGTTGCTTATTTAATTTATGCAACTTATTGAATTTTTTTTTTTTTTTTTTTTCAACAGAGAGAAGGTTAACAATAATAATTCTTAACCTACTACAATTTTTGGAGGAGCGCTAGCTGCCAGGGCTCTCGGCTCGCTTATTGAATTTATTTCTTATGTCATTAGACATACGAAAAATTAAATTGGCTATCAGTGCAAACAGGGCAGGTCCACCTTAACGCACCACAACCTTTTTAGTTGAGCAAATTTTATCAAGGTCACGTCGACTTAGTGCAGCACATTTTATATGCATAATATTATCGCACAACCAACAGTTAACAAACCGGAATTGTTATGATTTAAGATTTATTTCATCATAACATTTCTAAAACAAGACACTCCTTTGTGGTGTTGTGCGCGTCTTGTTTAAGAAATGTTATGATGAAATAAATCTTAAATCATAACTTATAGACCTAGAGACCGCTAAAAAGTTCTATGATTTTTATTATATAGTTGGGGTATTCAAATTCAAATAGGGTATATAAATTTACGCGACTCAGCTATTGAACACCCCTTCTGTTTACCCTCGTTATTTTTGGCGTAAATCAGCTGTTTTTGACAGGATGTGAATTTTGCTATTAATTGAGACTCAATACTTACTATTTACAACTAATTTCAGACGCCTCAGTGGCGTAGAGCACTGCTTGTATAACTCGTAGACGGTAAGACGTGTGTTCAAACCATGGAGCTGACTTTTTTTGTTTTTTTATTTCCATTTATTATCGTTTGTGATTGGAATCTTTTCTGAACTCGGCCATAGTTTTGGGCTTTTTTAATAAAAAAGCAAAAATTTTTGACCCACCATCCTTTACCGGGACTCGAGCCGAAATATCAAAAAATATAAGTCGACAATCCTATCCACTCAGCCAACGGCTACACATAAAAACAGGTATCTAAATTTATATATCAGATAAGTACGATACTAAGTACTTTTAGCCGATACTTTGAACACGTCAAGTTTTTGCACTTTTACACTTTTACGAGCGGTTTTATAAACATACCCCAGGGCAACAAAAAGTTGGTAATTTTTTTCATATGTGTTTGTTGTTGTGTCGTAAACTTTTGGAGTCTACGCTTTTTGAATTACGCCTTTACGTGAGCTGGTGAATACCCTAAGTATAAAAATCAGGGCTACAAACCCAAAAATATTTTCTGAATCTTTGGTTTGCAGGTTCGTACCTAAATTTACCAACGGTTAAGGTTCGGGAATTTGAGGTTCGAGGTTTTCGGGCTTTGGTTTTGGTTCGAACCTTGGCTCGTTGCACGTTTTACCCAATATATACAAAATTACAATAACCGGTTCGGTTCAAAACCGGATTGCAGCCCTGATAAAAATAAACGAAAACAATACTATTATAACTGAAGTCCATAAAGATAAGAATACATACAGCATATAAAAATGATTTTCTGAGCATCTTCGTAGACTGCCAAAAAAAGCAAGGAAGCCAATACAAGAAAAATTACAACAATCTGCTGCAAATCGAAGACTGTGACATCTTGGCCTATAAAGTAGTGATGGTCTACAATGGCGGATGGCGTGAAAGGCAAAGCGGCTCTTAAAGGCCTAAACAATTGTAATGCAGCTCTACTTGGTAAGTTAAATAATTAAATTTTTAAAGGCAGTGCAATTCATTGTTTTCTCTTTTTACAGATTCTATTTCCACGCACGGTCCAACAGCACACAAGAACTAACAAAACTTGCTTCATGAAAACTTGCTATAATGAAGAAATTAATAATAAGAATGAAAAAAATGAGAAATAAAATTGAATAATAACTACTTACTGAAGAAAAAATATAAATAAAATGTTTAAAATTGAATATAACATAAAACTTATTAAATTAGGAAAATGTTGTTACCCGGATGAAGGTCGTGATACCTGATATGAATTATTCTTTTGTTAATAAAAAACAGTGTTCTTTATCCCTCCCATATTTTGTTATACGGCATACCGAAATTTAGCTAAGATTTTAAAAACACTCGCCCCTTTTCTGAGTTCTGCGTCGATTTACGTGTAAGCGATTGTATTTTGAAATTAAATAGTAAAGTTTGTATGTAATTGACAGGAAATCAGTGGTAACTAGATGAGGATGAATTAAACTTGGAATTGCTTAAGAAGTTGAAGCCGGCTTCTCATTGCCAATTGCTTTATAATCGTATTAAAATGACGACCGGATCTAGCAACCACATATTTGCTTGTCACCTTTTATACAACGCTGTTAACGAAATCAAAGTCTTTAAATCGAACTCGGAACGGCTGACTGTATTTTATTTACAAAAGAATAAAGCACGATTACTGACACGAACTTTAGCCGAGTACCTTTTATTGCTTGGTTCTTGCATTACCACCTAGTGGGTACCTACACTGGTGCGAATTGGAGGTACTTACAGAAGTATTAACGCAGGTACAGACTGGAGGTACTTACGGTACAACCAACTGTAGGTACTTAAAGTAAGTACTTAGAGTATGTATTTACGGTAAGTACTTATGGTCATAACAGTTTTCGGTACTTACCCCACTACTTACATGTAAAGTGAGGAGGTGGCGTTTGGTTACCCCCTAGGACATGCCCTGCAAAAAGTAAGTACTGCAACACATTGCTGGTGGGTTGGGCTGTAAGTACCTGTGGTTACTAGTAAGTACCGAATTTGACACCCATGTGCTAGTGCAGCGTACTGAAGGGTAGTGCTTTAATTTATAACAGAGCGGGCAAACAAACGAAACGAAACGTTTCTGAATCGTTTCGTTTCTTTCTTTGCACAGAGCGAAACACTAACAAAACCCGATAAAATGCAACGGTAAAAAAATGAGTTCCGTTCAGTTTGCGTTCGTGAGAGCAAACTAAACGTAAAGCGAAATGCTCTCATCTTGTGAAGAGAACAAAGGGAATCGGAACGATATGCAACGAGGGCGAATAGTTCGGAAACGTTTGCTGCTCAATTTGTATACACTTTTTTTTTTTACTTCTTTGATTCTCTCAGCTTTGTTGTTTTGCATATATTTCATTCCCAAACGTTTCAAGGCAGCGCAGCTGTCGCGAGAACAATATTCCAATCGTTTCGTTTGCGCTCTTCGGCAATATAAAGTTAGTGGTTTCGTTTTCCCTGACTATAGTAACCGATACAAAACAAATGAATAGTTTCTTCTCTTTCGCGAACGGTTCGTTAAACGTTCCGTTTGTTTGCCCGCTCTGATTTATAAGTCAATCTTGTAGCACTAGGAAATCGCTCAATAAATCTAAAATAAAAAAAAAATAAAAATACTGTTCGTCAAACCCTTCTCTAAACAACTGCGAATTAGGGTGGAACATTTGTTGTGTTGTAGGCGGTTGACTTTGCTGCGTTTGATGCCTGTCTAGCTCTGTCTGGTGCTGGAACGGGTACTGACTCGATGCCATCCTGGTGAATGCTGGAGTTGCTTCTTCGTTGCTTCGACTAAATTCGCGCGATGCTTCCATGTCGACCACTTTGTTGTTTAAAACTGCCACCTGAGCCCGTAGTCCCCCTATTGCGTGTACCATATCATCATTTTTAAGCAACAGCGCTGCTACCATCCTTGTAACTTTACTAAGCTCCTTTTCTTCTCCTCGCTGATTGTTGCTGCGGCATTGGAACTTCCCTGTGCCGATACATCAGGTACAACACCCCCAACTGCTCCTTGCTCCTCTTCCTCAATCAAGCTGCTGCAATTCCCTAGGCCTCCTAGGTGCTCCAATCTGCTCCCAAAACTAAAAGCTTGGTCAGGCTCTGTCTGCGTTTCAGCATGCACATGTATTGAGTCGCGCCTTGGTGGCATATAATTCATATCCAACAGTCTTTGCAATTCGCGGTGAACAGCTGGTGCAGTATCTGGGTTCAACTGAAATTCTTCGGGAGGCGCCGAGCTGCGTGTAAACCACTGAGGTGGCTGCCCTCGCGCTGACTTACCTTTCCCTGTAACCATCTTCCTAATCCGTTCACCCGTCTTCCTATGACCTATACTATAGTTGGATGCAGCTACTCACTCAAGAATATTATATTTTCTCTTTGATATTCAATTGAGAGAAAAAACTCAAACAAAATCTGAAATCCCGATTTATCTTCAAGTAAATAAGAAAATATAGGTAAACACCGTACAAATAATAATTATATTATATAAATGATAATATTTATCAAAATAATATATATAAATATGTATGTATATAAATGGCAAAAAAATAATAATGTTTATGACATCAGTGATTGGAAAGGTACCCAATTTTCTTACCTAAGTAAGGTACAAGGTAAATGTCAATAGGTATACCTAGCTAAGGTAAAAGGTATACGAAATTTCCAGTACCTAGGTAAAGGTAAAGGTACAAAAAAGGTACTTTTAAATTAAAAAGCATGGTTCATCCATTGTTAAGAGGAGAACCAATGTCCACCCTCGCTAATAATTTTCCCGCTATTATTAATAACAATAAAGAGGGCACGAATTCAATTTAAATGTTTATTGCCTGGTCTCTGTAGCTGCAGTGAGTTTGTTTGCTCTCGCCGGCACATTTTAAAGCATAGAAATGCATTAGGAAAGCTCGGTCAGATAAACAATGCGAGAGAGAGCTTTTGGGCATATAAGAGCTTTTGTACAAATTGATCTATTTAACATGAATATATTTGGCAAAGCAAACAGTGGGCTCGATGGCATTTACATTTACAAATAATTAATTAGAAATTAAACGTTCTGCTCCGGACATGCTCCCCCCGTTGGAAGAGGTCCACTTTCAACCGATGTGGTTAAAACGGGCAGAACAGCTAGCTTCGCAATTGCTCTTTTGGCCAGTCCAGATCCAGTACCCGACCAAGTCGCCACTTTAGAGACGGAAGGTTGTTATCCTTCAGCAAGACCATGGCACCTTCCTGTAGAGTTTGTTGTTGAGTTCGCCACTTGGATCGCTTTTGGAGCAGCGACAGGTAGCTGGTGCTCCACTTCTTCCAAAAGATTTGCCGCATCTGGCAAACGCGCTGCCATCGACTCAAATGATTCTCCCTCAGATGTGCTACGTCTGGCTCATCGATTGTGGTGAAGCTTGAGCCGATGAGAAAATGAGCAGGAGTGAGAATCTGTGAGTCATCTGGGCTTTCTGAAATGGCATTAAGAGGGCGAGAATTAAGTTCGGCCGAGATTTCGTACACCAAAATTCCAATCAATGCCATGGGAAAGACAGGTGTCACGGACGGCATTGCTATGTGGATCGCTCAAAAACAAATCCTTCAACTCTGCTAACTCGTTTTTGGCACCCACGAAGTTCGTTGCATTATCGGTCCAGAGTTTTTCCTCGTATGCTGATGAACCGCCTAAGCGAAGTAATGAAAGATGCCGTCGAAAGATCCTGAAGGACTTCTAGATTGGTGCTAAAGCAAACAAAAATGGCTATATAGTATTTTATGGGTGCCTTGTTCCGCGTCTCAGCCTTATGGGAAAAAAGGACCACAGAAGTCGATTCCAGTTGTGTGAAAGGCTAAATTTGGTCTCACACGATTCGCAGGTAGTCTGCCCATAATATGCTCCGCATATCGAGGTTTCAGACGAAAACAACTCAGGCATTTGTTGACGCTTGCCACCGATTTGAGGCTACCAATTGGCCAGTATTCTTGACGCACTGATGCGAGCAGGCTTTGAGGTCCAGCATGGAGGAAGTTTTGGTGATAATGAGTGATGATCGCGCTGGTAACTGGGTGCCCCTTTGGCAATAAAAAAGGGTGTCTGGAATCGTAATCCAACTGCGAGTTATGAACGCGACCACCAACTCGAATTAATCTATGTGCATCGATAAATGGATTCAGGATAGTAAGCTGCTTTTGGATGATAGAGCTTTTTCTCAGAGAGCATTGCGTAGTCAGCCGCAAAGTGGACTTGTTAAATGTTCTTGAGTAGAAGGTTTGTGCCCATGCGAAGATCCTCGACAGTCAGATCACCCTTGGGCCTTGCAGTATCCCTCCGGTGAAGTAGCCAGAACCTGAAGATATAAGCAAATATGCTTTGTAGTATGGCGAAAGAATTTTGATATTTGCGATCAGCAGATATGTCGTGTTTAGAAAGAGCTAGCAAGACTTTACGACGACGTTCTAGAAGATTTTCTTTGAGTCTACATTTGCTGGCCATTCTGAGCAGGCAGATTTCAAAAACTGTGGTCCATGATGCCACAGACTGTGATCAAGTAGCTCATCAGTGTTGGTACATGATGTCATACCATTCCTTTCGTCATCTCCTGAATCTGTGCCACTCGATTGGAGACAAAAACATTAAATTCCGAAGGTGATTCACGAATCCTTGAAAGCGCGACAGTCGAATCCGACCAGCAATGAAATTCGCAAGGGAATGACACGTATGTGAGACACTAATTCAGATAAAATCAATGCAGCTGAGAATTCCAATTTCGGGACAGTCAATGGCGCCACTTTGGACTTCGAAAATAAATGATGCACCGACACCAATCCTTGAGCCTCCGATCCGAAGATATACGCAAGCGCCATATGCCAACATACTTGCATCACAAAATGCATGTATTTGGATCGAGGCATGAGGAAGCATGACAAATCGAGAAAATTTGAAAGTGCTTAAAATCGAAAGCTGCGAGACGAGATCTTGCCAAACCATAAATACTTCATGCGGTAGTCTTTTATCCCAATTAATTTTCCTCTTCCATAAGGATTGTATAAATATTTTGGCTTTTGTGACGATAGGCGAAATTAATCAAAGCGGATCATAAGTTCTGGCAACAGTGGCTAGAACGGTATGCTTTGTGACAGGTCCGTCAAGTGCAATTTTTGAAAAAGTAAACAGCAAGTTGTCAGAGCGAGGATCCCATACCAGGCCCAAAGCCCTGGCAATATCCGTTCCATCCTCAAACTTTAACAACTTTTCCTTGGCGACCTCAAGCTCATCCGCAAGAGCTGCTGGCTCATTCGAGCACCATTTTCGAATGGGAAAGTGTCCACGCTTAAGTAATTCCTTCACTTGGCGCTTAATCTCCACGACTTCTTTAACTGTGTCTCCACCAGTCATTAAATAGTCCACATAAAAATCTCTGCGAACAATTTTGGATCCTAGGGGATATGAAGGTTCCTCATCAATTGCCAGCTGATTCATAGCACGAATTACCAAAAATGCCGCTGGTTTCGTACCATACGTCACCGTGTCCAGTTTGTAGTCTACGATCGCATCAGATGGGTTATCACGCCAGAGAATGCATTTTAAGTGTTCATCGGGATGGCAAACACTTACGCAGCGGTACATCTTACAGATTTCCCCACACAATGCAATTCTAAAGAACCGGAATCGAAGCAAGATTGTGAAGATTTTAATTTTAATTGTTGGTGCAGCCAACAGCAAACAGCAACGCAGATCCATCGAATAAGACACGAAGGGCTGTAGTAGTGCTATCAAGTTTGTGAACGCAATGATGTGGCAAGTAAAACTTAGGCGCTGTATCCTGAACCGACTGTACGAATCTCCGAGAGAGTTGGGATCACTCTTAAACGGAAGCTTTACTGAGTATTGACAATTGTTGAGACGAGTATAAGTTTTCTGAAAGAGGTGCTCACAAAGCTCGTCCTCTTCAGAAATGGAAGATGTTGTGGCATAGCAATTTTCAATTTTCCAGAAGAGCTTAACCATTTCTGTTAATGAAATGTCGGCATCTGATGGTTTTTGAGTTTTAACTAGCGCGACCAACGATGAATTATTCGACTTTGAAAAAGCAAGACTTCCAGAGACTGTCCAACCGACCTTTGATTCCTGCAGGATTAATGTGCTGCCCTCTAAACGAGTTTTCCCAATGCAGATTAAATCAAAAAAAAACCTGCCCAATAAGCAGATCTACACGTTGGGACTTGTAGAATTTAGGGTCAGCAAGAACGATGTTATAAGGGAATTTCACCACCATCAGCATTCGAATCGTATTGCTGCTGATAAAATGTGATAATCCGCGTCACTAAAGCTGCGAATGAAGCCCCATAGCTTGCATACTGTGACTGAACAAAAATATCAACTGACTTATCAGAATCTAGAGAAAACTCTCCAATACCAGAAATCGATATTTGTGAATGTCGAGTTTTTAGCTGAAGTTGATTTGCAAGACGAGAAGTGAGGAAATTGAGTTGAGATCCAGAATCGAGTACAGCACGGCATGATATCATGGCTCCAATGCTATGTTGGAACAAAATGATTTTCGAGGTTTTAAGTTGGGGGCTTGATAGAGAATTGGATATGAGCGAAGTCGATGCTTGATGATGATTGTCTTGAGAAGTATTCGATAAAGAAACGTTCGTAGTAGCATTCGAAGGCATGTGCAAAAGAGAATAATGCTTTGCTTGGCACTGTCTACAATGACCTGACCTGCATTGCTGAAGACTATGCCCTTTGCGCAAGCAATTTAAACAAAGATGTATTTTCTTAGCTTCTTTATACCGCAAATTTCGAGACAGATTTAGAAGACGAGGGCATTTCGAAATGTAATGTTCTGCTGAATAACCAAAAATGCATAATGAGCTTATGATAGATGAGATTGCGTGGTGTTTGATGATGCAATAAGAGTACTTTTGTTAGTTTTGTACGATGCTTTTCCCACCTGATGGCTTGGTATTTGGGTTACCCTAGCACTTTCCACATTTTCCATAGACCTGCATCTCTTCTCTAAGAATGAAGCCATCGAAATCCAGGCTGGCAACTCGGCAGTGGACAAGCTCTCTTCCCATCGCTCTTTGGTCTTCTCATCCAGTTTTTGTCCCGCAATGTGAATCTGGAGTCCATCCAATATCTGCTGCGATATAACCAATGAATTCATTGCGCGAAGATGTGAATTCATTTTATCGCTAAGATGATGCAAGTTGACAGCAGCGGCCTTCTCAACTTCTTTTAGCCCGAAAATGGCCTTAAAGTGTTCCTGAAAATGGAGTAATTTATTATTGAATCGATTTTTCAATATATTCAAAGCCTTAGCAAAGTTGTCCTCTGATGGCTCCAAAGATCGAATCGTTTCCAAGGCGACTCCATCCAAACTGGACTCCATCCAAACTGGACTCCATCCAAACGGCGACTCCATCCCCGAAGATGCTGGAATTTTTTGATATTAGGCATGTCAGCATCTTTTTCTACAACAGTTGAGAATATGTAAAAATCCGGCCAATTCATATACCCCCCACTGAATTCGGGAATGTGCAGCTCAGGCAACCTGGATTTTCACATTGAAAAGCTATGCTCGTAGCTTCCAGTGGAATGCCGAACTGTGGTGGAGTTCGCACTGCTTGCCACATGCGATACTCCAAGTTCGCGAACCAATTTCGACTTAACCTCAATGTACAACTTATTAAAGATGAAGCGCGAACCCGAGACTAGCTCCATAAGGTTCATCTTCTCCAGACTTGTCGGCGCAGCATCGAAATTTGATTTTAAATTTTCCAGAAATTCTATGCGCACCACAAGTTCTGACTCATCAAAACTTGCCACTGCTTCCACGTCGTAGAAGTCATTTAGAGCGTTTAATTGTCGCTTAACGGAGTCCGCTTTAGCACTGAAAAACTCTTGGGTGTCAGCCATGTTGAGTTTTTACCACAGAACAGACGAGAAAAAAGTATTTCACTGAAATGCACTTGTGGGCCAACAAAATAAGTCACAGTCAATTTGCTATATATATGTATGTATGTGCTTGTGCGTATACGCCACTGCACTGAATAGCAAAAATATATTTATTTCCAAACACAAAAAAGCACCCTTTTAATGCGCGCGCCAATCCACAGATGATGCTTGGTTAGATCAGCGGGTTTCCTTTATGTATTGCACATATGTGGTTGTTGCAGCCGCGCGAAAAGCAAAACGAAAGGGCAAGCGAAACCGTTTCCCTATGTGTGTATGCGAATGTTTGTGTGTGTGTGTTTATGTGCTTGTTACCAACTTGTGATCAAACAGCCAAATTATTTCAACGATATGAAAAAATTCTTTACCGAACCGACTTGCAACTTCAGATCACGTTCGAGGGTCACCAAATGTTTAGAGAAATACCGATGTCCACCTTCGCTTGTAATTTTTACGTATGTGGGGTTTGGTGACCAGTTTTTTACGCTAACAACAATAGCTTGGAAGAAGACAGATTTGATAAAAAAATAATTACTGTGTTCTTGAATAAAACGAGGTCCATAGGATGCATACATTTTGATTCAATTTTTTCTCGATTAGTGTCTATATCGATCAGTCCTGGGGATACACTTATTTATCATGGGTAGCTGCTACGTTTTCCCACCCTTAAAATGTTAAATTTTCAAAAATTGTAAATCAAATTAATTTAAAATAAGTATTCCCTGTACTTCTTTGACAAAATGCTCGGGTTTTTTTCTTTTTTATTGGAATAGAACATTTTGAAACCTTGTTTTTGATATTTTTTTTCCTAAATGGAGCCGATTTATATTTTGTTTGGAGTAGTTTAATTTTTTTATGCGGCAGCCGTGTGTTCAACGCCAATCGTTGCTCTCCAGCCGATCTATATAAAATTCCGATTATTATCTCTTTAGGGCAAATAAATGGGAAAAGTATGCTCCAATTTCGGACAATACACTACCTTAGTCGCGAGTGTGTTCATGGCCGATGTGAATAAAATTCCGTTTCTAATCTCTTTAGGGCAAAACTTTGCTCCAATTTTAGAAAAATTACTAGCAAAGTCGGAAAATGGAGGGCGGAGGTGTGTTCAAGAGTTAAATAATATTTGTCTCTCTCTATTGACTTAAAACTACGCAATCTATGCAGAACCCGAACGGTAAGAGATAGAAATCTGAAATTTGCACAGGATTGAAAGTGAGCCATTAAACGGGGTTTTGAAATATATGGGAAACATTTTTTTGTTCATCCGATTGACAGAATTAAGGTTATAAATGATTTTCGTAGAGCATTCTTAGCTGAGTTTTTCCAAAACTCAGCAATAGAGGGCGCCACTATTTGACCATTGTGGCAGCTCTAGCTACACAAATCATCGCTATCGCGCAGCAGCGACGTTGTGCAGCTTGCACCATCGGCTGGCGGCCGCATCGCATTCTTCAATTATACAGTAATTGTTAGCCAATAAATTATAATCAATAATGTTAAAAAGTTGTTGGTTAGCGACCTTTTTAATTATAAGAATGTGATGCTTGCCGGCTCGAGGTCTAGAAGGAAACTAATTTATTTAATTGTTTCCAATATATTTCGGATACAAATCGGCATCAGTATTCAGGGACACTACAAGGAACAATTCACCAATTATAACAATACATTTAAACAAAATCTTTGAACATTTTTACATACAATATTTAAAACGGCACCTGTCGTGGAGTTCAATACTGAGCTATTGTTTGTTCAGTAGGTGTCTGTATATGTGGGCGCAGTTGTCGGTGTCCGTTTTGTAGTTTAGTTTCTTGTCTGTTGTTGTGTCTATTATATGTAACATTTTGAGAGTAAAGCGTTTACTGTAATTGTTCTCTTGTTGTAAGATTGTGGTCTCGAAATTCGTCGAGTTTCCGCTCTCCATACAGTGTGTCGACAGTGCAGTTTTGTCGGAGTTTATAATCGGGCTTATCTTGGGAGTCTTGTTTCTCTTTATTATTGTTTTTATAACACTCATTGGAAAGTCATTATTCTGCAGTATAATTTTAATCTCGGAAATTATGTCATTGTGGTATGTCTCGTCGCTTATGCTCAGCATCCTGTTAATACAGCTAACCGCTATACTTAAAACCATATTTTTTGGGTGTTTAGAGTACAAATTAATGATTCGTCCTGATGCTGTGGGTTTTATGTTCGATTTAAGCTTTACTTTATTTCCATGTCTATTGATAGTCGTATCCAAATAGTGAAGTGTCCCATCTTTTTCTAACTCCGTGGTGAATTTTAAGTTACGATTGAAAGATTTGATTGCGTCTAGTGTATTAGTGAGCAGTCTTGGTGGCTGCGTCAGTTTCATTATTGTGTTGTCTTGTAGTTCTTTCATCACAATGACAGCTATTACTGGAGATATATGGGATCGCATTTGCATGCCTTTCGATTGGGTGTATATCTGATCCCCGAACTTGAAATATCTATTTTCAACGATGCAAAATTTTATAATCTCCATAAACAGTAGTTTTGGTAGTTTGGTATACGCCACGTATTCCTGTATTGATGCCCATTTTTTCCTTATGATGTCTAATGCTAAATCTGGGGGGATTCTCAGAAATAGTGAGACCACATCGAATGACACTAATTTCTCCTCCTCTGAAACGTTTGAATTCAATTGAATTCTTCACATTGTAAAACCAAAACGCTAGCAATGATTCCGCTGCCGTCGACTTATTCGCAGGAGTTTTTCAATCATCTTATTCCTCTATCCACTTTACTAACACTTCTTATCATTAGAACATTTCTTCCTCTAACTTGATTTGTGCTCCCTCATTGAGCTCCTTACTTTCGCATTTGAAATCTCTAAGTCCTCCTGGCCCTGACAACATTCCTAGTTGTGTTCTCAAAGAGTGTTGTAGTTCCATATGCAAACCTTTGCTTAAGATTTTCAATCTATCACTCGATTCTTCAGTCTTTCCAACTCTTTGGAAAGAGTCCTATATTATTCCCCTTCATAAAAAAGGTGGAAAATCTGATATTTCCAATTACAGAGGCATAGCTAAGCTCTCCGCTATTCCTAAATTATTTGAAGAGATTATAACCTCCACCTTGCTGGATTATTGCAGATCGATTTTATCACCTCCAGCATGGGTTTATTAAGCGTCGGTCAATTATGACCAATTTGCTTGAATTTACTTCATTGGTTAATGATGGGTTCTTTAAGAAAAAACAAACCGATGTCATTTACACCGACTTTAGTAAGGCTTTTGACTCTGTAAACCATGATCTTCTCCTCTATAAGCTTGATCGGTTAGGATTTCCCGCCTCTTTTCTGCTCTGGATTTCGTCCTATTTAAAAAATAGAACCCAAAAAGTGTCTGAACGTAAGTTCCGACACTTCAAAGCCCGTCTCTGTAACTGCTGGTGTACCGCAAGGTAGCCACCTTGGTCATTTGTTTTTTACTCTTTTTATTAATGACACCCACAATACTATCTTATTATCGGATACTTATGTATGCTGATGACGTTAAACTTATTTTATCTTTCAATGACCTGACGCATTCCATTAGATTGCAAGATGATTTAAACTCCTTGCAGTCTTGGTGCTTGGTTAATCATTTACACCTTAATTGCTCCAAGTGCAAGTTTATGACTTTCCATCGTTGCAAACCTTCGCTGGCCATTTATACGATTAGCAATGAACTCGAATATCTACAGTCGTTGATCTTGGAATTCTTTTTGACCCCAAATTGAGTTTCAATCCTCATATCTCCTCTATTGTTAATAGGGCGAATGGTGCAATTGGATTCATTAAACGTTGGTCGAAGAAATTTAATGATCCATACACCACAAAGCTTCTGTACACTGCACTAGTCCGTCCTGTACTTGAATACTGCTCGTCTGTCTGGAGTCCGCAATATAAAAAGCATATCGATCGTATTGAATCAGTACATAAGCAATTCTTGGTTTTTGCTCTTCGTGGACTAAATTGGGACCCTAACCTTCGTCTGCCATCCCACTCCAGCAGACTATTGCTTATTAACCTTCCTTCGTTAGCTAACCGTAGAACAGTCCTAGGTGTTTCTTTTCTTCATAAGCTAATCATTAGTGATGTACACTCTACCGAACTCTTAGGTCGCCGTAACGTTTCCGTTCCTTCTAGGCCAACTAGAAACTATTTTCCTTTAATCTTGCCCAGATGCACAACTGATTATGCCCAGCACAATCGTTTTCGGGTCTTATGTCATAATTACAATGATCTCTATCACCTGTTCTCAACAGATCTCTCTCCCTTCTCTCTAAAAACTTCTCTCGATAATTATCTCCGGGGAAATCTCTGACCACTCCCAGCTGTGAGTAGGGGCATAGCTTGCCGGACTGGCTAAAAAATCCTCCCCACCGGGTCAGAGATTTTCCGGTTATTTAGTTTTAAGTTTTACGTATACATTTTTTATTTTTAAAGTTTACTTTTAGATACGTTTCTCTCTATCTCTGTTTTATTTTAATTTATTATATTATCTTATTTTTTTCCTTTGTTTGGTTTTTTCTCTCTCTCTCTCCCTCTTCTTGATCTCTACATTATTAACGTTTTTGTTAGCTCTAATAACGTCTCTGACTACAATTGTCTGTGAATAGGGGCATAGCTAGCCGGACGGGCAAATAAAATTCCCCCACCGTGTCGAAGTCGTTATTAGTTTATTTTGTAATTTTATTAGATTTTCTATGATTGGCTTCATTGGCTCATAAAAATTTTTGTAACGTATATACATTTTTATTGACAGCCTCTTTTTGTCAACTTTAAATAAATAAAATATAAAAAAAATAAATAAATGGAATCAGCCGTAGTTTCCTTAATATCTGTACTATGTATCTGCATATCCCACTGGAGGGTGCATCTAATGACGAGCAACTTGGCCTAAGTGGGGTTCCTTCTTTGTGAATTATTGGGAGTCCGTATGTCCGGGGCAGCGCCGTACTAGTCGTTAGCTAATTTCTTTTAGCCCCCAAGGCAAAATTAGAGTAAGCTTTTTCATGCGATATTATTAATATTTTTGAATGTAAAGTATTTGGTATAAAGAAGATTCCAAGGCCGAGGTGCGAGTCTCAGTCTCTCCAAGGTCTCCCATGGCAAAATGTATTTGTTGCTGGGACTTCGGGACAGAGAAAACCACTGCCAGACAACTGCCGAATAAATCCCAGCCCCCCTTTCTTCTATGCCACAGTCGACCCGCGGTTAAAGCTTGCGTCGGCGTCGCTGCCCGTGGCCGTGTGTCAGGCGCATGCAGCGCTCACTCTCTCTCTCGTTCTCTCCCTTTCGTCAGGCAGCCTTGGTCCATGTTCGACTGCTGCTGGCGGTGCGTGTTGCTGTCCGTGTTCAATCGCCCATGTTCGGCCACCTGCAAGGCTTGTAACGGAAAGTTCCTCCCTTCCCCCTCATGCCCATTGTTGGCAACTACGCAGCTAATGCAGCTGCGAAAGGTCAGTGATGGGACGGTAGTTAGTGTTGATCGGGTTTTTGGCGGGTTTTGCTGGCTATTTAACTAACTAATACTGTGTACTGGGCCTTCGTGGCAAACTAAACTTTACTAACTTTCACAGGCCGTTTTACGGCTTTAACTATCAACTTATATACAATGCAAATATAAACTTTACGACTCAGACTATGAAAAATATAAACTTAACAACTCTGACTATGATTTCATTGGCCTTCCTGGCTATCTTATAACTACAAACTTATATACTATGATTATATGGTTCTATGACTATAGGGAAACAACTCTTACTATGATTTCATTGGCCTTACTGGCTAACTTATAACTACTAACCTATATACTATGATTATATGATATAGCAACTCTGTCTCTGATTTCATTGTTCTTCCTAGCTATCTTATAAATACCAACTTAAGTACTATTATGAGTAAAGAAAATGTGAGGTCGTACGCCTCACACCCCCCGTTTTCGTCGGGGAGGCGCAACAAGACGGACACATACCCAGCGCCTGTTATCGTGATGCGGAATCGTACTCCGCCCATGGTCCGCAAGAACCGAGTCGTGGTGCGGCTTAGTTTCTCAATGAAAGAGATGAGGCGTCCGGGCAGTTTACGCTCGCTTGTATTGACCCTACAAGTTGCAGTTGCGGGTACCCACTCCTCCTCTTCCTGGACCAGGGCCACTGCGGAATGACGCTGTTATTCCCCCAGCAGCGCCATTTGTTCGGCTCCGGTCAACGGGAAACCAATATCGAACAGACATAGGGCGTCCGACGATCATTCGTAGACGGTGGCGACCTCCGGAACTGGTTGCGTCGCTGGGTGGAACAACTGTTCCGCTTCTGAGCTGATATCGGAATATTGAGGTAGCCGGATCTGGGTACTTCCACCGGGGCGTCCAGCACACATGCACGCACACCCAGTGATGGGACGTCCTTTGCGTATGGTGGTGGTGGAGTACCATTGGGTGGGGTGCCGCTTCGATTCGGAGCCTCCTGAGGGCTGCCAGGGCTCGTCGGCTTTGGTGCTTCGGACATCCAGGCCCACTCGTGCTCGGCTCCGCAGTGGTGAGAGACTGACAATTGCGACCGGTGGGTCCGACTTGTATTCACTGCTTTTATCCTCCGCGTCATTTGGGTTGGGTTCGAGTTCTGGGTCGACCTCCTCACTGTCGTTCAATGCCGAATCCGCTGATGAGCTTAGTTGTTGGGCCGAGCGGATGGACCACGCGTCGTTGGCCTGCTCCAAGGAGAAGTTAAGAGGGGCTCTTACCCCACTGGTGAAGAATCGGCCGTCGGCAGGTACAAACGATTCATCCGAATCCGACAAACTGGGAGGATGCGCTTGTACTGCTTCGCGGAGACACGCTTCCAAATAGCCCGAAGGAAATGAAGGTACTGGCACCTCTTCCAGCCAGTTCTCCACTGCCCACATCTGGGTACCAACACCTTCGGGCTGCGCCTCGTTCACTGTGGTTAAGCGAGCTAAGCGGGCCGTCGTAATAGAGCTACTCCGTCGCTAGGATCTCCGGTGTGTTCGGTTTCGGTGGTCGTCTCCACTGGTCCCGTGGATTCGCCATCGAGACTCCCGCGGCTATTTGTCATGCTGACTGTAAATGCTTGGCCAAGGTCGGCTCTCACGGGCCATAGTTGCTCCGACTGCTCGCTGTCGATGACGAGTGGTGAGTACCTCCCTGGAGAGATTATCGGCGGTGGCCATGGGGGACTATGAAGGCGAAAGCTTCTAACCGAGTACTCGTCGCTGGAGCCTTGGTTGGAAGAAGTGCTATTCCTCGATGCCATCGTGCTAAAAGTAAGCTAATTAGTAAACTATGATTCTATTCCCTAGCTGTGCTAATTCGCAAGGACAAGCCGAGAGATTCCCCTTTCGGGGTGGGGACGTTGGAATGCCGCACCAAACTCAAGTGACCCCCCTTGATTCTCCGTCCTGGGTCAGTGTTAATTCCCGCCTCGCTGATGACGTGACCTAGATACGTGATAATTCTTCGGAAAAACATACATTTCTGTATGTTGAGGCGGAAGTTGGCCTGTCGGAGACGCCTAAACACTTCCTTTAGGTTGCCAACATGTTCCTCCAGGGTGGCCCCGATGACGATGATATTATCCAGATATGCGAATGCGTTAGGTTCCATCTCCGGTTCGATCACCTTGTCAAGGGCCCGTTGAAAAGTTGCGGGTGCTGAATGAAGGCCGAAGGGCATGACCTTCCAATGGAAAAGTCCGCGCCCTGGAACCGTAAACGCCGTATGTTCCCGGCTACCCTTGGCAACAGGGATCTGCCAGTATCCGTTCTTTAAGTCCAAGGTAGAAATTTATTTCGCGTGCCGAAGTCGTTCCAGTATGTGGTTTATCCGAGGAAGCGGGTATGCATCAGGCACCGAATTTGCATTGAGGGGTCGGTAATCGACGCACATACGCTTTTCCCCCGTCTTTTTACCTATAAGCACAGTCGGGGCGCTATGGGGGCTGTGGGAGGGCTCAATTCGGTCGTCTCGCAACAATTCATCCACCTGGTCATTTATTATTTTCTGCATGGCGGGGTTTTTTGGGAAATACCTCTGCTTCAACGGTTTGTCATCCTTCATAATTATTGAGTGCTCAGCGATATTTAACACTCCGGCGAGTCCTTCGAATAGGGCCAACTCCTCTTTCAAAAATTTGGCTACCCCCGGTTCCAAGGCCTCCTCTGTAATGGTCGGTCGGGACTCTTTCCTGGTATGATCCTTCGGGATTAGTTCGGCACTAATGATAGCCAAACTTACCTGAACTCCCGCCTGCAGGTTTTCCTGGAAACGTACTTGTTTCTTCCGGTGGTGCCCGGCGGTCGGATGCACGATCGAAGGTGGTTTCCGGAAGGGGTTCCTCTCTCTAGCTGTTGCTGCATCCGCTAAGGGTTCTAGTACGGGTCGCGACCCAGGGATCTCTACTGATTCGATTGGTGGGCCCTGGTGTCCCGCTTCGGTGTTTACAGGCTCTGCTTTGATGCTCTCATCTGAGCGTGGTGACTTGGCTCCGCGATGTGCTCTCCTTGGACTTGTTTGAGGTCGTATTGAGGGGCTCGGTGTATGACGTGAGGGCTCGTGTCGAGTCTCTGTTGGTGTTGACGGTCGGGGAACTGACGCCTGCGGTCGATCGTAGGCTTCTTTGGCCATCGTGGCTGATATCTGTGGGTCTGTCAGTGGGGCTGCTTCTACCAGTATTAAGGTCTCTGTCGATGTTAAACCTGGGCAGTTCGCCTTTGTTGGCTTAGCCGACTCTGTCGAAACTAGTGCCTCTGTCGGTACGTTTGACTCCGTCGGAACTCGTGACTCTGTCGGTACGTTTGACGCTGACCAAACTAGTGACTCTGTCGGTACGTTTGACTCTGTCGGAACTAATGACTCTGTCGGTACGTTTGACTCTGTCGGAACTAGTGGCTCTGTCGGTACGCTTGACTCTGTCGGAACTAATGACTCTGTCGGTACGTTTGACTCTGTCGGAACTAGTGGCTCTGACCTAGGGAATACCACAGTTTTATCTTTCGTCGGACTTCGTACCTCTGTCTTCGTTATAGACTCTGTTGGCAAACTTAGCGGATACTCGGTTCGGTTAGTGAGGCGGTGGCAAGCTCTTCCACACAATACCGTTGTCCGTATCCCGCAGAGGAAATCAATGCCGAGGATGACCTCATCTAAAACAGTCGGCAGGACTTGCAGTGGCATATACGTCTGTTCCTGGTCCCGGCGGACTCTAAGCATCAAAGCCTGATCTACATTCTTTAAAGACCCATCTGCAAGGGATATCCTTATGCGTACTTGCCTCCTATTCGCTGGGGTGGCGAACTCTTGCGATCCGCTCACTAATGAAACTAATCGATTATCCAGCAAAACATCACCGGTTGGTTCGAGCACCCTCTCGCGAAACATTCATCTCCGTTGAAGACAATAAAGATAATTTTGTTTAAAACAGAACTAACCAATGGTAGGATGCGTAAAATTCGTGCTCTCATTTTCTTTCCTCATCATAGTACTTAAGTTGGTAGTTATAAGATAGCTAAGAAGACCAATGAAGTCAGAGTTGCTATATCATTTAATCATAGTATATAGGTTTGTAGTTATAAGTTAGCCAGTAAGGCCAACGAAATCATAGTGAGAGTTGTTTCCCTATAGTCATAGAACCATATAATCATAGTTTATAAGTTTGTAGTTATAAGAAAGCCTGGAAGGCCAATGAAATCATAGTCAGAGTTGTTAAGTTTATATTTTTCATTGTCAGAGTCGTTAAGTTTATATTTGCATTGTATATAAGTTGATAGTTAAAGCCGTAAAACGGCCTGTGAAAGTTAGTAAAGTTTAGTTTGCCACGAAGGCCCAGTACACAGTATTAGTTAGTTAAATAGCCTGCAAAATCCGCCAAAAACCCGATCAACACTAACTACCGTCCCATCACTGACCTTTCGCAGCTGCATTAACTGCGTAGTTGCCAACGATGGGCATGAGGGAGAAGGGAGGAACTTCCGTTACAAGCCTTGCAGGTGGCCGAACATGGGCGATTGAACACGGACAGCAACACGCACCGACAGCAGCAGCCGAACATGGACCAAGGCTGCCTGACAAAAGGGAGAGAACGAGAGAGAGAGCGAGCGCTGCATGCGCCTGACACACGGCCACGGGCAGCGACGCCGACGCAAGCCTTAACCGCGGGTCGACAGAGGACAGGCGAACACAGGCCATGGCTGGCGTGCGAAAGGGAGAGAACGTGAGAGAGCGATCGATGAATGCGTCTGACACACGGCCACGGGCAGAGTAGCGACGTCGACACCAAAGCCGAAGATCGACAACGCGCAAGCCGAAAATTGGGTCAAAGCTTAAAAATTGGCGGAAAGCAATTAATCAAGTTTGGCGACTAGAAACGGACGGACGTGTTATGAGTCGGGAGCGGCAAAGTCCAGTTAATCGAGAGAGGATAATAGAAGAAAGGGGGGCTGGGACTTATTCGGCAGTTGTCTGGCAGTGGTTTTCTCTGTCCCGAAGTCCCAGCAACAAATACATTTTGCTATGGGAGACCTTGGAGAGACTGAGACTCGCACCTAGGAATTGGAAACTTCCTTATAGTTGGCGCTCTAGCAGGGACATTTGGGGCATTTTCATATCATGAAACCTACCTGTAAATGGCTTAAAGAACCATCAAGGTCACCCACACAGCGGCTGCGCCCCTGCAGAACATAGTGCACCCACGAACCAGAGAGGTATCCGAGTCTTGTGTTTTCGTTTTTTGATATGTTTTCGCCCCATGGGCAAATTTATGCACCTGAGCAGGAAAGCCCACCCACGTTTTATGCGAATTTTCCTCTTTTGTCCCAGCGCCAGAGAGCTGTATAATTTAACATTTTTAAATAAATAAAAGGAAAATTGCTTCTCAGAGAATTTAGTCAGCGTGGAACACTTTTACCCGAGAAAATTAATATAAGAATACACAAAGGCCTTAGGCTAGTTTACCGTTAATTCTACTCGCTCTTGGATAACGCATTCTCGCAACGTCCAATGGGAAATGGGGACTAGTGCGCGGCCACCGGGTATATATATCATGCGGAGAACGTTCGGAGGACACTTCTTGAACCAGCGGTCATCGAATACAGATAAAATCGTAGTACGCGAAAATAAATTTTTTTTTTAAATAATAGTTCTTATCAGAATAAGTTTAAATCCTCGACACACGGTATCGTCTTTAAAGCGCGAGCGAGTTCCTGCGTAATTAAATCATGATCGTATGCCGTGGGTATAACGGCGATCGTCCTTATCCTTACGAAAGCTTAAGGAGCTGTCCATACTTGTCCTAGCATAATCGGGTCTTGACGATATCGAGTATTAAAGGTCAGCAGCACGTTTCACGTCTACCGGTCGGTCCGTTTCCTCTGTGATCATCCGATTCCTAGCTTCGGCCGCCAGCGGCACCAGGGCGGTGTCTGTAGGTGCAGGCGCGAGGAGTTGTTGGGTCGAGGGATTGGAAATTATCGATGACATACCCGGAAAGGTCCCTGGGACTTGCGTGGCGGGACATGTGTCGATCCCTAGCCGTCTCATACGCCGTTGCCAATTGTGTCAGCGTCGCCAGGGTGGTAAACTCGTGTCTCCTGATAAAAAGTTGATACTCCGGTAACAAATTGTCGTAGATACTTGTCAATTCCCGTTCCGGAGCTGCATCGTTAGTCGTAGATCCACGATATAATCCTTAAATGATGGCGTCCTCTAATCTTTGAAAATACCGCGTGGGCAAAAAAAAACTCTAAAAATTCTTCCTTAAACTTCTCCCAGGTTACCTGCTGCATCTGAAACGTTCGAAACCAACCGTCTGCCCGGAAATTCTTCCCGTTGCACTCGGGATGCGGTATCCGACGCCGAATTAGTAGAGGTCGGAGGTTCTTCGCGCGATTGGGTTTGGGTCCCCGGTGGGAAATCTTCCCGTTCCGCGCGGGGTGTGGTAGTCGACGTTGAATTAGTAGAGGTTAGGCGTACGTCGAGCGACTTAGTTTGGGTCCCCGTTAGAAAATCTACTTTCCGATCCCGGCCGTCTGGTAATGGGGAGTTGGACCTGGACAGAGGCTCCTTCCCGGTTGGAGCCTCTGGATATATGGACTCTAATTCGTCAAGTCGGGTTTTGGTACCCTCTGAATGTTCTCCGCGTGATATGAATGCCGAAATTCGACTACGTAAGTCTTCGACGGTGCCGGTGGTACCCAACCCGAACTCGGTAGCGATCGCTTGCAACTCGTCTTTACGCCAAAATGAAATCCACTTAACTCCCATATTTGCGCGGATGGGGCAATACCGAGATTCGAAAATGTACTCAAACGGAGCTTTTAATACTTGATATCGTGAAGACCCGACTATGCTAGGACTAGGATGGACAGCCCCTTAAGCTTTCGTAAGGATAAGGACGATCGTTGTTATACCCGGGGAGTACGATTTTAATTTAACTATGTAGGAACTCGCTCGCGCTTTAAAGACGATACCGTGTGTCAAGGATTTAAACTTATTCTGATAAGAACTATTATTTAAAAAAAAAATTTATTTTCGCGTACTACGATTTTGTCTGTATTCGATGACCGCTGGTTCAAGAAGTGTCCTCCGAACGTTCTCCGCATGATATATATACCCGGTGGCCGCGCACTAGTCCCCATTTCCCATTGGACGTTGCGAGAATGCGTTATCCAAGAGCGAGTAGAATTAACGGTAAACTAGCCTAAGGCCTTCGTGTATTCTTATATTAATTTTCTCGGGTAAAAGTGTTCCACGCTGACTAAATTCTCTGAGAAGCAATTTTCCTTTTATTTATTTAAAAATGTTAAATTATACAGCTCTCTGGCGCTGGGACAAAAGAGGACAGGACTGCCACAGACAGCCCACCAGCCCCCCTTCCTGTTGCCGCCAACCACCCGAATCCACCCGGTCTTAGCCAGTGAGCCGTCGCGGAAAACCCAAGGACGGTGCACTGGAAAGACCCCAAAGCGTCCAACGCCCACGCAGCACACGCAGAGATCCTTTTCGAAAACGTGTACGGGCAGACGTTGGTCGCCCGGTGGAGTCAGGATCGTAGCAGCCGGTTAGCGCATTTACCCAAAACATGTACACGGGAGTTGTCCATTTCTACACTGATAATAACTTAACAACTTTTATTCATACTTTGGTCCCTTCCTGTTGCCTCCTAACCGCACTTTTTGTCAAAGTCCCTACTCCTGTGTACTGAGGCCCTAGCCAGCTTACCCGTTTCCTCCGTTCGTCTGTCCCTGATCCTCCTGGATCTCGCCTCCCCACGCTCACTTCTGCTCGGGTCACAGGTGGGGCTCCTCTTTTCTTGCCTTCTCTTTCTTTCACTCTCTTCCGCTTGCTCCGTTCGATGCTGCTTACTTCACTTCGACTTTTACACTTTCCTCTCTCGATTAACTGGACTTTGCCGCTCCCGACTCATAACACGTCCGTCCGTTTCTAGTCGCCAAACTTGATTAAATGCTTTCCGCCAATTTTTAAGCTTTGACCCAATTTTCGGCTTGCGCGTTGTCGATCTTCGGCTTTGGTGTCGACGTCGCTACTCTGCCCGTGGCCGTGTGTCAGACGCATTCATCGATCGCTCTCTCACGTTCTCTCCCTTTCGCACGCCAGCCATGGCCTGTATTCGCCTGTCCTCTGTCGACCCGCGGTTAAGGCTTGCGTCGGCGTCGCTGCCCGTGGCCGTGTGTCAGGCGCATGCAGCGCTCGCTCTCTCTCTCGTTCTCTCCCTTTTGTCAGGCAGCCTTGGTCCATGTTCGACTGCTGCTGTCGGTGCGTGTTGCTGTCCGTGTTCAATCGACCATGTTCGGCCACCTGCAAGGCTTGTAACGGAAGTTCCTCCCTTCTCCCTCATGCCCATCGTTGGCAACTACGCAGTTAATGCAGCTGCGAAAGGTCAGTGATGGGACGGTAGTTAGTGTTGATCGGGTTTTTGGCGGATTTTGCAGGCTATTTAACTAACTAATACTGTGTACTGGGCCTTCGTGGCAAACTAAACTTTACTAACTTTCACAGGCCGTTTTACGGCTTTAACTATCAACTTATATACAATGCAAATATAAACTTAACGACTCTGACAATGAAAAATATAAACTTAACAACTCTGACTATGATTTCATTGGCCTTCCAGGCTTTCTTATAACTACAAACTTATAAACTATGATTATATGGTTCTATGACTATAGGGAAACAACTCTCACTATGATTTCGTTGGCCTTACTGGCTAACTTATAACTACAAACCTATATACTATGATTAAATGATATAGCAACTCTGACTTCATTGGTCTTCTTAGCTATCTTATAACTACCAACTTAAGTACTATGATGAGGAAAGAAAATGAGAGCACGAATTTTACGCATCCTACCATTGGTTAGTTCTGTTTTAAACAAAATTATCTTTATTGTCTTCAACGGAGATGAATGTTTTTTAATTCAAACAGCAATTTGCCGCCCGACAAATTAAAAATGAAACCTTGCAACTCCAGCTTGAAGCGTGTGCGTACTGTTAATTTTGTCAAACATTGGGACATCAATGTGTCGCAGGTCAATGATCGTGGTCCCGCCTCGGGACAGCAATGGTATAACGCCATCAACTTTTGTATAGTAGGACTTCGGACGATGTGCACTTCTTGTGTTCTTCTGACTAGAGCTCACCGAACGGGGTGTGGGTTTTTCCTTATCCTACCATACTACACACTAGCACAATAATAAGTGCACTTTACAGTCTACAAAAATCCAAAAATAAAAAGGCATCTAAACAATATATACATTCCACACAAGTATGATGATAAGCTGTTGGTATGGCTGATCAACGACCAGGGTAATTGATATGTTAATTTTACCCTGTTCTAAACCCTCCCTGCCTTGGTAGCGTGTTAGGAATGTTGTACGACTACCCCTTAATCAGACCTAAAATCAAATCACTCGACTTCAATACATTCTTGGTGCTTCATATCAAACACCGACGAACCAGTTAAATAATCACTACTGGATCATTTCAAAATCAAATTACACTTCATTTATTGCTACCAATACGGTAGATAACTTCATATTCGGATGAGTGTTCCATTAGAATACTAAACTTAACAACGTATTTATATCAAAGATGTTCAAATATAACAAAAGAAAAATAAAAAGAAGAAATTCAGCTCATATGCCAACAAATGGTTTTCTTAGGCAGCCAACAATGTATATATATTCAAACTATAATAGACTGGTCAAGCAGAAGGCCGCCAATAATATCAGATTCTGTTGGATAATGTTTGGTATTGAGGTTTTACTTACACATATTTAATCCATCCTTGCGTTCGTTGGGCCCATCGACTCGCTATTGATGTTGCTGTGGATCAAAAATAATTTTCCTAACAACCTATATACATTAGGGCAAATCGACACCTAATTGTTTAGCATATTCTGCACATATATAAATTTTAGCTGTACGTTACTTAGGCTAAGATTACTTTACTTTACTCACTAGAAATATTAAATTATTCTTTAATTATTAGGGATATGAATATGCCAACATAGAAACCTATGTTGCGAAATTGTGAAAATCAAATATCAAATAAGTCATAAGGCAAGGCGAAAACGGCTTGCTCACGAGAACTGGTTAATAGCGAAACTGCTTGCGCATGAGCTCTGCTTCAAACCGCAACTGCTTGCGCAAGAAAAATATGTACATACAAAAACTGAAGGTGCTCCGCTGGCGCGAAGTCTTAGCGGCCGCTATGCATGTGGGCTACGCTGTTTGCGAGGTTATGTACGACGTGGCACTGTTGTTGGGGCTGCCACGTGTTTCCACGAGAACACGGCATGGCCAGCACAATCTCCTAGCTCGGCGTCCACATGTATGTATGTCACGTAGCGACGATCAGCAAACGTTTACGCTGCCTGTGTATGTATGTTGCTGCGTCTCTACAGATGTCGCCGTACAATTAGAGTCCCGATATCCCAGGCAACTTTGGTGGTCGACGAGGACACTCGTAGATGCTGAGTGGGATCACTTTTAAGCAGGGCTTAATTCCGAAACTAATTTCGGTTCCGGTACCGGTTCCGGTACGTCCCGAAATGAATGTTTCGGTTAAAGGTTATATTTCGGTTTTCAATTAATTTCGGTTTTCGGTTTCGATACGATACACGGATTTTTATTTCGGTATACCGGTACGTACCGGTATAAGTACTACCTATTTTTAAAATTGGAAAAATTAAATTCTGAGATAAATCTAAATCATTTTATTCCTGTGTAATAGAACGAATCAAAATTCTACACAAAGTTAATGGTTTCACATTTAATCATACATCATACAATTCTGGGAACTTTGTGGAGGGTTCTGACCAACAGTTAAGAATGTTTTCATGGTTTCAAACACGCTTAAGTGCGAGAAAATTCTTAATGGAATCCAGTAGCTGTTTTGCTAGAGACGACGAATGTTTGTATATTTCCAATATGCAATGTATCCAAATGGAATTAAAATCACCCAAAACAAGATTTAAAGAAAAAGTCGTTATCTGCAGCCGCAAAACTGGAGCAAATGTTGAAAATGTCTTCCGCTGCAAATATTTAAGCATCCTGTAGGTTGAGATCCAACTCATGACCAAATCTACGATGCGCTCTGCAAAGGTAAAAACACCGAAACTGTACCGGTACCAACGTTTCGGTTTCGTTCCGGTGCTATCGGTTCCATTAATAACGGTAAATGGTTTTCGGTTCTCAAAAAAAAGTTTGTAAAGGTATCGGTTCCGGTTCCGGTACTTGATTTGAAACGGTTTATTTCGGTTAACGGTTCCGGTACCGGTTCCGGTATTGAGCCCTGCTTTTAAGTATATAATGGCCGCCCACGCCAAGGGCATGAAAAATGATCGCGCGAAGGCGCAGGCCGAGCTGGCTGGTCGGTGGATGCAGCCTGTGTTAAGCTGCAATCAAAATTGTAGTCAGTTAGACTGCACATTACCTACAAACTTTAAATATCACCTTTGCACAGAAATCACGCTGGAATTTGGGCTGGATACCACTGGACACAGACGGATTGATCTTGGATGTGTTTTATCACCAGACAATTTTATAGGTTATATGTAAATCCAAATACATTTGCACTTGTACGTTTTAGTAGAAAAATTAAGTCTGTCCAACACAAGAGCTTTTCTTAAAATGAAATCATTTTTGATTATCTATGCAAATTTATCGCTGCGCAAGTTCGAAAAGCTCCTTTCTAACTGTTCAATCGCCTGATCGGTTTTTGCCTATTCCTTCTTTCCACTTTCAATGCAGTGAATGCGAGAAGAGGTACGACTTATCTTTCTAAACGCTAAGCAGGCGAGATAGCATGATGTAACTGTTCAAGAGCGTAAAGAGTGGCTGAGACAGAGGCGATGCTCTCTCTCAACAACAACAACAACCGAATAAACTCTTTTCTATAGGTACAGTGGGCTAAATGAACAGATTTCAAGGTACTTTGCCAGCTGGGCACTACAAGCTGATGTATGGTAACACGAGCCGAACCATCACGGAGTCCATATAGTTCCCATATCGTTGTCGTAAGCAAAAAGTACGACGAGTGGCGGAAGTGTATGGATTTCCGCCGAGTGAATGCCAGGTCTATCCCTGATGCGTACCCCACTCCCAGGATAAACTATATTCTGGAACGTTTGCAAGATGCCCGCTTTATATCTACGCTGGATCTGAAAAGCGGGTATTGGCAAATACTCATGGCCGAGCAGAGTCCTCAGTATACCGCTTTTACAGTGCCCGGACGTGGGCTTTTCCAGTGGCGTGTGATGCCTTTCGGACTCCACTCGGTCAGTGCAACGTTCCAGCTCGCATTAGACAGTGTTTTCGGACCCGACATGGAACCATACACCTTCGCCTATCTTGATGACATCGTCGTCGTGGGGACGAACCTAGAGGAACATATCCGAAATCTCCGAGAGATTTTTAAACGTTTATGTGCAGCCAATTTGAGAATAAACGAAAAGAAATGCACATTTTTGAAAAGACGTCTGGTGTATTTGGGGCATTAGCGAGAAGGGTATACATACCGACCCCAGCAAGGTCGCGGCAGGTCAGAATTTGAAGTCGCCGACCTCATTGCGATAGCTGCGCAGGTGTCTTGGCATGGCTTCAATGTAGCGAAAGTTTGTTTTGTACTGAATTTCGACATGATGGTAGTGCCGATGTCTACTTTGCTGCGTAAGGACAAGAAGTGGGAATGAGGAGTCGAGCAAGAAAACGCTTTTCAGGAGCTGAAGAGGAAGCTGACGGAAGCCCCAGTACTCGCATGTCCCGATTTCTCCGAAAAGTTTGACTTTCAGATAGACGCTACCGATCACGGTCTGGGAGCCGTGTTGACCCAGACGATTAACGGAGTTTAAAGGGTGGTTTCGTATAACAGTCGTCGGTTAGACAAGGCGGAAAAAAAATAACCCGGCGACTGAGAAGGAGTGTCTGGCCATCGTTTGGCCCATACGAAAATGGCGTTGCTACCTGGAAGGTTACCTCTTTGACGTGGTAACAGACCACCTTGCGCTGAAATGGCTAAACTCCATCGAAAGTCCCTCCGGTCGTATAGCGCGTTGGGCCCTTGAGCTCCAACAGTTTCGATTTGAGATACGCTACCGGAAGGGTAAACAAAATGTAGTGGCTGACGCGCTTTCCCAACAACCACTAGCGATCCTGCAAAGAACCAAGGAAGGGGACGTGTGTTAGTGGTTGACACGAAAGCTCCAACCAGTCCGCGAGAAAGCTGAGGAATTCCCAGACTACACGCAGGAGAATGGCCAGATGACTACATTGCTTGGAAGTTGTGCGTACCCGTTAGTCATTGCCAACGCGTCCTCAGAGAGTGTCATGATGCTCCCACAGCAGGGCACCTCGGAGTCCGACGCTATTATTGGCCGGGAATGTTTCGAGAAGTGAAGCGTTATGTTCGTAATTGCGAAGCATGCCAGAAATTCAAAGTCAGCCAGCAGTAACCCGCAGGCTTCATGCTAACGAGGCGGGCAGCAGAACCCTGCAGCACGGTGTGCACCGATTTTGTCGAGCCTCTACGGCGTTCAAAAAGAGGTAACACAATCTTGCTCGTGTTCTTCGACTTATTTTCGAAGTGGGTGGAACTTATACCCCTCCGAAAGGCAACCGCTGCAAACCTCATTAAAGCTTTCCGAGAACGGATATTGGGAGTTTTTGGGATACCAAAAAGACTGGTCTGTGACAACGGTGCACAGGTATAAGTATAAGGTGCTGAAGTTCGTTTCACCAAACATCGTCCGAATACAGTTACTTGGTGGGCGACAGAGCAGAACCGCCAACATCGCGGAGCTACGCGAGTTCTACAGCCCGAACTCAGAGGGCGGCGATGGCAGAATGGAAGTCGAGAGAGAAGACAGGGTACCTGGGGATGGACCCCGGACAACTACGGGGCCGTAAAGTTAACTGTTATTGTTTAAGTTTAGGTTAAAGCCGATTGTAACCTTAGTATAATACAAGATTTCGGGGTACTGCACCAGTAGGCAGGGTACTTTATTATGACCGAGTATTTCTAACCCATGTATCCTCCACAGCAAAATGAGTTTACCACACAGCACCGCCGAGGAGAGGGATGACACGGAGCATTGGCTTCAGCACGGAGACATCTTCGACCTTACCGAGTCCGGGGGTCAATAGAGTTTGATGAGGAGTCGTACCCAGATGAGGACGAAGCATCCTCACCCATGGCTACTTTGGGATATGCGAGCCACGAGCAGCACCCAAGCGGTTCCCGAGATCCGTTTGCCTTCTCGGAGATCCATACGATCCGTACTTCCGGGACGACCCACGCGAGCCCAGGTATGCCTCCGAGAGCCCGCAGAACGATGGAAACGGGCACGCCTGCTCCCCGACTTGGTCATATGACAGCTATGGCTATGGTTTCCAATACCTGCCTCAGGAGAAGTGGCCGCCCAATGTCGCCCCCGAATCGAGCAGAAGTATATAGGCTATCGGTCTTTGTACACACGCCGGCGGGAATGGTCTTCTCCCTCTCGTCCCCGAATCGGGCAGGAATAGACGGGCAATCGGTCCTTGCAGAGACGCCGGCTGGAATGGGTTTCTCCCCGTTGTCCCCGATACAAGTCATAGTAGACGTGCAACCCGTCTTTATATAGTCGCCAGCCGGAACAGACTCCCCTCGTTGTCCCTGAACTATGCTAGAAGAGATCGGCATCCGGCCATTGCAGAAGCACCGGATACCATTCGCCCCGGCCAGGCCGAGGTAGACCAGACGTCACATGGAGACGGCCCCCATATGAAGTACGGGTACCCAGACTGGAAATCGGCCACCTCCGACGATGAGGAGGAGGCGCCGTAGTTTAGGCGTCAATATCCGCCGCTGGTGAGGCAAGGAAGCGATGGGAGATAGACCAATTCCAGGTCTGCCGACACTCGCGACAAGGCCGTGCGTCCCACGTTCGGATTACGCTCCGCTCGGCGAAGTGAGAGGGGAGTGTGACGACCCAAAAAGTTCAGGTCGCCACAATCGAGTTTTCCCCAACGCGCTGGATTTGATTGTTTTCTAATTTGCATTAAGCTAGGCATTGAGCCAGGCGGATTATATTCATTTAAGTTATACTAAGTTATGCACTGGGTACGTCCGTTGCCGTCAACAACTGCGCAGTAGTAGCGTGTACCAACCTACACACACACACTCATCGCCGTCAACTTTTGCGCAGCAGCATCCCACAAGCAGCCCTTTTGCTCACACACACGCTCCCGTCTCCGTCGACATCTGCGCAGTAGTCACAAGTGTGTAAGGCAAAGGCGATCGGCTAAACAGAGGGAGACGCTCATACACCCACACACACACAACGTCGTGAAAAAAGGAATAGCGCAGTAGCCAAATGCGAAAGTGCAGTTTTGGGAACGCTGTTGAGAGAACTAACGGGACCCTCGAGAGAGAGAGAGGCGGGTATAGATTGGCCGAGCATCGGCATCAAAAGAGCCGCGGAAAAGAGTAAGCCGGTGTGTGGTGTGAACGATTGAGGATAACTGAGCCAGAGAATGCCAACGTTGGCGTATGTCGGGTAGAACGCGAGGTGCTCGCCAAAGTTCTGGACAGTCGATCTTTGGTACAGCAAGCGAGCAGTCGGAAGTGAAGAAATAGATAATAAGTCCGTACGACGTAGATGCCGGTAAATAGATAAGAAAAAGACACTGTGTTCAACGTTAGATTACGGCTGGTGCAGCTCTGTAGGTTAATGGAAATAAAATTGTGATTAAAAATTATTAATTCAAAAGAATATCGTGCGTGCTAATTACTTATTTGTGGGACATTTTCAGTGTCTTAACAAGAGAGAAAAGTGAGTCCGTTGATTGTAGAGAGCCCTAAGAATCTTTAGGCGCTTAGGAGAACTCGTGAGGTACTAACCGCGTGTTCTGCCCCATCCTTGAGTGACTTTAGGTTATTAGTGGGACACGTTGGGTACTAACCACGTGTTCTCTCCCACCCCTGAGTGACTTTAGGGCATTAGAGAGACACGTTGGGTACTAACCGGGTGGTCTGTCACCCCGTAAGGGAGTCTTTGGGGTATTAGTGAGATACTTAGGGTACTGACCGCGTGTTTTGCCCCACCATGGAGTGACTTTAGGGTATTAGCGGAACGCGTAAGGTATTAACCGAGTGTTCTCTCTCTTCCTTGATCGTCTTTAGATTAGTCTGAAATCTCGATGGGTACTAACCGCGTTCGCTATCCCGACCCAAGAGCCTTTAGTTTGTTTGCAAGAAATGTAGGGTATTAACCGCGTGTTTATTCCCATCCTTGATCGTCTTTAGGCTAGTCTAGGGTCACGATGGGTACTAACCGAGTACTCTGTCCCACCCCTGAGGACGCGTTGGGTATTAACCAGGTGCTCTGTCCCTTTCATGAGTTTCGTCAGGCAGTCAGCTGGTCGCGTCGGGCACTAACCGAGTGAGTTAGGAAAGAGTCGTGCTGGATACTAACCGTGTGTTAAGTTAGTCATAGTGTTCAGAGTAGAGTATTGTCCCCATCCTTAGTAGTCCGTAGGCCGGAATCAGTCACGCCGGGTTCTAACCACGTGATCGATCCCCTTCCAGTTAAACAGTCAGACCGTGGAACCGCGTCGGTTGGTTTTTAGAAGAAAACCAATTCTCCCATCGCCCTATCATTCCCAATAGTCCCCGCGAAATACAAATTTCTTGAAATTGACCTTGGCCAGGCTGAGTTAAAACCCCGGCTGGAAAACTTCGTTACAGTATGTAAACATTTTATTAGCAATGATGCAGCAACAACAAAACAATAACAAGATCACTTGAATCAAAAATTTCAACCCCCAAATCCGAAAACAAAGTACAGATGTATACACTTTTCTTTTGCACTGCAGCAACAACAAGACAACAATTTGACATCTGCACGTAGTACGCATACATATTTTTTTGCAACGCTGCAAAAACAAAACAACAACATCACTTCAAAAAATCCCTCAAATCCAAAAACAAAACAACAAAAAAATTACAAGAGCTGGCACTACCATTCTCGTCAAATGTCATTTTGTGGCTCAAGCAGAGGGCGCACTCTGTGAGCGGCATACCGTGTATACTTGTATCATGGAAAAGCATAAACTATTGTTGTAATTTATTTGGCGACCTTTCTAATGTTTAATTAGTGTGAGTTGGTTGGCTCTAGGTCCGAAAAAGTTTCGTTTGTTCACAACTGTAAACAACTTATGCATTGTACCACCAAAAAGAGCTGGTTGCCTATACAGAACTGTTCCATCGTTATCCCTAACGACTCTTCAGTAGGCTTTTCGCTGAAGAAAGCATGATTGCCAACTGCCTCTCCATACACTAATTGCTTAGATCAGTTGGGAACTGCTAAAAGCAATGAAAGCAAAAATAGACAAGCAATGAGTGCTTTCATCTTTCTGGTGGTAATGCTTAAGCTTAGGGCTGAACTTTTTAAGTGCAAAAGCTTGAGCTTTTGAGCGAACTTAGAAGTGCCCGTTAATTTTGAAATGCGAAGCATTCAAAAAAGCGTTTTTTTGCGTTGTTTCTTGAAACTTTTGTTAGTTTCATTTACAAAAAAGAGAGCGTGACGTCTCTTATATAGATTTGTAATTTATTTGGCGACCTTTCTAATGTTTAATTAGTGTGAGTTGGCTGGCTCTAGGTCCGAAAAAGTTGCGTTTCTTCACAACTGTAAACAACTTATGCATTGTACCACCAAAAAGAGCTGGTTGCCTATACAGAACTGTTTCATCGTTATCCCTAACGACTCTTCAGTAGGCTTTTCGCTGAAGAAAGCATGATTGCCAACTCCCTCTCCATACAATCATTGCTTAGATCAGTTGGGAACTCCTAAAAGCAATGAAAGCAAAAATAGACAAGCAATGAGTGCTTTCATCTCTGTATAGCCAACCAGCACTTTTTGGTGGTACAATGCATAAGTTGTTTACAGTTGTGAACAAACGCAACTTTTTCGGACCTAGAGCCAGCCAACTCACACTAAATAGACTATTGTTTTGAATGATATTTGGGTGGATTTAAGCTTTGCAGGTTCTAAAAATATCAAGTCAAAAAATTGACACCTGGCATTTGGATTAATCTCTTTTCTCCCTGATGATGTGCCGCAATGCACGGTATACCAGCGAAAAGGGGACATATTCAGGAGTATTTAAAAAAAAAATTAGAAAATTCTCCCCTCAGTTTTTGAGCAAATCACATTACAGTGGGCCAACCTCAAAATTTCCTCATACAAATTCGGTCAAAAAAATTAATATCATTTTGAATGATTTTTTTACATATAAATCTAGTAATTACATATAAATTTAGTATTCGAGTTTTGAATGTAAAGATCATTGATGATGTTTTTTTCCGAGTTTTATTTTTATTATTCAAGCATGATGATTATTCTCGTTTTATTTCGTTTCTAATCAAAGCAAGCCAGTTAGTCAGAGATGCTTTTGTTTGAAAATCAGAAATAAAAATTCAATTAAGAAATTGACATTTGGATATTTCAATTGCAATATAAAACAGGCAATGAAAAGTTTTCAATTACCAAAGGGACGCGATATTAGAGAACATAACCTAGGTGCCTACTCTAGTTCAAAGGCAATGGCTTATATGTTAAAGCGTATGACCGAAAGTCAACAAGACCTAGATTCAAGACCTAGTTGGGGCATACAAATTTTGTTTTGTTTTTTTGAACCAGAATTATAGAACCATTGCAGTTACAGCAGCACTTATTTCTAAATTATGATCCCAACTTTGCAATCTGATGTCATAAATGCGTTTACCAGAGAATTAAGCTTCATGCTTTTCTGTTGGCTTAAGCCACTGTAATATACGCATGACATCCTAAGCAACGTGTCACAGGTACTCGGACAGTTTTCGAAAATAGTATTAGACAAAGAGTGACCGTCGCCGACTCCGTCAGTAAATTGACTTCGGGATATTGAACTCATCTCCTCGGTGGCCGTTACGCCGTTAAGCCCTATACGGACGTCCGACGTACGTAGCTTCATCATATGTTTCGTCACCGTGGAAGGTAAGTGTGTGGGTCACACTGCTCAATCATCTGTATTTTGTTTTGATTTTTTGTAGAAGCTCGACCACTTCCTGCTCAATAAATTTAAGTCAGAATGCATGGGATGGGAAAGATCCCACATGACATCCCGCTCTTTCACCGCCAAAATTAACGACAGTTTTTCGTCGGAGGAAAACATTTTCAAACGACTCTTTCGTTTTTGCTTTTTTTCCATGTTTTGTTTATTATTTTTATACACTTGAAAAGTGTATTATAATTTTGCCCAGAAGTGTGCAACGCACATCCGACCAGATCGGATTTCTACTTCTTGTAGCTTGTTTGGCAGAAATCGCTAACCGTTGAATCCAGCTTTTCCAAGTGTATTAGAACTTCGGCACAGACGAAGGTAGCTTTGCTTTCTCGTTTTTGAATTCACTTTAGCTAAATGCACTATAGCTGATTGATGCAGGTAGAAGCAGAGTGACTTAACATGATGCATTCTCAATGCTGCAACAGCTGCACAAAGCGCAATAAGGCCCACAGCCAATTAACATCTTCTCTTCTTCTTCTTTGGCACGATATTTAAATCACAACCGCTTAACGATCACGGCCGCTGCTACTAATGCCCGCCAGTCGCTTCTGCTCCATGCGAGCTGGCACCAGTTGTTCACACCAAGCTTGGTAATATCTTTCCGCACATGGTCATCCAATCTTAGTTGTGGTTGACCCTTGGGGTTTTTTATCCCAAATTCTGATATGTTCCTTCTTGGCATGTAAGATCAGCACGCCTCCCTCTGGCACGGAGGTAGCCTGGCTGAATCCCGCCGTATTTAGTGGGGTTCTTTCTTTGAAGGGCTAATCTCATCCAGAAACATATTCAATAATGTAGAATCGTGCCAATTCCTCAAACAAACAAAAATGAATTGAGTAAAGAAAAAGATGGGCTATGTAAAGAACATGGAAAAAGTCCGTAAAAAAAAGAAAGAAAAATTGTCGATGCTGTTCAATTCTGACCCCACATTCACTCAGAAACTCCGCTCCACAAGCATACTTCCCTTCATACATACACTCATACACTCTAAATACATACTCTTTCATAACTGCTACACTCACTCCAAATTCCCAACTTTCACTATTTCCCCAGTCCTGTAACCTGTATGGTGTTCTGACAGCTAGGCCTTTTGCCCACCCCTTCTCACTCTGCCAAGGCATTGTGACCATGGGCCATGATTGGCCTTCACTTCATGACCCCCTTTCGTTAGTCCGTTGTCCGTCTAAATGTCCATGAGACCACCTACAGTCACAGTCATCCTTTTATGACGGGTACTTACCATCATCGACTTCCATCAACATACCCACCCCAATTTGTTGAGATTTACCAACTCATGTTTTTCACTTGGAGAATTATTCAATATTCAAAGACTTCATCTTCTCCACCTAACAAATATAACCTATATTTATAAAAAAATTTAACCTACAAGAAAGGATTCCATAAAAATAAAGCAAAAAAAAGATAGGATGCAATTAAATTAAAACTAAATTTTATATACGAAATTTAAAAGTACTAAAAAAAAAAAAATGAAAATAAAAAAAAAAAAAGGTTTCGTTACCAGAAATATTTTTTGTAGTTTTTCTTTCCGAAATGGTATCCGACAGATACTTTTGCGCTGAAGGCATTGGTATCTTGCCATGCTCACTGAAATGTTTGTGAATTCGAGACTAATAAAAATTTGAGGTTGGTGTTTTTTTTCTTTTTTTTTTATATGTCGTTTAGAGTTTCTTAACGCTTACCTAGTTGATGTAGGTACCAGCATGCTTCCCCAGGCTAAAAAGGTTGTTTAAAAAAAATAGAACAACTCGAATCCACTCGGTTTTATCAAATCGTGGATACACATCACACACAACAAAAAAACTATGCTTTACAGCAACTGGGCAGCCAAATTTATCATTTTCTTGTATACATACAAAGAACGCTCAACTCATCCAAAAATCCAAAAAAAATCAAACGAACTATTCCTAGCGCGCAACTATCCCCTCCCTCTTCTGGACCCATCAAGCTCAGCTCGAAGAAAGTGTGCCGAAGTCGCTCTCGTTCGTCTCAGCCTCTCTCGCCGCGGTCTGTTCAAATGCGTTCCGTTCTTTTAAGCTGTGTTCGCCCGTTCAGCGATGCGTTTGTGGACTAGCGCATTGATCTTAGCGTGGTGCGGGGTACCGCTGTGCCTGCATTGGCCACTGATGCTAAGCTGAGATTGTGCGTGGGTGACGGCTGTGCAGTATGCGTTGCTGAAATCGCTGCGCCCCTGATAGTTGCATCTATCTTTCAGCTCGTTCAGATTGGAGCTGTTACGGATCGCCCTTAGCGGACATTGACCTTCTGGTCTTGCTTCCCCTGTATTTTTATTTCATGGGCCTAGTTGGACTTTTGGTGATTGTTGTAGGTAGGGATTGTATATATTTTTTTTTTGTGCAGTTTTTATGTAATTGGCATTTATTTTATTTTATGATGCTGCTGCCACAACACTTTAACGTGCAGAGTGCAGAGAGCAGTCACTGTTGTTTACTGCGCTTGACTAGACTAGCGTGCCCATAGAGCTCATACAGTTCATTATTTATTCGGATGCGAAATTTCTCGCCAACTTTCCATAAGGTCCATAAATCCTCCGAAGAATCTTTCGCTCGAAAACGCCAATCACCGCCTCATCCGCTGATGATATGGTCCATGTCTCTGCGCCGTATGGCAGGACTGGAATGATAAGCGACTTGTATAGAGCAACTTTCGTTTTTCGAGAGATGGCTCTGCTCTTAAACTCCTTACTGAACCCTTAGTAGCATCGGTTTACCGGAGTGATTCTTCTTCGAATTTCCAGGCTAATGTTGTTGTCGCTGGTTACCATCGTTCCGAGGTAGACGAGCTCACTTACAACCTCAAAGCTGTACTCTCCCATTGAAACAGCTTGTCCACGGCGCGTGTTTTTTGACTCACTGCGCGTGACTACTAGGCTCGATCGTATTTGCCGATAATGTCAATATCATCGGCATATGCGAGTAGCATTATATCTTTATAAAAGATGGTGCCCCATCTGCTTGCATTTGGACACTGGCGCAATATATACTCCATCAGCAGATTAAAGAAGTCACAGGATAGGCCTAAAACCTCTTTTGGTATCAAATGGCTCGGAGATGTTCTTTCCTATTTTAACAGAGCTCAACGTCATCATGCAAAGTCGAACGTACTTTGCTGGTATACCAAAGGTACAGAGGACTTCAAAGAACCTTGACCTTGAATCAATAAAAAGATGGTAGGTTTGGATATATCTCTTATAGATCTTCTCCATTATTTGTCGTAATGTGAATATCTGGTCTGTGGTGGATAAGTTGTGGTGATAAGTTCCAATCAGTGTGCTAATAAGCGGATTTAGACGATCAAAAATAATGTACGACAGAATCTTATATGCTTTAGGAAGGAGACTGATCCCATGGTAGTTGGCGCAAACTGTAGGATCTCCTTTTTAAATAAGTGGGCAAAGTAAACTTACACTCCAATCGTCGGGCATACTTTCGTCGGACCCTATTCGGTATAGGAGTCCGCCAGTCTTAAACAATTCAGCGGGCAGCTTATCAGCGCCTGCTGATATGTTGTTCTTTAGCCTTTTTATGGATAAACAGACTTCGTGACGGTCCGGTGGTTCTATCTCTATGTTGTCGATTGGTGGCGTCGATACTTCTCTAGAGGCGGAATCACCTCCAAGCCGGTTGGAGAAGTAGCTTCTTCATTTGTCTAGTGCCACTTGCGGATCTGTACACATTGTGTTACTCCGGGCTTGAAAGCTTCAGTTAATTGATTAACCTTTTGATAAAATATTCGAGTCTCACTCATGCCGTATAGCTTCTCGACTTCCTCACGAATTCGAAAAAGGCGCTTCTCCTCTCTCCTTTTCTTCCGGTATCGCTCTTTAACAGCCGACGTTGCCCTCGACTGCAGAGTTCTCCTGTAGGCAGTTTTTCTGCAGTAGTGCGGCAGCACTCCTCTTCATACCAAGTCTGCTTTCGAGAGTGCTCGGCGTATACGAGTATCTTCATGGCAGTCGTACTCATGGAGTGTGATGTATGGTTCCACTGTTCGCAAACACCAGAAGTGAATGGCGAGATTTCCCTGAGCAGTTGAGTGAGTTTAGCTGTGTAGGATTGAGAGCTCCGTTGTGATTGCAGCTTTTCGAAGTGTGCTAGAGCGTGAGGTATTTGCCACACTGAGCCGCGTGCGTACTTTGGGAGCAACAAGGTGGTGATCCGAGTCTATGTTGGCACATCGGATCGCACGCACGTCTAGAACACTCGATGAGTGCCTTCCGTCGATCACAACATGATCAATCTGGTTTCGAGTTAATTGATCAGTGAACTTCCAAGTCGCCTTATGGATGTCGCGATGTTAAAATTGGGTTCTACTTATAACCATGTAATAAGACTAGTATTAAAATATTTTGCTTTAAATCTGAGTGCAGCAAAGATAAAATAAAAAAAGGAAAAGATACTTTTGAATTATGTAGCACATTTAGCTAGCTCCTCTATCTTGGCAGCAATGGTGTAGAGAGTAATGTATTAGACTGAAAGTCAAACAGAACCAGGTTCAAGTTTCGGTAAACAATTTTTTTTTTTTGTTTTGGAATAATTATCAATATAAGCACACACAAGTGTGTCCACTTCAGTTGAAGATAAATTTCATTTTTAAAAAGATTACTTGATAACCAATTTGAAGTGGAAACCCTTAGTATTTTAGATTTACATGGAAAAAATTAACTTAAAATTATTTTGAGCGAAGGAAAAAATAAAAATATTTAATAATTAACAGCGAACATTTTTGTTAGTTGCAATCAAAAATAAGAAATCATGGTTTTTCTGAGAAGCTGAACCGAAATTAATAATGTTCCACTTGAGCCTATATGACACGATATTAATTGAACGTATTATGCATTAATTTCAGCTGACATTGTATTTTCGTGGGTGTGAGAGAGACAGCAATATGATGAGAATAATGTGCATTTATATGGATTTAATGCATTAAGTTCGTCTTATCGATAAATATGCTAGAAAAAATACTGAAAAATGCCGGAGATCATGGACACGGACACTAGAATACACAAGACTGTGCTTCGCATGACCCCTCTCTAATTTGGATTGCTTCTAAATGTGTCATGGCCATATATTCAGAAGCAGGACACTGGGATACGGTATGCAGTGGACCTGTAGAAAGGCTACAAGTCCAATTACGTAATTAACGTAAGTCAAACGTCGCTGCGATTGCCTTTTCGAATCCACCAGTCGACCGTTTATAAAATTTTAAAGGAGACAATCCCTATTATTTATTCCTTGACGAACAAGAAGTACTTGGCATTTCCATCTTCAAGCACGGAATGGGTAAAGATTTCCAAAGATTTTTATGAATTATGGGGATTTCCAAACAGCATAAGTACTATCGATGGCAAGCATTGCAAGACATGAGCCTTGTCCAAAGCCGGATCTACCTATTTCAATAACAGGGGAATCATCTATTGTGCTTCCGTATGTATTCGTAGCCGATGACGCCTTTGCTGTCACGGAAACCAAATATTAAGCCGTCAACAATTATTTATATGCTTTCACCAAATCGAAGGGTGGTGGAGAACGCGTTTGAAATCTTGGCTATTTTCTTCCGATGGTCGAAAACATAGATAATCACTTGTGTAATTCCACATGTACTCCGCGGAGTGCACGCTCTCAATGGGAAAACTGCAAATTTCCTCACTGAACACAGTTTTTCCCATTTTCCAACTGTTTAATACCACAAATAGAAAAAGTGTGACCTTGTGTATATACGATACAAGTCCCGAATCAAAAATATGTATAGCTGTACCATTAATTACGCATTTAATAAATGCAACAATTAACGTCGTGTCATATAGACTATAGCAGAATAGATTTTAAGTGAAAGCTTCATATCTTATAAAAAAATTTAAAAATAACAGTTATTTTCGGTCCCTGGATGCACCTATCTAGAAAAATAATGTTGTTTACATTTCCAAAATAAATTTTGCTTATCAAAATGGTTTGGGTGGTGAATTTTGCTAAATCTCCAAACAAAACACGAGAGATTTGAAACCAACCGAAAGAGGTTTGTGGGACACCGTGGTTTGGTTTTATGTTGGAATTTGGTTGGAAAAGATTATTTATTTATTTTTATTTATTTATTTATTTATTTAGAGTTGACAAAAAAAGGCTGTCAACGAAAATTTATATACGTTACAAAAATTTTTATGAGCTAATGAAGCCTATCAAAGAAAATCTAATAAAATTACAAAATAAACTAATAACGACTCCGACACGGTGGGGGAATTTTATTTGCTCGTCCGGCCAGCTATGCCCCTATTCACAGCCAATTGTAGTCAGAGACGTTATTAGAGCTAACAAAAACTTTAATAATATAGAGATCGAGAAGAGGGAGAGAGAGAGAAAAAAACCAAAACCTACAGTTAAGTAGGAACAAAGGAGAAAAAAATAAGATAATACATTAAATTAAAAAAAAAAAAAAAAAACTGAGATAGAGAGAAAAATATCTTAAAGTAAACTTTAAAAATAAAAAATTTATACGAAAAACTTAAAACTAAATAACCGGAAAATCTCTGACCCGGTGGGGAGGATTTTTTAGCCAGTCCGACAAGCTATGCCCCTACTCACAGCTGGGAGTGGTCAGAGATTTCCCCGGAGATAATTATAGAGAGACGTTTTTAGAGAGAAGAGAGAGAGATCTGTTGAGAGCAGGTGATAGAGATCATTGTAATTTTGACATAAGACCCGAAAACGATTGTGCTGGGCATAATCAGTTGTGCATCTGGGCAAGATTAAAGGTAAATAGTTTCTAGTTGGCCTAGAAGGAACGGAAAAGTTAAGGCGACCTAAAAGTTCGGTAGAGTCTACATCACTAATGATTAGCTTATGAAGAAAAGAAACGCCTAGGACTGTTCTACGATCAGCTAACGAAGGAAGGTTAATAAGCAAGAGTCTACTGGAGTACGATGGCAGACGAAGGTTAGGGTCCCAATTTAGTCCACGAAGAGCAAAAAGCAAAAATTGCTTTTGTACGGATTCGATACGATCGATATGCTTTTTGTATTGCGGACACCAGACGGACGAGCAGTATTCAAGTACAGGACGGACTAGAGCAGTGTACAGGAGCTTTGTGGTGTAAGGATCATTAAATTCCTTCGACCAACGTTTAATGAATCCAAGTACACCATTCGCCCTATTAACAATAGAAGAGATATGAGGATTGAAACTCAATTTGGGGTCAAAAAGAATTCCAAGATCAACGACGGTAAATATTCGTTGCAGGGGTTCATTGCCAATCGTATAAATAGCCAGCGAAGGTTTGCAACGATGGAAAGTCATAAACATGCACTTGGAGCAGTTAAGGTATAAATGATTAACCAAGCACCAAGACTGCAAGGAGTTTAAATCATCTTGCAATCTAATGGAATGCGTCAGGTCATTGAAAGATAAAATAAGTTTAACGTCATCGGCATACATAAGTATCCGAGATAAGATAGTATTGTGGGTAGGTCATTAATAAAAAGAGTAAAAAACAAAGGACCAAGGTGACTACCTTGCGGTACACCGGACGTTACAGAGACGGGCTTTGAAGTGCCTGAACGTAATATAACTTTCTGGGTTCTATTTTTTAAATAGGACGAAATCCAGAGCAGAAAAGAGGCGGGAAATCCTAACCGATCAAGCTTATAGAGGAGAAGATCATGGTTTACAGAGTCAAAAGCCTTACTAAAGTCGGTGTAAATGACATCGGTTTGCTTTTTCTTAAGGAACCCATCATTAACCAATGAAGTAAATTCAAGCAAATTGGTCATAGTTGACCGACGCTTAATAAACCCATGCTGGAAAGGTGAATAAAATCGATTTGCAATAGTGCTGCAAGGTGGAGGTTATAATCTCTTCAAATAATTTAGGAATAGCGGAGAGCTTAGCTATGCCTCTGTAATTGGAAATATCAGATTTTCCACCTTTTTTATGAAGAGGAATGATATAGGACTCTTTCCAAAGAGTTAACGTGACACCTCCGTATAATCTCTACACGCCTTTCTTAACAATTCTGCATTCACAGTTAATAAATTATTTATTTCAATAACGGTAAAATTTAAAAATAAAAATTGCCCTTGTATTCCATCTTCCACTGCTCCAAGTCGTCGCTAACTCTCACGCGCTACTTTGACACACTTGTTGTGCAGTGGAAACGATGCAATTATATGGCCGTCAAAATTGCGTCGAAAAGTTAGCGTCGATTTTAGAACGGTGGAGTCTGGAACACGAAGACATTTTTTTTTTTTATATTTATTCCTTAATAATTAACTTATTTTGGAATCTGTAAATACATAGTTGTTAAGAATTGAATAAACTATTGATTTAATTAACTTGTGGGGCGATTTAAGGTTTGCAGGTATTAAAAAAGTCGAGTTGAAAAATTAGCATTCTACTTTTTGGGTCATATCTCCACTTTCAGGATATGTGCTCTACTAAGCCATATACCATTTTAAAGGATACACTTTCAAGAGTGTTTAAAAAAAAAAATCATGAAAATCGTCTGAACAGTTTTTGAGAAAAGCTCTTCTAAGTTGACCAACCTCTTGTTTTCCCCATACAAAATGATACAAAAAAATTACATACAAATTACATAAATTACAAAATTACAAATTTTTTACATAAAGCCCAATAACTCCACTTTTAGGAGATGTGCTCAAATAGGCCTTATACCATCATGAAGGACACATATTCAAGGGTATCTACAGCAAATTTGATCCAAATCGTGTGAACCGTTTTTGAGAAAAACGCCTTTAAGTGGGGGTGCATTGCAATTACAAGAAGGCCGCCACTTCATCAGTCGGAACCAGTCATGGAACTAGTTATAAAAACATTGCTTGTTAAGTTAAATTAAGCTAAATTGTGTAAAATGTGAACAACAAAAATGAAGTCTCAATAAAATATTTTACTTCAAACCAATTTAGTATGACCATATAAATCGTCGCTAACTTTTCTTTTTAAGCTTGCGGGAGAACTAGGACTCCGCATTTTAGTAACCTATTTTTTAAGATTGCGGGAGAACTAGGACTCCGCATTTTAGTAACCTATTTTATAAAAAATGAATCATCAAAATCGTCTGAACAGATTTCGAGAAAATCTAAATCGTTGCTAACTTCTCTTATTAAAATTACGGGATAACTAGGAGATGTGCCAATAGCACGATATGTCAAAAGATGCGCATTTTAGTAACCTATTTTATAAAAAATGAAGCTTCAAAATCGTCTGAACAAATTTCGTGAAAATCTAAATAGTTGCTAACTTTTCTTTTTAAGATTGCGGGATAACTAGGAGATGTGCCAACATCCACGGTAATTCAAAAGATGCGCATTTTAATAACTTATTTTACAAAAAAAGAATCATAGCAATCGTCTGAATAGATTTCGAGAAACTAATTTTTTCTTTTTTCTCAGTCACTGAAAGTGCCAGGTGCAAAGGAATTTCGCCGTTATTCTGCAAGCAGAGGCGAACCAAAACAAAAACACAACAAAAACAATTTCAGCAATCACAAACGTGTATTTAGCCGATCGTCCAAAATGAAAATTAACTTATTCTCCATTCTCTTTGCCGCGCCCCCCACGACGACCACCACGTTGCTGACCATGTTTGGTGCCTGCCTTCTGAACCGCTTCATGGTTGGATACACGCCCATTCGTAACCATTGGAGGTAAATTGATGGAAACCTATAAGTACAAATAAATATTAGTTTTATTTATTCATGCATACATATATATATATGTAATACATATTATGTATGTATGTATGTATACAATTATTCACCAAAACAGCTCTCAAATCTAATTTGCATAGTTTCATCTGGGCCCTGCGTGTGTTTTGGTGTGGGCGAGCCTGCTAGCTCCAGTCCTCAGGGTATGCGTCCGCCCGAACCCTGCCCACCACACGTAACAATAAATATCTAACAGAACATATCCATGCGGCTGTTAGACATTACACAACACTAAATACTGCACAATTGGATCTTATAAATTTGAATTTGAATTCAAATAAAAATATCCTGGCTGAATAAACAAACAAGAACTATTAAACGAACAAAAATGTACTTAGCTGACTAATACAATCAAAAACCACAAGCAACAAAAAAACTGGACACGACATTAGTTGACGGACTCCAGATGGATTGAGCCTCCTTTTTGCGCATCCCTCCCATTCCTTGCAGCAGGGCATATACGTTTCTTTTTTTTGTGCTGCCCCGAACTATCCTACGAGCATGATCAGTTGCACTTCTTCCCTCCCATACTGAAACCTTCTACCACATTTCTTTTCTTTCCATTCACATAATAATTTATTAACAATTCTTCTACACTATACATATTTTTTTTCTTTCTCTTTATATTTTTAAATTTCTGATTTTTTTATTAAATTTTTGGTTTGCGGCGTTGTTGCCAACCTGCAAGCTGGCAGTTGTTTTATGTCCAATAGGACAACTCCAAAAAAAATATATTTAAATGAATAAACAAAATTAAAACCCCCTACCTAAAGAGCTCTTTAATGTGAGGGCTTCCTTCCACCGAAGGACATATTAAAGGGACACTATTTAAAAAAAAAATGCAGGAAATTCAAACATACATGCAGGGAAACAACAAAATGCACAGAAATATAAAAAAATGAATATAAATAATATAAAAAAAATTTAAATAAATATGGACAACAAAATTAATAAGTAAATAAATTATATAAATATGGACAAAAAAAATAAATAAATTTAAAAAATAGGATATAAAAAAAATTTGTTTAAAATTAACTAACGTTGCCGCATCCAGGTAGGCGTGTCGGCCTCTCTTTGGTAGACGGTGGCTGGTCTGGGCACACAAAAGGAAGTGCCGCCAGCGTTGAAGCACAAAAAAAATTAAAAATGAGCGCAAGCGTGTTGCTTGCCAACGAGAAACAAATTTGTGTGGAAGCGTACTGGCGTTCTCTCCAGAAATTCAAGTCTGGCTCCGAATTGGTGCAGGATATCTTTACCCAAAAAAAATCCGACCAGGCGCACAAATATGGCCTGGTCTTAATTTCAGGAGCACTTTGGTGTAAGTTGGCTATTTCAAAATAAAAAAAAACCTGGTCACCTCCTGTCCTCCTAACCTTTCAGGAACAGACTCACCCGGGATATATGGCCAATCTTGCCTGCCAAAAAATATCTCCTGAATCTCCTGGATAATTCGCTCCTCCTTCCTTCTTCTGGCACAATTTGACTTTTAATTTTCTTTTTATTACACTGGTGTACGGTAAAAAAAATTAATTGAAAATTTTTTATAACTTCAGCACTGCGACTGCGCGCCGTCAACAACCAGATTGAACTACTTGCCCTAACCTTGGCCTAGTTCTTCCAAAGTCATGTTCCACATTTTAAACTGTTCCGGGTCAGTGGACTCTGGACAGCGAATAGTTCACCCTAACAGAGGAGTTTCCCCCATCCCTAGCACTCCTCGCTTTCCAACACACTTTTCCTATATTGATATTTTGGTGTTATCGGTATATCGGTATATCGATAAGCCGCTTGATCCCCCGGCCAGAACAATACTTTGGCATCTGTAGCGTACACACGCTTTTAGATGAAAATAAAAAGTGAGCCGTATTAGAGAATTGAAGACAGATACACCGGAACAACTCAGGGCCCAGATGTTCGGAACCAGCGCCTTACGAGGGGACCACCCACACCCAAGATGAACCTGGACTCTGCCTCCGACACCGAAACGTAAAAGCGACCTCGCGGATCCAGAGCAACAGTGACCAACATTACAACATTACATTACAGGGACATTTGTCTTACTACTTTTAAGATTCCACATGACAGAGTAAGTATGAGCATTAGGCATTACATTTTCCGATTTATATTTTTCATATTTCTTGCAGTACCTCATCGTTGGCCTGTCACTCCCTGTTCAATAGGTTCTTCCAAGTATTAGGGCATCACTGCTTCAAATCCTTCGCATGAACAATCCCAGTCGTTTTCCCATCAAGATTTTCCACCTCGTACATATTGTTACCGATTAGCCTCTTTATCCTACACTTCACAAATTTCTCACATCCCGAGTTTTTCGATTGAAGTAGCGCGCACTCGTCTCGTGCGCATTGTGAAGATTTAGTCTGATTTTTTGTCGCAGTAGGCTCATTCTGTCTTTTGGCGGTAGCAATCTTAGCTCATTATCTTCCAAGGCTTGAAGCTTCCTCGCTAATTGGTAGTCGGCGCCACTGGTATACATGTATTGTCCGAATAGCGCGAAATGAGGCGTAACTCCTGTTGCTTGGTGAACCGCGTTCCGAAGAGCACACTCGATTTCTGTCAAATACAGATCCCAATCTCTGTGATCCTCCTCCAGATACGCTTTGATAGCGTTCAGAACAGATTGGTTGACTCTCTCTGCCGCGTTCGACTGAGGAGAGTATGCTGCAGTCTTGATGTGTCTTATGCCATACTTTTCTATCATTGCCATGAATCCCTTTCCCACGAACTGTTTGCCGTTGTCCGAGTGCAGCATCTCTGGCACTCCAAACGTGTGGAAACCTCCAGCGTCAAAAATTTAACTACTGCAGCGGCAGTGGCTTCTCGCATTGCCTTCAGAAAAACAAATTTCAAAAAGTGGTCGACAACAACAAAAATGTACGCATTCCCGGACTTGGATCGCGGATACTTGCCCAAAAAGTCAATATAAACATTTTGGAAGGGCCGATAAGTGATCGTCTCCCCGGTCATACTGGGTTTTGGTCCACAGTTCGTCGACTTCGATTCTTTGCAGACAGGACCATTTCTGACAGAATCTCTGACTTGGCTAGCCATGCCAGGCCAGTGATACCGTTGTCGTAGGTGTTGCAGTGTTTTAGCGATTCCTCCATGGGATCGAGTTGCAGGTGTATGAGCTTGCTGTATGAGAGTTGTAGAGAGAGACAAAGGGACACACAGCTTCCAACTGGTTTCTCCTAGTTCTGGACACGGGTCCTGAGTGTGTGAACGTTTAAAGACGTAGCCGTCCATTATCTTAAAATCGGGCAACTTCTCCTTGTTTGCCTTGACTTCTGATCTCAGATTTGTGTATTCCTCAGACTCAAACTCTGTAGTCTGGAACCCGATCAATTGATCTACTTCGATCTCATCGACCATCCGGGATAGAGTATCGGCCACTACATTGTCTGATCCTTTGCGATGCTCGATATCAAAATTAAATGCTTGCAACTTTAATGACCACCTAGCCAGTCTGCCATCCAGATCCCGCAAAGACATTAGCCATTTCAGGCTGCAATGGTCGGTGATAACCGTGAACGGCATCATCTCCACATACGGACGAAATCTTTTGACCGCTGATACTGCTGCCAAACACTCTTTTTCAGTGACGCTGTAGTTTTTCTGACACTTATTTAATTTCTGCGAGAAAAACGCTATTGGTCGCTCACTTTCGTCTTTCTCCAACTGAAATAGGACAGCTCCTACTCCCGTGTCCGAAGCATCGCACTGAATGAAGAATCGCCTTGTGAAGTCTGGATGCCTAAGGACTGGTGCTTTGTACAAGGCATCCTTCAGATTTTCAACAGCTTTTCGTGCTTCCCCGGTCCAACAAAACTTGGACCCTTTTTTAAGCGTGTCTGTTAACGGGGCCGCAATCTCAGCAAAGTTCTTAATAAACCGCCGGTACCAACCAGCCGTACCGAGGAAGCTTCTTACTTCGCGAGGGCTTTTCGGCAGGGATATGTTCCGGATTGCTTGCACCTTGTTGGGATCAGTTCTCATTGCGCCTGCACCTATGATATAACCTAGGTATTTCAACTCCTTGAAAGCAAAAGGCGACTTCTTGAGGCCAATAGTCAGACCTGCTTTCCTAAGGCATTCTGCCACTTGCTGCAGTACTTCTATATGGGAGTCAAAATCCGGAGATACCACAAGGAGGTCATCTAAGTATAAATGGACCTGTTCCCTTAGTTTTTGTGGCACCACCTTGTCCATTAACCGGCAAAGTCGTTGCGCAGAATTGCAAAGGCCAAATGGCATGACCACAAACTGATATAGGGGGCGCCCGACTTTCCTCCTCCAGCTCGACCTGCCAAAATGCATATTTTAAATCTACACTACTCATGTAGATTGTAGAGTCTATTCTGCTCAGATCCCATCTATATTCTGCAGCGGATAGGCGTCCTTTACTGTGACTTTATTAATCTTGCGAGCGTCAAGACAGAGTCGGTTTTTACCAGGCTTCATCACCAATGTCACGTTGTTGTTCCATGCGCTGTCGCTCGCCTCTATAACCCCCAGGCGTAGCATTTTGTCGATTTCCTCGTACACGCATTTTTGTTTTGCAGGCGACATGGGATAGCATCTCTCTTTGACATGTACTGCTCCTTCTATTAGTTGTATGCTGTGTTTCATTAAATGAGTACGTCCCAGCCCTTCTTCTTCAAAAGTCAGAAACGTATTTTGCACTGCCTGTAGTCTGATCTTCTGTTCTTCTGTGAGCACGTTCGGCTCCGGTTTCGATGTTTGGGTGAAGTTCTCTTCTTGAGTCAGCTCTGAGATGGGTTCACAAAAAAGTTCGGGAGCGAGCGAGAAGGATTGCCAGAAGTCTATTCCCAGATAAACATCCTGCTGGAGTGAAGTGCATAGATAGAAGCAAATTTCTGCTATATGTGCCTTGTAGTTTACCTCAACTATGGCCTTCCCAATTATCTTTTGACCACCTCCACTGGCTACTTCGACGTTTGAGTAGAACGGCTTCCATGCCAGCCCAAGTTTGTCCACCAACTCACGACATCCTGACCCAAGAACGCTTATCGATGCTCCGGAGTCCAATAGACCACGCAGTTTATGACCATTTATTGAAAAGAAAGCATATGGCCTGCGATCCATGGTTAACTGCTGGCCTGCCTGGATTGCTGTTGCTGTTCTTTGTACTGCTTGTCTTTCCATTTTACGGCGCTTGAAACGTTCTCTAGCTTTCTTCACCCGATTTGTTATCAGCGTCATCTCGTCCAACCTATTGGTGCCAAAGATTTTATTTTTCGCAGTCCAGTATTGAATCCATCGCTCTTCCATTGAGATATTTGGATTAAGTCCTTTCTCTTCCTCCGTGTGTGCCTGCAGGGCGTGTGCTTCACTTATATCCTGCCCGTTTGTAACTCTCAGCGTACTGGAGTCCATAAATTTTGGCGAGCTTGATATTTTTTCTGTTGTGGCACCGGGTCCTTGCTGGAACGTGACTCTCCCGGTCTCGCCTCGCTCCTGGATCCGTTTCCCGCACTGCACCGTGGACATTTTGGTGTCACCACATTCGGACGACCACATTTATAACAAAATATGGTACGCTGAAGTGACTCGCAGTCCATATATACATTACCTTCTTTCTGGCAGTTCCAGCAAACTAGTATACTTCTTGCTGTCGCACCAGAGACTGCCTCCACTTGGGCTTCCATATACATGGGTGGTTCTTTGGCTTTTTATCCCCATTCTGCCAGCTCAGCCTCGCGCAATTCCTCCACTCTGTTTGGTCTACCCTCCTGTCGAGCTCGATGAGTCACGTGATGAGTGTAGTTTCTACCCCTTTCCATTGCAAATGCCCGCTCGGCTTTTCTACATTCATCTCGTAGGTGTTCCAAAGTGTATACTCTTATAGGATAGATCCATTGTCGCATAGACTCACTTAGGTTCCTTTTGACGGTCTTTATAATCCAGTGGTTTTCGACACGCATACCTACTGACGCTATCAACCATCGCATTGCCGTGAAAAAATCATCTAGTGATTCTCCAGGCTGCTGCTTCCTCTCAGCGATATCCTGAACTCTGTCGTAATCGCTTCGAGTGTCGCTGTAGCGTTGTTCCAAAGCCCATTTCAGTTCCTCCCAATCGCTTATAGGCTTGGTGCGTATCATAAGCCAATACCATTCAGATGCTCCATCAGTCAGTAAACGGTGAAAATCTCTAAGCAGATTACTCCAGTGCAGATTATAATGTTTCTGTAAATGCTCCACCAGAAAGATGAAGTCTTCCGCACTCATTCCTCCGGTATGTCCTGAGAATTGGAAGCCCCATTTTTCCAACGGCACAAATGGTTGACTGCGATTGTCCCTGCGAAGGGTTTGTCCATTCGCTGGTGCTGTGCCTCTCGGAAATTGCTGCCGCATTCCATCTCTCTGTCCAGAATAGTCCCTGCTCTGACTCCATCTATTTGGCTGACGAGTTTGAGTGAATACATTTGGCAATCTGTCGGTAGAGGGGTTCCTGGTTTGTGCTATAGGATTACTTTGGCTCCTATTCTGGAACTCGTTATGGCTGGTGATTACATTCCCTGTAGATGCTGAGTGAACCATCTTAGCTGATGTTTCTGAGTATGTCGACCCACTATCCCTAAGATCTAACTTCTTCATAAGGTCCGCAAATCCTTTTGCCATACACTGGTCGATTCTATTGTCGACCAGCTGCTGCATGTCGACCTTCAACTGTTCCTGTGAAGCCTGGATCATATTGAACATTTCTCTCTTGTTGGCGGATCGGAACGCTTCAGCATTTTCTTGGCTATACTGCTCCTGTATAGGGTCAAGGATTATGTTGGAGTATGTGCCATACGGAGTGGATGCGTCGTCAAGGTTCAGCTTCCTGCTAACAGCTCCCGTATTGCGCTGTTCCTACCTCTTTCGCCACCTATTGCTCCCTCTGTTTCCCCCCCTGTCGCATCAACCCCATGCATGTTATATGGCTTTGAAAGTGCCATTCTTTGTATAAAAGGATTATGAGTTTTTTACTTTTTATTTTTTTTTTAATAATTTCTTCCCTTTAATGAACAATAATTTCTATTATCTTGACGGAAACCAATCAATAATAAATTTTTATAAATTTACAGGAGAAAAGGAGCTTCCCCTCACATGGCTTATTTTGCTCGTCGTGTAGCAGACGTTCGTCTGCTTTCTGCGCTTTAAACAACCATTAGTCTTGTGCTGGTTTCTTTGTTAACAGATATAAATAACAGATAAGTTCATACATATATCGACATTGTTGACTGTTCAGGTCATCTTGAATGTAGATGACCGACAGTCAAGAAGTCAACACACGTAACAACATACTAATTACCTCCCTTTCCTCAGGTTCCTGCTTTATTTCGCTCGGATGCTTCAGCCACTCGCATTTCCGCTAGTGCTGGCCACCGTCACTTGCATCATTTCGCTACGAAACCCCGAACTATGGAGTTTCGGTCGATCAACGCTCACTCAGTAGGATCCAGAAAATAAGGAATTAGTAATATACGATTTACTCACTAACCATAAATATACCCCCTAATTTTTAACCTAAGTCCTATTTTATATTCGCTTTTCCTAATCCTATCAGTCCTTTATTATCACAAGCTGCAATTACCCTTTTAAGCACTAATAACCTTATTTAGATTATAGCTATTTGTGCTCGATCGCTAACCATCTCCTGTCGGATCCGGTGTCGCCGAACCGATAGCAGTCGCTAAACGCCTTTACCATTTGGTTGGCCGTTGACGCCGTATCAAAACCCTCCCTTATCCTAATCTAAACCTAATCTATATCACAGAATCCTATCACAGTTGGTTTAAGCATCTTTCAAGATCTGATCGCTTATCACATTTGTTATTTAAACTGTGCAATGTCGTCAGAACCCTATGATGCCAATACCAAGTCCGATATGGTCTGTGACTATCTTTCCTTCTTCATTTCTACGCTTTAGAAATCCCCTGATCTGACCACTACCTCTCGAGCGGCAGATTTCAGCCCAGCGGAATTCAAAAAGATAGAAAATCCTATTAACCGCCTTTATGGAGGTTTTAGTGCTGCCACTTATATTTTTTAATTTGGGCGCCATTATTGTTATGACCCAATCTGGGCCCTGCGTGTGTTTTGGTGTGGGCGAGCCAGCTAGCTCCAGTCCTCAGGGTATGAGTCCACTAACCCTGCCCACCACACGTAACAATAAATATCTAACAGAACATATCCATGCGGCTGTTAGACATTTCACAACACTAAATACTGCACAATTGGATCTTATAAATTTGAATTTGAATTCAAATAAAAATATCCTGGATGACTAAACAAACAAGAACTATTACACGAACAAAAATGTACTTAGCTGACTAATACAATCAAAAACCACAAGCAACAAAAAAACTGGACAAGACATTAGTTGACGGACTCCAGATGGATTGAGCCTCCTTTTTGCGCATCCCTCCCAATCCTTGCAGCAGGACGTATACGTTTCTTTTTTTTTGTGCTGCCCCGAACTATCCGACGAGCAAGCCTTACTTTGCCATGATCAGTTGCACTTCTTCCCTCCCATACTGAAACCTTCTACCACATTTCTTTTCTTTCCATTCACTTAATAATTTATTAACAATTCTTCTTAACACTAAACATATTTTTTTTTCTTTCTCTTTATATTTTTAAATTTCTGATTTTTTTATTAAATTTTTGGTTTGCGGCGTTGTTGTTGCCAACCTGCAAGCTGGCAGTTGTTTTATGTCCAATAGGACAACTCCAAAAAAAATATATTTAAATGAATAAACAAAATTAAAACCCCCTACCTAAAGAGCTCTTTAATGTGAGGGCTTCATTCCACCGAAGGACAAATTAAAGGGACACTATTTAAAAAAAAAATGCAGAAAATCCAAACATACATGCAGGGAAACAACAAAATGCACAGAAAAATAAAAAAATGAATATATCATGTCATGTTCCATCCCTAGCACTCCTCGCTTTCCAACACACTTTCCCTATATTGATATTTTGGTGTTATCGGTATATCGGTATATCGATAAGCCGCTTGATCCCCCGGCCACAGCAAGTTAACAAACAGAATACTTACCGATCCCTTAATACATCTTATATTATTTAAGTTAATTTTCATTTTGGACGATCGGCTTAATACGCGTTTGTGATTGTTGAAATTGTTTTTGTTGTGTTATTGTTTTGGTTCGCCTCTGCTTGCAGAATAGCGGCGAAATTCCTTTGCACCTGGCAGCGCCACGCAGTAAAGTTGCCGGAAAGTCTTAAAAGCGTTGTTATGTAGTTGTGATTCAGTCACTTTCAGTGACTGAGAAAAAAGAAAAAATTAGTTTCTCGAAATCTATTCAGACGATTTTGATGATTATTTTTTTATAAAATAGGTAATTAAAATGCGCATCTTTTGACATATCGTGCATGTTGGCACATCTCCTAGTTATCCCGCAATTTTTTAGCAACTATTTAGATTTTCACGAAATCTGTTCAGACGATTTTGATGATTCATTTTTTATAAAATAGGTTACTAAAATGCGGAGTCCTAGTTCTCCCGCAATCTTAAAAAGAAAAGTTAGCGACGATTTATATGGTCATACTAAATTGGTTTGAAGTAAAATATTTTATTGAGACTTTTTTTTGTTGTTCACAAAGACTTAATTCAACTTAATTTAGCTTAATTTAACTTATTTTAAATTAATTTAACGTTACAAGCAATGTTTTTATAACTAGTTCTATGACTGGTTCCGACTGATGAAGTGGCGGCCTTCTTGTAATTGCAATGCACCCCCACTTAAAGGCGTTTTTCTCAAAAACGGTTCACACGATTTGGATCAAATTTGCTGTAGATACCCTTGAATATGTGTCCTTCATGATGGTACAAGGCCTATTTGAGCACATCTCCTAAAAGTGGAGTTATTGGGCTTTATGTAAAAAAGTAATTTTTTTGTATCGTTTTGTATGGGGAAAACAAGAGGTTGGTCCACTTAGAAGAGCTTTTCTCAAAAACTGTTCAGACGATTTTCATGATTTTTTAAAACACTCTTGAAAGTGTATCCTTTAAAATGGTATTTGGCTTAGTAGAGCACATCTCCTGAAAGTGGAGATATGACCCAAAACGTAGAATGCTAATTTTTTCAACTCGATTTTTTTAATACCTGCAAACCTTAAATCGCCCCACAAGTTAATTAAATCAATAGTTTATTCAATTCTTAACAACTTTGCATTTACAGATTCCAAAATAAGTTAATTATTAAGGAATAAATATAAAAAAAAAAAATGTCTTCGTGTTCCAGACTCCACCGTTCCAAAATCGACGCTAACTTTTCGATGCTATTTTGACGGACATATTATATCGATAGATGTGCTCATTATCAAGTGCTCATATATCAAGTGTTTAAACATTGCGCGTCGATTTTCCATGCTATTATAAAAATATGTCGAATTTAGTTTTACTATCCTCATTAATTGTCAACGAGTTAAAAGAAATTGGAGTGAAACACAAAGAGAAGAAAGTGAAACAGACCGAGGTAATCGATCGACTAACATTTGTACATATCATACAAGAACTACAAAAACATAAAAAAAAATTTTTCCTTATAAAGATTAAAAGCAGTCAGAGGGTATTCCGTCAGAAACTGGACCTTTTAAAGCTAACCGATGCATTTCTAGCAAATGGTACAGTAGTTCAAGTGCCGCAGTTTATCACCGAAGCATGTAGTAACATTCTAGATCATGTTGAAATGGAAGGAATTTTTCGGAAAGCCGGTTCCATGGCTAAGCAGCGGGAAATACGCGTGAGTTTGGCCCTCCGATGATTTTGCATGTGTATCTCATCCTTATGTACATTTTAGAAATCTATTGAAGCTGGTCTTCCCTTGGGTAAAAGCCATCGCGTAGTTGACGTAGCCAATATTGTGAGCTTTTTTTTTCGCGAGTTGCCGGAGCCACTTATTCCGACTTTCATACATGAGACTCTTCTCAGATGCTTGCAGACCGCTGAAGTAAATCGCATTCGTTCTGTGCAGCTAACATGTTTGCTATTACCAGCACTGTCTGTGCATACTTTGGCCTACTTCATGCAGTTCCTGCAGACCGTCGCCACTCATGCAGACAGCAACCGAATGAGTGCCGAGAATCTTGCCATAGTGCTCGCGCCCAGCATTATGCCATATTCGGATATTAATAGTGTGCGTTTCAAGAACCACATTAAACTAGTACAGCTGCTGATCAACAACGCCAACAGCATTGGAACGATTCCATTTTATATACGTGAGCAGCTGAGTAACAAACGTACTTCATCTCCAACCTCAGTCCATGCGTTGCAAATGCCCTGCAAACAAAGAATCGCAGAGGACAACACAAAAACTATTAATAGGAAAAAAAAGCGGCGCAGTGGTAAGTCTATCAATACATTTTGCCCGTAATCAAATTTATTTATTTCATAAATTTCCCTAGAAATGTTTAGCGGACTAAAGAGAATTGTTGGATCTGCTATTGGTAGTTCGGATAGTTTGGACTGCTTAAACGAGTCATATCAAACTAATGATATTAACGATTGTCATTCTCCCACCGCACAAAAACATCTACCCAAATCATTCATGTCCAAGCAAATTAATCCGTTGACCAACATAATGGCACAGAAACGAAAATTTACGGAACCCCTATGTGCGATCAGTTCAAAAATGAAGTAAGAAACAAAATTATAATTATTTGCAAAGTTTTACTACTAGCTGATATCAAACTAACAAGAAATTCCCACCATCAAGTCAAAAAAATACAGTTAAATAAATGCTTATTAAATATTTTATACACTTGAAAAGTGTATCAAAATTTTGCCCAGGAGTTTGCAACGCATAGAAGGAATCATCTCCGACCACATAAAGTATATATATTCTTGATCAGCATGACGAGCTGAGTCGATTGAGCTTTGTCCGTCCGTCTGTCTGTTTCAACGCGAACTAGTCCCTCAGTTTTGAAGCTATTGAGCTGAAATTGCACAGAGTCTTCTTTTAGCTGCACGCTGCTAGTACGTCGGAGCCGCCCGGATCGGATGACTACTTCTTGTAGCTGCCATAGAAACGATCGTTCGTAAAATGGGTTTTTGTGAGAAAAACTTTTTTGTTTTGAATGTTAGCGTTCTTAAACTCGGTCATTATTAAAATTAAATGTTTTTAAACTGATCTGCGAAGTTTGGTCGAAATCGCTAAACTTTGGAGCGAGCTTTTTCATGTGTATTGAAACTTCGGAACAGACGAAGTTAGCTTTCCTTTCTCGTTTTTTTTTTTTAAATTTGAATGCCTAGAAATCAAAGCTCTCAAATAACCCTCAACACTTTTTTCAGTGCGACTATTCCAATGACAAAGCAGAATAAAACAAAGCAAAGTAGCTCTCTCACTGAGCAAAACCCCTTTCTTCCCTCCTCTTGTGATTCGTATTTTTTGTTGATCAAAACAAACGAGACTGACTGCCAATACCAACTGTGTTCCGACGAGCAAAAAGTGTCGGCGAAAAGTGTTTTTTTTTTTTTGATTGTGTGGAAAAAGATGGTCTTATGTATGTACATTGTACATAGTACATTAATAAATAAATATGTTTTTTTAGGCGTTAAGCAAAAACAAAAATGAATATTTTCTGCATTTCATTTGATAGGTTAATATTATTAACTTAATAATACTAATAATAAAGCGTCTAGACCAGTGGTGCCAAACTGCCTAAAGCCTATCCCATGGGATAGGAACTTATAATCAGGGCTGCAAACCCAAAAAAATTTTCGGAACCTCCGGTTTGCAGGTTTGAACCAAAATTTACCAACGGTTAAGGTTCGGAAATTTGAGGTTCGAGGTTTTCGGGCTTTGGTTTTGGTTCGAACCTTGGTTCGTTACACGTTTTACCTAATATATTTAAAATAACAATAAATTTTTTTAATATAGAAAAAAATATTCAGTTTTTTTATTTTTGTTTACTTAAGTGTAATATTAATCTTTAATTTAAATTTATGAGTAGTATGTCTTCGAGTAGTTGACTGTCTATGCTACTTCTTTGATCAGACAAAATAAATTTTAAGGTGGAAAAAGCTCTTTCAACTGAGACTTGAGTGGATGGCACTGATAAGACAGTTAGCGCAACAGCTTTAAGCTGATTACATTGATGAGATGTCCAAAACTTTGAAATGTTGGACTTAGACGGTTCTTTATCAATGCCATCGAAGGCTCTAATTATGTCATTAATCGTTTTATTTTTTGAAACACTTTGCTGTTCGTTAACATTGCGGAGATAACTTTCTACATCGTCATCTTCTGAAATAGATAATGACAAAGCCAAATTCGGAACCTCAACACTGTTTAAGCTTTGAAGTCTATGAAAAATATTACCAATGTGTTGTTTGGCTTCTAGCTTTTGCGAATCACTTAATAGACTTTGGAATCGAGGGTCTAGAAACACAGAGGCTAGTATTGGTGGAGATTTTATGACAAATTCGGAACGTCTTTCTAGAATTTTTAACAAAATGGCATTAAACCTGCCTGGTGATTTTGAGACTCTGTCAGACAACATCGACCAGATAACAAAAAAGTCGCTAGGCAGGAGATCAGATTTCTGAAGTTTTAAGGAAGCGTCATACAGTGGACGTAGTACTGAAAAAACGGCATCTACTTTTTGCCATTCTGCTTGGCTTAAATGTAACGATTTTATATCGCTCGAATGCTCAATGCAAAAATCTTTGAGATCGAGTAGGCGTTCGCACATTTTAAATGTAGAGTTCCATCTTGTAAGACAGTCGAGAATTGGTTTCTTTAAATTGCTTGCAAGCAACAAATTAAGGAGTTCGCAGGTTTTTGCAAACTAATCTAATTCTGGACATGTCAATATGTAATTCTTTAAAGAAATCCAAGGCAACTAAATTAAGCGTATGCGCTGCACAACGTATTGTAGTTATCTGATTATCCTGGAAATCCATATCTACCATACTGAGTGCGTCGCAACTGCATTCACCCTCAGCATCATCCAGTTCAGCTTTGCAAATGTTTTCCATTATATCACCCACACGAACCATGTTGGCTCCGTTGTCAACTGTATAGGTGTACACCTGACGCATAGATACATTGTAGGACTGTAAGACGTCGACTATAATTGATGTGAGATTGGCGCTCGTGTGCTGGTTATGGACTTCTTTCATTGCTAGTGTATAGATCTTCAGTTCGCCCTCTAAAATAATTTGCACATTTATGCCAATTATCGACCGGTCTAAACGACTAACACAATCGGCTTTGATGGATATCAATCTGAAATAACACAGAAAATATTATGCATTGTCAATTCATTTATTGGCTCTCAAATACTACATACATATATATCACGAGTACATCACACCCGCAAAAATATATACATACACATGAATGCATAAACATGTACGTCGATTTTCGGCATATGTACATACATAAGTATCAGCAGTGAGAATTTAGGTATTTCCCACCAGATATCGACTGTTAAATAGCTAAACAATGTCAAATAATTAGCTAGAATTGCAGGCTCCAGTTTTCGAGCTTACAAAATAGCTATGTCTGGTGGGAAAAATAGCTAAATTGGCAATTCTGGTATGTACATACATATGTATATATGCAAGTGAATTCATACATACAAGTATTTAGCTAGCCATGTATGTATACATGAATGTAGATATGTATGTACAGACATATTTTTTCTGAACTTACCGATTCTGCAAAACATTGATTATGCTTTCTCGTATGCGTTGAGCTTTTAATGCAATTACATCTCTAATGTTTTGCCTGTTTATAGCAAGTGGCGGCTCAAAGGCATTGCACAAATGCTCAATGATTTTACGGAAGCCTGAATCCTCTAGCATCTTCAAAGGCCGACCATTCTTTGTTATAAGCTCTACACAAGCATCCGATATAGCTTCTTTGGAGATTTTCACTTTGATCAGTCTTTCACTCACGAAATTGAGCATAGATTGGTGTTGGTTTGCCACACTAGGAACTTCTTTTTTCACAATAATTTGTTCAAAAATGCTTTTATGTTTTCGTTCAAGGTGCCGCATCAAATTAGCTGCATGACGGCCGGTCATCTTGAGTTTACATTCGTGACATTCTGATTTATCAGTGCTAACATTGTATGTAAATTTCGTATATATTAAATTTGATGTCATTGCTGAGCACCTCCTTAGTCAAACTTCTTAAACAAAATGAAATGCGCGTGCCACTTCTGATTTGTATACACATGTTTTTGTCTCTTTCGTTTTGAATTCTTCTTTGGGCAAATTTTTGGCGCGCGGCACTCGCTTCTGTATGTATGTATGTATATATTTTTGCTTAAGCATGCACAAATTTGCTTAGCGCCCGATACACCAAACGCTAGTTATCGTTTGTGGGCAATGGTGGGCAAACCCTTGCTTCGAGATTTTTTTTCGGCAATTGGCGCCAGTCTCATAATTATCTGCGTCGCAAATTAACTCGCTTGGAATTGTGCACAAAAACAACAAATAGCGCGGGCATACGAAAAACGCGGCCATATACAAACACGGCATTATACAAAACAAAAACAGTTTCATATGCGTGCTCTCCTCTCTTTCTTTCCGAACGAAGGTTTTCTTGTTGGCGCAGACCTGCAACAACAACATGATAGGTGACTTTCTTCTCTCTCTCCTATGTCACTGGCAAATTAAAAAGCAACAACAATGTTGCTGAGACAGAAATGACCACACACACACACTCACACAAACAAACAAAAATCGGGTTTCTCTATCTATTTCTTGTAGTTCTTCTTGCTTGAGTTGTATTTTGTGCATTTGTATTGACTTTCACGCGCTCGTAAGCTCATTCTGGGCACCCCTGGTTTAGATTGAAACGGGCGCATATGTATAAGAGGAAAAATAAAACGTTCAATACACTGCACACTGTACGCTGTACATACATAGCTATTAACATTGAATTTGTATATTACAAATTAATATGTTTGACTGGAAGTAAGAGCAAAGTATGTATTTCATAGTCGGGTTTGACCGACTTTCAGTATTGTTATATATCTAATTGTCGACTCTGTTGTGGCGTAATCGCAAGCGTACCCAAATAAATTTAATGTCAATAATTTTTTTTTTTGAACCGAACAAAAGCTTGGGTTCGGAACGGGTACGGGTTCAACTATTTTCGTCTCCGTGGTTCGGTTCAGGGTTTGGTTCACAGTAAAAAAAAAGCCGGAATTCCGGGTTCGAACCGGTTCGGTTTAAAACCGGTTTGCAGCCCTGCTTATAATTCTGCCGGCGTCGCAGCCGACTCACGTATAGAGAGAGAAATTACGTGTGTTCTATAAATAGCATGCTCGGCTTGCTCTCTTACGATGCGCGTGTTCGGCTTTTTGTTATACTTCAAGAGGCACTTGGTGGCATTTGTTTGTTGTAACGTGTGATTCGTGTTTCGCTGCTAAGCACACAAGCGCAACGTTTGATTGTGTGAGTTTGGACACCACTGCCTACCGACGAGAATTTTTATATTTATTTTATAATTGAATAGATTACTGATTGAAACAAACTGATTAGTCACAATGTTGGGTTTATTTTAAAAACAGAGTTTTCGAAAAAGGAAAAATCGTGACTACACTGAATAAAATATTTTTTGGTATAATTAAAACAAAAATAAAATATATATATGTTCGCTAAAACGCGAAAGATGATGCTCCGAAACTCGCAAATCGTAAAATTTCGACGGTGGGGGGCATAAGCTTGCTCCCTCATCCAGGCAGTTCGAGTCAACTATTTCACCAGCGTCACCGCGCCAGCTCCAGAACGTCAGTGAGACAGCAAAGGGACCAAGACGACTGCCGATCTACAATCTGGTTCGCTTGAGCTAATGAACAAAAAGTTCGAAGAGCAGGCACAGCTTATCACCACCAGCATTCGAGACACAGAGGAGCACATCCTAGGCGTATTTAATGAACGCCTAAACACCATGGCCATGGAAATCCAGTAGGTGACTCTGCGTGTTCAAACGATTGAAGAAGAATCAGGTTAATTGCGTGCTCTCAAAGAGCAGGTTGTAGCACTGGATGCCAAGCTTGAAAGCAAGAACGAGGCCAAGTTGGAAGCAAAGTTGGCTGTGCAAATCTCGGAGCGCATTGCTGGTGACTTGCGCTTGCATGGGATTCCCTACATGAAAGTTTAAAATTTAAAAAATATTTCCAACGGCCTTTGCTTTGGAGTTGGTATTACCCCGGCTCCAAAACTTCATAAAGCTCATTCCGATATTTTTAAAGAGACCATGAAAATGAAGAGACGGGAAAATATTATTAGCTGTAGTTAATCGACGCTCTTTGGTACATGTTAGAGCGAGCGTGAAAGGCACCATTACACGCATTGATAGCATGCCTGAACTTTTATCGTTGCACTTGGATGCAGCTCTTTTGCAAAACTCTACTAATATGATAGACCAGACCATTCAGAAACGCAAGAGAAACGTAGCTTTCGTTAATAATGAACGTGTAAGCAATGTGTAATTGTTTTATTTATAAATAGTCGGCGTTTATTTAATTAAAAATTATTTCGAATTCCAAAACCAAAAACAGAGCACTATGTTCATTTACTGGATTTGTTTATTTTATGTATGCAATATCAACTAGCCAATCCTTTATTTAGCTCTTATTCTTGATCAGCGTCAACAGCCGAGCCTTAAGGACAGCCGTGTTATCAAAAATTGGGCTAAATAAGCAGACCAAAAGAACACCAGTCTCTTCTGCCATATTTCCACAAATGTAGCTGCCTTTTTGAATTTCAAAAGAAGACAGCAATTGAAATGAACTAATAACTTCGTTGTACAAATTTATATTTGGTGAACGTGTAGTATGATTAATGTTTTTCAAAACTTTAAGTCCCTGTGGCACCAATTTAAATTTAAAATGTTTGATTTTCACAATTACTAATTATACAACAAATATAAGCTTTGGGAATGCAGAGACCTACTTTTTTCTATTTTGCCGTTTTGAGGTCCGATTTAATGTGGAGACCTAATCGAAATGAGGATTATTCGGACGCATTAAATGTATTTTGGACTTTATCATTCAAATACAATGACATAGTGGTTACTGGCGACTTAAATTGCAAAGACTTTATAAAAGTTATACGCTTACTTGGCCTTTTTAAAGGCCACACAATTGTGGAAACTTTGTGGAGTTCATCTTCTTTATTTTATAAACTAGAGTTTTTTCGGGTTTCACTATTTAAACACGGTTTTCTATTTACAATGTTTCATCTTTTTTATTTTATAAACTAGAGTTTTTTCTGGTTTCATTATTTAAACGCGGTTTTCTATATACAATGTCTCTATACGTGTGTTTCTCTTCACAGTTTTTCGATATGGATTTTTCTTTCTGTCTCTCTGCTTGTCATTTTAATTACAGCATCTGTCTACCATCTTTTACTATCTACTGCGTTCTACTCTCGGTTTCGTCATTCTCTTCGTCCATTCTCTATACAGTGTGACCATCATTCGATTTTTTACCAATACCTTAACACTTAAATATCGATAAATTTATACATCTTGGCGGTCATTTTCAAATAATTCCAAAGACTTCAATTTGGAAAACGTTTTAAGCTCAGAAAAATTGATCACGATTGATGCCATTAATCAGTTTTGTGAAAAAAACTACTGAACTACTGGTGTCTTGCTTCTAAAGTATTTGTGCTACTTTCCACATTAAGTTTTAAGTTGAACAGAAATGGATAACACAAGTACTTTTCAGTTTCGAGGTTAGCAATGACATTATAATGTGGGCCTAAGAATAAAGGATTCAATATTTTTCAAGAGACTGGTTTCTGGTAAAATTCTTAAACAAGTAAATGCAAATAAAACTAACACCTTAAACTCACCTGCCCAATTGCATTTGTCACGTTTTTCTCTTTTACAATACAAAAGATTTGAAAGACCAGACTCCTTTTTGTTGGAAATTGATTAAAAGTCCCCCAAAACTAAGTGTCACCTTTGAAGTCTAGTTGTGGCACTCAGAACCGAAACTGTACCGGTACAATTTTTATGTTCTTTTCGGTCTTTTAGGTTCCAAAAATATCGGTACTCGTATCGGTACAAATATCGGTTCCAGTTCCGGTTCTGGTTCTGAGTTTTAATCGGTTCTTTTTGGTATACGGTTCCGGTTCTGGTTCCGGTTTGATTCCCTGGTCCCAGCTTTTTCAAAGCATGACTTTATTTTTGTTTCGTATGACATATATCTTGAGAAAACTGGACAACTGTTAACTTATAGAGATTTTAAATCACTTGATTTCGCATTGCTAAACAATGAATTTCAGAAATGTGACTGGGACACTATATATGGCCTTCCAGAAGCTAATACCCAAGTAGAATTACTTATTTAATATATAACTTATTTAAACGACTTCACTGTACCTGTTAAAACCTGTCGTATAAGGAAGACTGCAAACCCCTGGTTTATCAATGATATTAAAAAAATATAGAGGAAAGCTAACTTCGGCTCGACCGAAGTTTATATACCCTTGTAGCTTGTATGATTTTTATAAATTAGTAGCCCAATTCCACTGACACAAATATGTACATTCGGCCAAATGTACACATTTTTGACAATGCCTCCTATATACATTTTCTACACCTAATTTCTATGGCTGCTGTACTATATAGTTATCCTATCAAACTTGGTGGAATTATGTGAAAGCATAGAAAACTTGTAAGTACAAGGTTCGGGGACGCTTGCGTTGAAGACAAAAAAGTTTTTATCACTAAAACAACATTTTCGACCGATGGTTCTAATGGCAGCTATATGCTATAGTCATCCGATCTGGCCGGTTCCGACAAATGTGCAGCGTATTTGTACCAAAAGACTTCGTGCAAAGTTTGGTTAAGATAGCTTTAAAACTGACGGAGGAGATAGCATAGAAACAGACGGACGGACGGACAGACGAATTTGGCTATATCAACTCAGCTCGTCATGCTGATCAAGAATATAAATACTTTGTGTGGTCGGAGATGCTTCCTTTAATGCGTTACAAACATCTGGACAATTTTAATATACACCCAGCGCCACAAAAAAAGCCGCAGTCTAAATATTCACATACTTGTATGTTTTCTTGCTGGGGTTTCTATAAATGTTTTCTGAATTGCCCAATTATTTTTTTACTGATTAATGGAATATTTTTAAATAAAAGTGCATAGCAATTTTTATTTTATGAATGTTAGTTTTTTAGAAAAAGGTTTTTTTCCAGACCCATGTTAAGTTTGGTGACTTTTCATAACTATGACAACTTTAAGAAAAAAGACTATAATATTTATAATAGTGCATATACTCAACAAAAAATTATTTTTTTTCCAAAAGTATACTTAATTTGCTATAATCTAGTATATATTTTGTATCAAATTAATGTTAATTTTTTTTTTAATTTAAATTAGTACTTTGTAGTACCCCTTTTTGCTTTAATTTCACATTTTACCTTATTGGGCATCGAAGTGTACAAAGCGCTTTAATATTCCTCAGTGATATCCTGGAACCATACTTTTTCTATCACATCCTTCAATTCTACCATGGTTTTAGGCTTCCTTTTTTTTTATTTTCGCAGCCATAAGGGTCCAGACATTCTCTATTGGGTTGAGGTCAGGGCTGTTTCCGGGCCAATTTAGCTACTTAATGCCCAATTCTTCCTTCAAAATTGTTATCTTCGTTAAGAAGAAGGTCAAAATTAATTGATTAAGTTGTTTTAATAACAAAAGCTCACTGAATTACTTACATATCGAGCACGATGGCAAGGCGCAGAATCATCTTGAAAAATAGGATCTTCTTCTTTCTCACTTATTGCCTCAATGCTAGGCACAACTCCACTTGAAATTATATCTTTATATTTTTCCGCGTTCACCATACCCTGAATCATTAAAATTGATTCAGTTTTATATTTAGATATGCATCCCCATATCATAATGTATGGTGAATGCTTAACGGTTCCCACACAGCAATTTTCCAAATATCGTTCGCCGTTTCTACGGCGCACCTTGCAAGAGCCATCGGGTCCAATGAGATTGAATTTGGACTCATCCGAAAATAGGACTCGTGACCATTCGGAATCACTCCAATTTTTTTTTTCCTTGGCCCAGTTTAGCCGATTTTCCTTCTTTATTTTATTTAGGAGTGGCTTTTTTGCAGGTGTCCTTGCCATTAAACCCACTTCATTTAAACAACGTTGAATTATTCGGGTCGAAACATCCTTTGCAAATTGTTGCCGTACCTCAGATGCTATCTCAGCTGCATTTTTAAAGCGATCCTGCAGGCTCGTTTTCATGATAATACGGTCTTCTCGAGCTGTGGTGCATTTTTTCATTCCCGATCCTTGCTTCCTTTCCACATCACCTGTCTCACGATATTTTTTTAAAAATCGACGCACTGAACTTTCATTACAACCTGTCTGAGCTGCTATTTGACGATTTGGTACATTTTGTTCAGATAATAAAATAATTCTCTCCTTCTCCCGAATACTGAACTGCTTTCCTTTAGGCATGCTTTTAAAGGAGTCTTCAAAAATAAAATTCTAGTAAAAGCTATTTTGACAACTGAGCTCTTGAAATGACGAATCTATGTGAAGAATATTTAAGGGAACCCCCAAAAAAAAAAATATGAGCGGGGAAATCCCCGCATAGTGATGGCAAAAATTCATAAATTTTCGAGGTGTGGCTGTTTTTGTGGCGCTGGGTGTACCCTCTACAAGGGTATAAAAATAGAGGAAAGCTAACTTCGGCTCGACCGAAGTTTATATACCCTTGTAGCTTGATGGCGCCACTTATTTGAGCATTTGCTTCCCAGTTTATTATATGGCAGCTATATTCATCCGATTTTGACCGAACTCCCCAAAATTATGTGGAAACTGATTATATTCACAACTGAAAGGTATAAAGACGCTACCATTGAAAACAAAAAAGTTTTTCTGACTAGAACTACTTTTTCGACCGATAGTTCCTATGGCAGCTATATGCTACAGTCATCCGATTTATATTAAACTTCCTAGAATTGTGTAGTAGCATATAATATTGATTAGTGACAAGACTGGGAGCGATAGCACTGAAAACAAAAAAGTTTTTCCTCCTTAGATTTTTTCTCAGACATATCTTTTGTATGGCAGCTATACTATATAGTTGTCCGATTTTCATAAAACTTGGTGGAATTATGTAAAAGCATAGAAAACTTAGAAATACGAGGATTGGGCACGTTTCCGTTGAAGACAAAAAAGTTTTTCTCACTAAAACTACTTTTTCGACCGATAATTCCTATGGCAGCTATATGCTATAGAGGGTGTATTAAAATTGTCGAGATGTTTGTAACGCATGGAAGAAAGCATCTCCGACCACATAAAGTATATATATTCTTAATCAGCATGACGAGCTGAGTTGATATAGCCATGTCCGTCTGTCTGTCTGTTTTTATGTTATCTCCTCCGTCTGTTTTAAAGCTATCTTAACCAAACTTTGCACGAAGTCTTTTGGTACAAATACGTAGCACATTTGTCGGAACCGGCCAGTTCAGATGACTATAGGATATAGCTGCCATAGGAACCATCGGTCGAAAAAGTAGTTTTAGTGAGAAAAACTTCACATAATTCCACCAAGTTTAATAGGACAACTATATATATATAGTATAGCTGGCATAGAAATTGGGTGTAGAAAATGTATATAGGAGGCCTTGTCAAAAATGTGTACATTTGGCCGAATGTACATATTTGAGTCAGTGGAATCAGGCTACTAATTTATATAAATCATACAAGCTACAAGGGTATAAAAACTTCGGTCGAGCCGAAGTTAGCTTTCCTCTATTTTTTTTTTAATGATTTTAAAACATAGAAACCTTAAAAAAGCAACAAAAAATATAATATGGTTAAAAATCATGATTTTAAGTTAACATAAACAGTAAGCAACTAGAGGGCGTAGCACCTTGTTCAAACACTTATTTCATAGGTTGTACAATTATCTATCATATGTCTTTTATTTGATTATCTCAATTTGTTCAAATGTTATAATTTTTGCAAATTGCTTCATTAGTTGGTTAACATAAACATGATTTTTTATGCCGTTTACAAACTTCATCTTTGATAACCCAAAAGTAAGCATCTAGATGGCCTTACTTATTTCAAAGGTTGGGCAATTATCTATCATATTCCATATAAATTATTTAATTATCTCAATTGGTTCAAAAGCTATGAATTTTGCAACGAAATTTTTTTAATAAATACTTTTTTTTTAACCTTTTTTACCTCTAGCAGTCGAAAAAGCTGCTGGCAGCAGCTGGAATTTGTTGAAATAGGTAAAGGAATAATCAAAGAACATATTTTTAAAATATGACAAAAATATAATAAAACTAGCGTAAAACCCGTCGCGCTTCGCTGCGCCGCCATCAGTAAGCTTCTTTCAGTATGGAACCAATATCCTATATCTACACATACCACCTCTTCCCACCCACATCCCACACAACTCCCTCCCACTAACCACACACATCCCACCCACTAACCACCCACTTCCCACCCATTTGCCACACAGTTCCCACCCTCTTCTAACCCACTTTCCATCCACTTCGCACCCAGTTCCCATCCCACTTCCCACTCACATCCCACCCACATCCCACCCACTTCCCACCCACATCCCTCCCACCCAGTTCCCATCCATTTGTCACCCACATCCCAAACAATTACCAACCACACCCCACCCACTTACCATCCCACGCTGATCCCATCCACTTACCACCCACATCTCACCCACATCCCACCCACATCCCACCCACTGCCCACCCAGTTTCCATCTACTTCCCACCCACTTCCCATCCAGGGGGGTGGTGGATTATCCGGAAAATTGGTATGCAGCTATTGTTGAATTTTCATAAAGATCTTTGAAAATTAGTTTGAACTTGATCCGATTAAAAACAAAAAAGTTTCATACAACAGTTTTCAGCGAATTTTCCGACTTTTGGGTTAAAAATTTGCAAGTCACGTTTCCTATATTTTATTATGTGTAACTTTGAAAATGAGTTTGGAACTAATCGCTGGCAACTAAACTTTCGCACATGCAACCTTAACCACCCACTTTCCCCCCAGGAGGGATAAATTTTCCGGAAAATTGGCATGCAGCTATTGTTGAATTTTCATAAAGATCTTTGAAAATGAGTTTGAACTTGATCGGATGAAAAACAAAAAAGTTTCATACAACAGTTTTCCGCGAATTTTCCGACTTTGGGGTTGAATTTTCCAAAATTTGAAAGTCATCTTTGTTATATTTTGATATGTGTAACTTTGAAAATGAGTTTGGAGCTAATCGCTGGCAACTAAACTTTCGCCCACGCAACCTTGACCATCCACTTTCCACCCAGGAGGGGTGAATTTTCCGGAAAATTTGGATGCAGTTTTTGTTGAATTTCCATAAAGATCTTTGAAAATGAGTTTGGACTTGATCGGATGAAAAACAAAAAAGTTTCATACAACAGTTTTCCACGAATTTTCCGACTTTGGGGTTGAATTTTCCAAAATTTGAAAGTCACGGTTATATTTTGATATGTGTAACTTTGAAAATGAGTTTGGAGCTAATCGCTGGCAAATAAACTTTCGCCCACGCAACCTTGACCACCCACTTTCCACCCAGGGGGGTCAATTTTCCGGAAAATTGGTATGCAGTTCTTCTTGAATTTTCAAAAAAATATTAGAAAATGAGTTTGGACTTGATCGGATGAAAAACAAAAAAGTTTCATACAACAGTTTTCCGCGAATTTTCCGACTTTGGGGTTGAATTTTCCAAAATTTGAAAGTCATCTTTGTTATATTTTGATATGTGTAACTTTGAAAGTGAGTTTGGAGCTAATCGTTGGCAACTAAACTTTCGCCCACGCAACCTTGACCACCCACTTTCCACCCAGGAGGGGTGAATTTTACGGAAAATTTGTATGCAGTTTTTTTTTTAATTTTCGTAAAGATCTTTGAAAATGAGTTTAAACTTGATCGGATGGTAAACAAAAAAGTTTCATACAACAGTTTTCCGCGAATTTCCCGACTTTGGGGTTGACTTTTCCAAAATTTACAAGTCACGTTTCCTATATTTTATTATGTGTAACTTTGAAAATGAGTTTGGAGTTAATCGCTGGCAACTTAACTTTCGCCCACGCAACCTTGACCACCCACTTTCCACCCAGGGGGGGGTCAATTTTCCGGAAAATTGGTATGCAGTTCTTCTTGAATTTTCAAAAAAATATTAGAAAATGAGTTTGAACTTGATTGGATGGTAAACAAAAAAGTGTCATACAACAGTTTTTCGCGGATTTTCCACATTTCCCGACAGAATTTTCCAAAATCCGTTCTTAGTACTCACTTTCAGCATAAGATAAAACTACTGTGAAAAATTCACTATCCTATCTCTTATGGTTTGGACTGTGCGACGGTCACCAGTGGGTCAGTCAATTAGTCAGGTCAAACTCTTTTAAATATATGTAAAACTAGCATACAACCCGTCGCGCTTCGCTGCGTCGCCATCAGTATAGTTAATTATTACCGTTATCGTTATCGTTACCGTTACTGCCCCATTTCACTTTATTTCGTTTCAGGAGATTCTCTTCTTACAAACCGAAATTCAAGCCAATCGGATGAAAATGGTTTTTGCATGCCCAATTTTCCGGGAATTTTCACGCCTGGTTGCGGATTTTCCGACATTGGAAAATCTCATTTCAAATTATTTAGTATTCTATCCTTACAAATCGAGTTTCAAGCCAATCGGATGAAAAATAATTTCTTGCCTACAGAATTTTACGGGAAATTTCACGCCTGGGTGGGGCGGATTTTCCGACATTGGAATATCACATTTCAAATTATTCCATATTCTATCCTTACAAGCCGGGTTTTATGCCAATCGGATGAAAACTAATATTTTGCCTACGGAATTTTCCGGGCATTTTCACGCCTGCGGGGCGGATTTTCCGACATTGGAAAATCACATGTCAAATTATTTCGTATTCTATCCTTACAAACCGAGTTTCAACTCAATCGGATGAAAAATAGTTTTTTGCATGCAGAATTTTCGGGCCATTTTCCTCCTGGGCGGATTTTCCGAAATCGGGAAAACACGTGTCGAATTATTTCGCGTACTATGCTTACAAACCAAATTTCAAGTCAATCGAATGAAAAACAAAATTTTTCCCATACAAACTTTTCCGACGCTTTTCCGACTTTTCCGGTTGGAATTTTCCAAAACCCCGTCTTAGTACGCACTTTCACCACTAATGGAAACTCCAGTCCAAATTTCAGACTTCTATCTCTTACCGTTTGCGCTCTGCGTTGATTGCCAATCAGTGAATCAGTCAGTCAGGACACCCTGTTTTATATAAAGAGGAGAGGAGATAAAATTTTTGTATTTTCCATCAAAGTTGAACAATAGTGAAAACACATAAAGCAAACAGTAAAATTGTTTTTCTTTAAAACTTAAAATTGTGTGTTTTATTTTTAAAACTGAAAATTGGTAAACTTTGAAGGGTTATATCTTCTGATCAAAAATCTGATTTTACTGAAGGTAGCAAATTGGAAATCTTTGAAAAATTTGCTATAAGAAGCGCACTTGAAATTTTTGATTTTTGCAACCTCATTTGTTCTAAGCCACTGTGCGTCGGTAGGTCGCACCCCTTCCCTTGTCGGTCTAGACCCTTTCTCCATACTCCACATATGTACAAAGATCGTTGACTGTGACACACACAAAAGCTGAGATTTTAAGATTTTAAGAGATGAATTATGTTGCAAGCAACTTCATGCACTTTTGCAAAAATTTTGCAAATTTGGTTTAAAAACCGGTATGAAATCGCAAAATTCGTGAGAAAGTGAAAATGGGAGCATGGCTGTATTCGCTGAAGTTTAAACAACATAGTTTTTATGTTTAAGCCGAGCATTGAAGCTATAATGGAAAAAATTGCCTGATGCATCGCAGTCAAGCAGTCATAAATTGCTGCCGGAGATGATCGACGAGGACGCGAGAATACACAAGACTGTGCTTCGCATGACTCACACCAATTTGGATTGCTGTTAAATATGGTAAAGCCATATATTCAGAAGTAGGACACTGTGATGCAGAGCTGCATTGGATCTGCAGAAAGGCTATAAGTCACATTACTTTACTTGGCTACAGGTGAAACTCAAATGTCGCTGCAATTGCCCTTACGAATCCACCAGTCGACAATTTTAAAATTGTTTAAAGAATGCAATCCTCATTATTTATTCCGTGATGAGCAAAAAGTACTTGACATTTCCATCTACAAGCACAGCATGGGAAAAGATTGCAAAAGATTTTTATGAATTATGGGGATTTCTAAACTGCATTGGTGCTATCGATGGAAATCATTGCAAGATACGAGCGTTATCCAAAGCCGGGTGACCACTCCATAATTTTAATGGCTATTGCTGATGCAAATTATAAATTCATATATGTTCATGTGGGATCTAGTATACTCGTGGGTGATGCAGGAAAACTCCTTTGCACTCTGATCTTAAATATGCAATTAAAGCTAACCAAGTGCAAATTCCTGCTCCTTGCAAATTGCTGGAAACATTTTTTGTGCTTCCGTATGTATTCGTAGCAGATGACGCCTTTGCTCTCTCGAAATACATGATGAAATCTTACACCAAAACAAACCAAATATTAAGCCGACAGAAATGTAATTATATGCTGTCACGAAATTGGAGGGTGGTGGAGAACGCGTTTGGAATATTTGCTAATCGCTTCTAAGTTTTTTTTCAATTAATAAATAGAACTCGAAAAGATGCTGCACAAGTTGTCCTTGCATGTGTTGTTTGTACAGTTTTTGAGGAAGGACTACAAAGAAACGCGTTCGATGGCAGATAACTTAGATAACCAAGAGCTGTATCAAATAATTGCGCCAAATTTTGAGAATAATGAAGTTGACGTAAGAAATGTAAGGACCACAAAAAAGCAGAACAAATAAGAAACCAGTTCGAGGCATATTTTTCTGAGCATTAAAGGTTCTGTATTAAGTTCACATCTAGCATATCATACTTCATGTGTTACTTTTACTATACTTAAGATAAGTTTTATGTTATTAAATATTCTTAAAACTTAGTCTTTATTTTTATTATATTGTACGATCTTCAAATTAGTTGTTGGTCATATCTCTCTCCAATTGATCTGTCTCTAATCCCAATAGAACTTCGGTCAATAATTTGTTGGCTTTAATTTGCAGATCTCTGTCAATCCGACTTAAGTTTTGGGTTAGAAAGTTCGTATAATGATCATACTGTTTGGCTCAGATGCGTTTTTGTGCACAGCTGATGCAATACTGTTGGTCGACTCAATCAGCATACTAGCAACTTCTTTTTTGTAACATGTTTTGGCCCTTCCTTTCTAGAAGCAGAGCTCGTTGAAGGGTTATCAATTGTCTCCAACATCTCCGTAGGATCACGACTCTGCAGATCGTCGGTAGAGAGAGTCATTTCTCTTTGACAGACGACTATTAAATACCTCCGATTGCAGCGATGGCTCACCACACCAAGGCTCATTCTCGCAGAAAGAGTCAGTCAGGCTGCTGTCCGAAAAGTCCAACATCTATAAATACACAAAAATTTACCTATTTGTACATAGTGATACAAACAAACACACACTCAAGCATACGCTGATCGCTCTTGTGTTCAAATTATTAACAGATGGCGTTGGTTTTCCTATCCCCGCCAGAAAGTTATCTTTGATTTGTTTTTCCAATTGTTAATGGAGTCCAGTGATTCAGCACTTGAGCCGCTCTTCTTGGTGTTAAACAATCGCTGGCTCCCACGATTGTAGTAGGACTTTAAGTTGTTCCATTTTCTTAAAATATCAGCTGAAGTAATCAAAACGAATGTTTCACATATTAAATATTTTATGTACACATACACTGCGCGTCATCAGATTAGCGCCCCCCTTATTGATCACTTGCTTTGGCTTATTTCTATTTTCCTATTGCACGCAACTTCGTAATTTTTTGTCTGTTCTAGCATTGCTCACATGTGATCTCTCTTACAAGCAAAAAAATCTCCATCTAAGAACAGTAATATATTCTTTGCTATTTTCTTTTGTTTTCTATGCAAAAGCTCTCACCTTTTTTGCGTCATCAGCTTAGCGCCCCAAATGCGATTTTAGTTATCTCGTTTAATTTAGGAGTTACGGTCAGCAATTTTTTTGTTAAGCTTAAGCAATTAAGAAAAAAATCTTAAATCAAGAAAAGAATCTTTAAATATGGGATATGGGAAGATCAACAGTTTTATCTTTGGAAGAAAAATCAAAGATTGAAGCATACTTCGATTCTGGAATATCTTTGCATATAATTGCTATAAAAAAACTGGCAGACACAGAAAAACGATTTCCAAATTTCTACGAAACAAGGAATCCTATGGAAAAAACTTCAAGGGCGGTAACAATCGATTGTTTTCGCAAGCATACTGGAGAGCCATACTGCGGAAAGCATCTTGTTCGCACGACTCGTCTTCCAAAATCAAGGAAAAAACTGACGTTACAGCGAGCCTATCAACGGTGCAAAGAGTAATTAGGAAAGCTGCACACCTAAAGCGACAAAAACTAATAAAAACGAGAGCGTATGTTAAAGTCGGCTCTAACCGACTTCGATATACCCGCTACTTATGAAAATAAATGTTTAATAGCCTTCCTGCGTCCCCCTGGAGGGGACAGCCGAAAAGTATGCAACATTTTTTAACTCGGCTATTTATCATCCGATCTTTATAAAAAATCAGGGCTTATAGATATCGCGAATATAGTTTTAAATTTAAGATCGATATCTTAAAAATTGTTGGAGTTATTCAATTTTTTTTATTTTGGGCTCGGGAGTGGGCGTGGCAAAAATTTAAAATAAACTTGATCTGCGTGCAGACAACAGAAGTGTACATTTTAAATTTGGTTGCTCTAGCTCTTCTAGTCTTTGAGATCTAGGTGTTCATACAGACAGACGGACGTACGGACAGACGGACATGGCTATATCGACACTGCTGTTGATGCTGATCAAGAATATACACACCTGATCATATTAATAGGAACACACACATCAACTCTGACTGTAAGGTAACAGAAAACAGTTTTATTCATTGTTTCAAACTTAAAATTTGTTCTCATTGGTTCTTAAACTATTTGTTTTGAATAAAATAAACTTAATTGTAACATAAAATAATAATATAAAATAATATATAATATATGGAAAGTCGCGGCGGTCATCAATGGTTTCTTTTTAAATGAATTTTGAAATATGCAGTTTGGTAATTGTCTATTATACGCCCTTCCCTTCCAAAAATACGGGAATTAATTTTTTAAAATTTTAATCCCAAAAAGGTTTTAATCTAGTTAGATTTTGAAAATGTGTCAAATTTGAATTCGGGAATTAACTTTTAGGTGAACTTATCTGTTGTATTCAATTCTTTTGTGAGCTCGGTTGTGGTAAAACTTAATTAATATGGCTTGTGAAATTTCCATTTCTTATTAATGTCGGAACCCGAACGAGGGACCGGTGAGTTTTTTTATAGTGCCTGTCGAAACCCGCGACAAAGAGACGTTGCTAGACATAATAAAAGAGCGAATTGCCGACGACTCATAAGGTTCGATTGTTGGAAGTCAAACAATTGTCTAGAAACGAGGGCTATATCCATCAAACCGTGAACCATTCGAAAAACTTTGTGGACTTTGGCGTGACTTGAAGGACAACTTTCCACACTATGGACGACGCAAAAAGCACTATTTGGGATATTTGACTAAGTTCCAATTCCACAAAAAATTTTCGCTTCATTCTGTGAGAGTTAATAAAATATTCATCAAAAGCAGCCAAAATTATGCTCCGCTCCTGCTCTGAATGTGAAAAGAGCAGAGCAGTAGCTTAAGCACCAAATCAAATCTGAAACACTATCGCTCTGCTCCATGCTGTCCATTTTCAATAGCATACGAAAAAGTAAAATATTGTTGTGGTTAGTGACCTATGTTTTGTATACTGGGGGTTATTGCTGGCTTGAGGTCAATGTTTTTAACGTGCTTCGTTATAAAATAATAAAACACGATTTTTGGTTTTCCAATATATTTCGAACCCCTTCGGGATTCGTCTTCAGGGAAAAAGCACAGCGTCCGCTTTGTCAGCTGTGGAGTTGAGAACGCTGTGCGGACTCTGTGCTTTTTCCCCGAAGACGAATCCCGAAGGGGTTCGAAATATATTGGAAAACCAAAAATCGTGTTTTATTATTTTATAATGAAGCACGTTATAAACATCGACCTCGAGCCAGCAATAGCCCCCAGTAAAACTAAAATATAAAACTCAAAATACTCGGAGCAAAGCAGGCACAGAGCTTCTAGAGCTGCTCAATCTGCTTCCAATAGTGCTCCGTATAGCTACTCCCATAGTTCCTCCAAATCGTCTACTAAGAATTCTATAAAGTTTTTAAAAGAGTGGCTTAGTGTTGATTACACTAGGCAACAAGGTCCAGTATATTCAAGGGTTGGTGGTGATTCTATATGATTTTTGTGTGCTGAACACGAATCTGTTTTCAGTTTTGGTCCATCACGTCGAGATATGTAGTAATTGAGCTTAAAGTTGCAAAAAGAGCCTATTCTGATTCTTTTCAGACGCGGTATGTGGGCAACCTATACTTTTGAGTTTTTTTGATATTATCGTAAGTTACTATTTCTTAACTTTAAAATAAACTATTCCAAAGAAATGTACGATTATTTTTAGCGAAGGTATACCATTTTGGATACATATAATAGCATACCCAAATTGCCTACAGCCGAAAACTATGCCTGACAGAAACAGTCCAAAAGGCTAGTAATTTTAATATTTTAATAATTTTCAATGAAAATTATTAACACCCATTGCATACGTTGGAACAGCAACAATATAATCAATTTTTTGTGAAAACGGATACAATTACTAAAAATGGTATGTCTTCATTGAAAAAAATCGTAAAACGTTTGGGATAGCTTATTTTAAAGTTAATAAATAGTTATTTACGATAATATCAAAAAAGTCAAAACAAAAGTATAGGTTCCCCACAAAACGAGTCTAAAAAGGGTACAAAAAGGCATTTTTTTTTGCAACTTTAAGCTCGAATTACTAAAAATCCCGACTTGATGGACCATTTCTGCAAACAGATTCGTGTTCAGCACACGAAAATCATCTATAATCACCACCAACCCTCCAATATACTGGAAAAAGTCTAATTTTGTTGCCATCTGTTATTCTAGTTCCATTAGTACATAATGGGTGATCCAAGGATTTAAATCGACCTGCGATGGTACCGAAGAATTCGCGATCTTAATCTTGATTGATTTGAAGAAAAGGTTTGCAAAAGCACAAATATGAAGACTTGGGGTGATTATTGAAAGCTTTCTAGAGTTCACAATTCCTATTTTGTGATTTTTTTTTTAATCTTGCCATTTCTTGCAGTGTTTGATCAGCACCTCCAATTTACTCGTTTATTTATCCGTCTTCAAGGCAATCAAAACTCATAAGAATTTTTGCAAATTTCTAATATTTTTAAGCCGATTGACCGACTTCTCCTATTTACCAGACTTCAATTGCCAACCATCAAATCTTCGGTATAATGAAGAAATTTTGGTACTTTATATTTAACCGTCTGTTTACACCTCTTCATAACAATCTAAACCAAGAACTTTTTTTTTTTGTCTAGTTTCGCAATTTTTTAAACCGGTTGACCGACACCACCTCTTTGCCCGTCTTCAATTGCCAATTATTAAATCTTCATGATAATCTGAACTAATTATAAAATTTTGAAATTTTCACCTGTCAATTTACCAGTCTGGTTGGACTGTTCCATCTAGCCATTTACGCGTCTAAACTGCGATCTATTAAATTTGAGCCTACAATCAGATATACTATGGCTATCTATTAAATCATTATAATCTGAATTCATTATACAATCTGCAAGCTGCTGCGAGGACTCTCCTGAGACATGCAGAACGCATACTTCGCAAAGCACTTGAAGCTGAGGAGCAGCTAGCCCATAGCCGTTACATCGAAAAACTATCGCCTACAAGCACCAAATTTCCCCTATGGAGAGCACTCGCAAGCATAAAGCCACCTGCAAAGGTAGACACGCCTTTGAGGGATCAGAGAGGTAGATGGGCCCGCAGCGACGAAGAAAATACAAGTGTCTTTGCACTTCTCTTAAAAAATGTTTTCCAGCCGAATCTACCAACCAACGCATATGCACTGCCACTGATTCCCACTGCCACACAGACTTACCCAATCAAAGTTCATTCGCTTGATATAATGTTATAACAGAACTCAATCCCAAACAAGAGCGTAAGTTAAAGTCGGCTCTAACCGACTTCGAAATACCCGTTACTTACGGAAAGAAACGTTGAATAGCCCTCCTGTGTGTCTGAGGCAAGACAGCCGAAAAGTATGCAACATTTTTTTAACTTGGCTATTTATCATCCGACCTTGATGAAAATTGGAGGGCTTATAGATGTTGCGAATATTAATGTAAGTTTTAAATTTGTCGATCGAAAATCGATATCTCAAAAATTGTGGGAGTTATTCAACATTTTTTATTGTGGGGGCGGGTTTGGGCGTGGCAAAAATGTGAAATAAACTTGATCTGCGTGCAGACAATAGGAGTCTACATTTCAAAATTGGTTGCACTAGCTCTTCTAGTCTCTGAGATCTAGGTGTTCATACAGACAGACGGACAGACGGACATGGCTATATCGACTCGGCTGTTGATACTGATCAAGAATATATATACTTTATATGGTCGGAAATGATTCCTTCTGCCTGTTACATACATTTGCACGACTTTAGTATACCCTTTTACTCTACGAGTATCGGGTATAAAAAGCACCAGGACATGATCTTATTACGCCTACAATGATTATGGAACTTCCAAGTCCTGCCATTACATATATCTCAAGAATCTTCAATGCTATGCTGCGATGTGGATACTTTCCAACTCAGTGGAAGAAATCGACAATCGTAATGATTCAGAAACCAGGAAAGGATAAAACACAAGCGTCATAGTATAGACACATTAGCCTGCTACTTTGCTTATCAAAAGTATTTAAGAAGATCTTACAAAATATAATTCCTTCACATCAATTTGGATTCCGAGCAAAACACGGGACTATTGAGCAAGACAAACGTTTAACTTCAGATATTCGGACTGCGTATGAGCACCACGAATTCTGCTCTGCAATTTTCCTAGATGTTGCTCAAGCGTTTGACCGCGTTTGGTTGGACGGGCTTATATTTAAAATTAGGACACTGCTTCCCCCAAATACACACAAACTTTTAGAATGTTATGTCAGCAATAGAGTGTTTTCTGCTCGTCAAAATGAGTACACAACGGAAGAGTTCTCCATTGGAGCCGGAGTGCCACAGGGTAGCGTTCTTAGTCCTTTTCTGTACGTATTGTACACAGCCGACATCCCCGACTAACAATATCCACTTTTGTGGATGATACAATTCTAAGCAGATCACGATGTCCAATTATCGCATCAAGACTTTTGGCAAGCCACCTAGCTCAAGTGGAGAAGTGGCTGGCCAACTGGTGCATGAAAATTAACGAGCAAAAGTGTAAACACGTGACGTTCACACTCAAAAGAAGCACCTGTCCCCGATATCCCTAAACGCGACTATGATACAACAATCAAACGATGTTGTTTACCTTGGTGTACACCTCGACAGAAGGCTCACTTGGCGCCAACACATAGACTCGAAAAAACTTCAACTTAAGGCTAAAGGCCAACAGCCTTCGCTGACTAATTAACTCCCATTCCCCTCTAAACTGGAATACAAAGTCTTAGGGCCGATTTCTCTTCTTTCGGATAGCTGCTATGTGTCAGATAAACTTACAGTGTACTCTGTTATTTGTTAGTTTATGTGACAGATAGCTATGTAGAAGATGTGAAATCGGCCCTTAATGTACAAAAGCATCATAAAGCCTGTCTGGACTTATGGCTCGCAGCTATGGGGAAATGCCTGTGCGAGCAGTGTGGACATCCTTCAAAGACCACAATCAAGAATTCTTAGAACTCTTACTGGAGCGCTATGGTACATTCGCAACGAGTGTATCCACAACGACCTGGGGATCCCATTGGCCGAAACTGAAATACAGCAACTGAAACGCAAATATTCTGAGAAGCCTTTAGCCCATCCTAATGAACTTGCACAATCTCTAACCCTGCAAGCAACGCATTCTCGCCTCCGTAGAAAAGACCTCCCAACCCAGCGACTGAATTAAAGGGCCGCAGAAAATAAACTACCTACAATAGGAGATGGTTGTATAATAGTTTCTAGATTAAGATTTGAAAAATTACACAGTGCTACAAATTTAAAAAAATTGTAATAACCTGGGTATTGGCATAGCGTGCGCTGTAGAGCACCCCGCGTATAGCACTTCCTCTTACTTGGTTTTACTCGGGGACCCCCAAAATCTGAAGTTATGGCCCAAAAACCCGTTAATTGCTCATTTTGCTTACTTAACTTGAAATAAACCGCGAATGGACCATTTGATTTTATGTAACTTTGCTAATTCCGATAGCGACGAGAAGATTCTTATATATTATTTTCAATGGTTTTAGAGATTTAACGCGATGGCTGAGAAACGCGGGTTTCAGATCTGGTATTTTCAACTTTTTTTTTATAAATCCTACTTTGGCCTCCACTGGTTTAACTATTTTATTCTATGCGATTTTTCCTTAAAGTTTATTATAAAAGCCCATTCAATTCTCCGTTGAACAAATGTTCTCTCGATGAATTTGGTTACCTGATGACGAAGTTATTAGCGGATATCTGAGCTCTCTTTGACAATAAAGTATTTTTAAGTGTGCTAACAGAAAATCGATTGATTTAACATTAATGCCCCGAAAAGTATACTTTGCTAAAGTTTGGTGGGAAATTTAAATATAGTTATGTTATATGTGTATGCACACAATACATACATATCTCTCTTGAAATTAAAACTGAAACTGAAGCAGACGTGCAGCTCCCAACTCTCTTTATACTTTCGGTCGTGGAAACCACATGGCTTTTCAAGTTAAGTAAGCAAAATGAGCAATTAACGGTGTTTGGGCCTTAACTTCAGATTTTGGGGGTCCCAGAGAAAAACCAAGTATGAGGAAGTGCTATACGCGACCAGCTCTACAACGTACGCTATGTAATTACCCAGGTTATTTCGCACTGTAGCACTGTGTTATTGTTAGTCTCATTAAGAAAAGATTCAATAAATACTAAAACAGCAAAAAAAAAAAATTATAAATTTTGTTAGTTTCGCGATATTTTAAACAGTTTGGTTTACACCATCTATATTTATCCTCTACTATTGACGTCAATCAAATTTTTATTATAATATTGGACATATACAAATTTTGCGAGTTCCGCGTTTATTTTAATTGTTCGATCTACACCTCCTATTTACCCGTCTACATTGCCATTTGCAACCTTCGCAATATTTTGGACTGTTTTCGTAAATACTTAAATTAATTATAGAATTCCTAGTAGACGATTTGGAGGAACTATGGAAGCTGCTGTACGGGGTACCATTGGAAGCAGATTGAGCAGCTCTAGAAGCTCTGTGCCTGCTTTGCTCCGAGTATTTTGAGTTTTATATTTTAGTTTTACTGGGGGCTATTGCTGGCTCGAGGTCGATGTTTATAACGTGCTTCATTATAAAATAATAAAACACGATTTTTGGTTTTCCAATATATTTCGAACCCCTTCGGGATTCGTCTTCGGGGAAAAAGCACAGAGTCCGCACAGCGTTCTCAACTCCACAGCTGACAAAGCGGACGCTGTGCTTTTTCCCTGAAGACGAATCCCGAAGGGGTTCGAAATATATTGGAAAACCAAAAATCGTGTTTTATTATTTTATAACGAAGCACGTTAAAAACATTGACCTCAAGCCAGCAATAACCCCCAGTATACAAAACATAGGTCACTAACCACAACAATATTTTACTTTTTCGTATGCTATTGAAAATGGACAGCATGGAGCAGAGCGATAGTGTTTCAGATTTGATTTGGTGCTTAAGCTACTGCTCTGCTCTTTTCACATTCAGAGCAGGAGCGGAGCATAATTTTGGCTGCTTTTGATGAATATTTTATTAACTCTCACAGAATGAAGCGAAAATTTTTTGTGGAATTGGAACTTAGTCAAATATCCCAAATAGTGCTTTTTGCGTCGTCCATAGTGTGGAAAGTTGTCCTTCAAGTCACGCCAAAGTCCACAAAGTTTTTCGAATGGTTCACGGTTTGATGGATATAGCCCTCGTTTCTAGACAATTGTTTGACTTCCAACAATCGAACCTTATGAGTCGTCGGCAATTCGCTCTTTTATTATGTCTAGCAACGTCTCTTTGTCGCGGGTTTCGACAGGCACTATAAAAAAACTCACCGGTCCCTCGTTCGGGTTCCGACATTAATAAGAAATGGAAATTTCACAAGCCATATTAATTAAGTTTTACCACAACCGAGCTCACAAAAGAATTGAATACAACAGATAAGTTCACCTAAAAGTTAATTCCCGAATTCAAATTTGACACATTTTCAAAATCTAACTAGATTAAAACCTTTTTGGGATTAAAATTTTAAAAAATTAATTCCCGTATTTTTGGAAGGGAAGGGCGTATCATAGACAATTACCAAACTGCATATTTCAAAATTCATTTAAAAAGAAACCATTGATGACCGCCGCGACTTTCCATATATTATATATTATTTTATATTATTATTTTATGTTACAATTAAGTTTATTTTATTCAAAACAAATAGTTTAAGAACCAATGAGAACAAATTTTAAGTTTGAAACAATGAATAAAACTGTTTTCTGTTACCTTACAGTCAGAGTTGATGTGTGTGTTCCTATTAATATGATTAGGTGTGTATATTCTTGATCAGCATCAACAGCAGTGTCGATATAGCCATGTCCGTCTGTCCGTACGTCCGTCTGTCTGTATGAACACCTAGATCTCAAAGACTAGAAGAGCTAGAGCAACCAAATTTGAAATGTAGACTCCTATTGTCTGCACGCAGATCAAGTTTATTTCACATTTTTGCCACGCCCAAACCCGCCCCCACAATAAAAAATGTTGAATAACTCCCACAATTTTTGAGATATCGATTTTCGATCGACAAATTTAAAACTTACATTAATATTCGCAACATCTATAAGCCCTCCAATTTTCATCAAGGTCGGATGATAAATAGCCAAGTTAAAAAAATGTTGCATACTTTTCGGCTGTCTTGCCTCAGACACACAGGAGGGCTATTCAACGTTTCTTTCCGTAAGTAACGGGTATTTCGAAGTCGGTTAGAGCCGACTTTAACTTACGCTCTCGTTTGGGATTGAGTTCTGTTATAACATTATATCAAGCGAATGAACTTTGATTGGGTAAGTCTGTGTGGCAGTGGGAATCAGTGGCAGTGCATATGCGTTGGTTGGTAGATTCGGCTGGAAAACATTTTTTAAGAGAAGTGCAAAGACACTTGTATTTTCTTCGTCGCTGCGGGCCCATCTACCTCTCTGATCCCTCAAAGGCGTGTCTACCTTTGCAGGTGGCTTTATGCTTGCGAGTGCTCTCCATAGGGGAAATTTGGTGCTTGTAGGCGATAGTTTTTCGATGTAACGGCTATGGGCTAGCTGCTCCTCAGCTTCAAGTGCTTTGCGAAGTATGCGTTCTGCATGTCTCAGGAGAGTCCTCGCAGCAGCTTGCAGATTGTATAATGAATTCAGATTATAATGATTTAATAGATAGCCATAGTATATCTGATTGTAGGCTCAAATTTAATAGATCGCAGTTTAGACGCGTAAATGGCTAGATGGAACAGTCCAACCAGACTGGTAAATTGACAGGTGAAAATTTCAAAATTTTATAATTAGTTCAGATTATCATGAAGATTTAATAATTGGCAATTGAAGACGGGCAAAGAGGTGGTGTCGGTCAACCGGTTTAAAAAATTGCGAAACTAGACAAAAAAAAAAAGTTCTTGGTTTAGATTGTTATGAAGAGGTGTAAACAGACGGTTAAATATAAAGTACCAAAATTTCTTCATTATACCGAAGATTTGATGGTTGGCAATTGAAGTCTGGTAAATAGGAGAAGTCGGTCAATCGGCTTAAAAATATTAGAAATTTGCAAAAATTCTTATGAGTTTTGATTGCCTTGAAGACGGATAAATAAACGAGTAAATTGGAGGTGCTGATCAAACACTGCAAGAAATGGCAAGATTAAAAAAAAAATCACAAAATAGGAATTGTGAACTCTAGAAAGCTTTCAATAATCACCCCAAGTCTTCATATTTGTGCTTTTGCAAACCTTTTCTTCAAATCAATCAAGATTAAGATCGCGAATTCTTCGGTACCATCGCAGGTCGATTTAAATCCTTGGATCACACATTATGTACTAATGGAACTAGAATAACAGATGGCAACAAAATTAGACTTTTTCCAGTATATTGGAGGGTTGGTGGTGATTATAGATGATTTTCGTGTGCTGAACACGAATCTGTTTGCAGAAATGGTCCATCAAGTCGGGATTTTTAGTAATTCGAGCTTAAAGTTGCAAAAAAAAATGCCTTTTTGTACCCTTTTTAGACTCGTTTTGTGGGGAACCTATACTTTTGTTTTGACTTTTTTGATATTATCGTAAATAACTATTTATTAACTTTAAAATAAGCTATCCCAAACGTTTTACGATTTTTTTCAATGAAGACATACCATTTTTAGTAATTGTATCCGTTTTCACAAAAAATTGATTATATTGTTGCTGTTCCAACGTATGCAATGGGTGTTAATAATTTTCATTGAAAATTATTAAAATATTAAAATTACTAGCCTTTTGGACTGTTTCTGTCAGGCATAGTTTTCGGCTGTAGGCAATTTGGGTATGCTATTATATGTATCCAAAATGGTATACCTTCGCTAAAAATAATCGTACATTTCTTTGGAATAGTTTATTTTAAAGTTAAGAAATAGTAACTTACGATAATATCAAAAAAACTCAAAAGTATAGGTTGCCCACATACCGCGTCTGAAAAGAATCAGAATAGGCTCTTTTTGCAACTTTAAGCTCAATTACTACATATCTCGACGTGATGGACCAAAACTGAAAACAGATTCGTGTTCAGCACACAAAAATCATATAGACTCACCACCAACCCTTGAATATACTGGACCTTGTTGCCTAGTGTAATCAACACTAAGCCACTCTTTTAAAAACTTTATAGAATTCTTAGTAGACGATTTGGAGGAACTATGGGAGTAGCTATACGGAGCACTATTAGAAGCAGATTGAGCAGCTCTAGAAGCTCTGTGCCTGCTTTGCTCCGAGTATTTTGATAGTAGTTATACCCGTTACTCGTAGAGTAAAAGGGTATACTAAAGTCGTGCAAATGTATGTAACAGGCAGAAGGAATCATTTCCGACCATATAAAGTATATATATTCTTGATCAGCATCAACAGCCGAGTCGATATAGCCATGTCCGTCTGTCTGTAGGAACACCTAGATCTCAGAGACTAGAAGAGCTAGAGCAACCAATTTTGAAATGTAGACTCCTATTGTCTGCACGCAGATCAAGTTTATTTCAAATTTTTGCCACGCCCACCCACGCCCCCACAATAGAAAATGTTGAATAACTCCCACAATTTTTGAGATATCGATCTCAAATTCAAAATGTAAATTTATATTCGCAACATCTATAAGCCCTCCAATTTTCATCAAGATCGGATAATAAATAGCCGAGATAAAAAAATGTTGCATACTTTTCGGCTGACCCACCTCAGGCATACAGGAAGGCTATTAAACATTTGTTTCCATGAGTAACGGGTATATCGAAGTCGGTTAGAGCCGACTTTAACTTACGCTCTCGTTTTTTGTATGCTATTGGCAAAATTGAAAGCACGGAGCAGAGCAATAGTGTTTTATATTTGATTTTGTGCTCAGGCTACTGCTCTGCTCTTTACACATTCAGAGGAGCAAGAGCACAAAATAAATACTACGAAATAGCAGAGCACTGAAAATATTCATGGCCATTGGACATGTGTACAATCCAATGGTAAATTAATATTTGAACGCAGATGTGCATTTTGGCGAGGTATGGAAACCAAAAAATGCGACTCAGGCGGTCGTAATATTATAAATATAACCCATTCCCTTAGGAAAACGAGAATAGGGGATCATGAAGTTGTGCAAATGTATGTAAAAGCCAGAAGAAGCTTCTCCGACCCAATAAAGTATACATATTCTTGATCAGCATCAAGAGCCGAGTCGATTGAGCTATGTCCGTCTGTCTGTCTGTATGAACGCGTCGATCTCAGAGACTATAAGAGATAGAGCCACAAGCATGAACTCATGGACAGTGAAATAGGTGTGAAATTTTTTTTCTTCCGTGTTTTATACTTTTTCATTTCCCTTTGTTTTTCCCTATGAAACAAGTTATTTTTTAAAATAATCATATCTAATCATTTAAACAGAATAAAGTACAGTTCAAAAGTGTAACAAAAACTCAGGAATACAAAATATAAGAAAATTGATGGCCAAGCATTTGTAACTTCATTCACGGAGCTTAAGCACAAGTCTTCTCCCCTCATCACTGCAGCGATGTTCCCGACCTATCTAATATTAATTTAAAGCTCAGTGGAGCCTCTATTAAAGTAACCCTATTCAATATCTTACCTTTTGCAAACAAAATCAATAGAAAAATTAAGATTTTCTTAGTTTTATGCAACACGCACCTATTTTAGTATCCAGTTAAAATTTCCCGCTTTTCTTGACTTTTGTATTTCTGAGTTTTTCTTTTACTCTTTTGAACTGTACTTTTTTCTGTTTTAATGATTTAGGTGTGTTTATTTAAAAAAATTACTTGTTTCATAGAGAAAAACAAATGTAAAAATAGAGGAAAGCTAACTTCCGCTCGACCGAAGTTTATATACCCTTGTAGCTTTGTAGCTTGTATGATTTATATAAATTAGTAGCCGGATTCCACTGACAGATACACTGCTCGCCACTTGAATAGGACACCTCGTAAGTCGATTTTCTATACTTAATTGCTGCTAAACCAAGCCATCTAGGAAAATAATTTTTGTTTTCTTATAAAGTTTATTTAAATGTAGTAATTAGACGAAAATTACAAAATTATTCAAAAGTTGAAAGTATACAAAAAACATTGTTAACCAATAAGTAAAAAATTTTGAAGTCTTAATTTTGCACCACTTGAATAGGACACTTTATCTAAAAACCATTTAAGAATATTTCAATCCTTTTCAAATAACAATATTAATTAAATAAGAAATTACTAACATGTTTTTAAACCAAAAAAAGTTTTTAATAGTGTGTTGAGCCTCCTTTTTTCTCCAAAACCTCACACATTCGGTCTGGCAGGGATGCATACAATTTTCCCAAATAATTCAACGATATCGAGCCCCATGCTAATTTGATAGCTGCAATTAGTTCGGGAACGCTCGAATATTGCTGACCTGATCCATATACTTCACGTGTTAGCCATCCCCACACATTCTCAATGATATTCAAGTCCGGTGAATAATGTGGCCAGTTTAATAACTCCACGTTTTGGCTCGCTATATACGATTTAACAATCCGGGCCGTATGTATAGGGGCATTATCATGTTGATAAATCCATTTTAGATTTGCAAAAAGAGTTTGGAAGTGTGGAAAGGCCTCTTTCAATATACCATTATAACACAACGCATTCATGGTGGTTGGAATAAATTTAAGCTCACAGGTGCCATAATAGGAAATGGCCCCCCATACCATAATACCTCCAGCACTGCTGTGCAACTTATCAAGATGGTGTGGTTCTTTTCGATGGTGGTTGGAATAAATTTAAGCTCACAGGTGCCATAATAGGAAATGGCCCCCCATACCATAATACCTCCAGCACTGCTGTGCAAGTTATCAAGATGGTGTGGTTCTTTTCGAAGATCATGAAAATAGTAGGTGTAGCCATCGGGGCCCTCCAAATTAAACTTTTTTTCGTCCGAAAAGACAACACGTTGCCACTCCGAAGTCCAGGTGACATGTGCGGGCGCGACATCAAGGCGTTGTAACTTCCGAGCCGGGTTAAGAGGTGGCTTCTTCCTGATTTTTAGTCTCTTCAGGTGTGTAGCATTATTAATAACACGACGCATGGTTGTCAAACTTGCTTTAACGTTGCATTTTTCGCTTATCTTGGCCAGAGAGTCGTGCGAATTGGAAGCTTAATATAAGTCGCTTGTCCGCGATGGTAAGCACACTGTGGGTGCTGCCCTTCATGTTTTTACCATAATTAGCCTCATTTTTTAAAAAATTTGTTATGGCGTGACGGCTCCTGTCGACTTTTTTTTGCTATTTTGGCAATAGAAAGGCCAGAATCCTTGTAAGCTTGGATTTTTCCTTTCTCCGACTCGGATAATGAAGCGCCACGCCCCATTTTAATTTTTTTAGTTTTATATACACTTCAATTAAAGCAAAAAAGTTTAAGTAAACCAAAATTTGTGTGCACGTGTCAACGATACCGACCAAATAAAATGCATGTTCTATTCAAGTGGCGCAAAAATTCCAATGAATTTTTGCGAATACTCGCATAAAGTGCAAACAACTTTATAACGGTTCTATTCCAAAACTTGGAATATACCAGAAAGAGCGAAGAATGCTTGCAGAAAGATAATATGCAAAAAATACCGTTACTCTACCATTTCGTTTTCGAGTTACGAGCAGTTTTAAAGAGAGCATACAGGGTGTCCTATTCAAGTGGCGAGCATTTTTTAATTATAGATGGTTTTTTCATACTTTTAGTGTTGACAACTTTTTAATTTTTGGTTTTTTGTTGTTGTCAATGTCTGGCCACACTGTGACAAAGAGTTGAAAGAGGGGCTGCCCCGTATATCAAAGCTTTTCTATAAATTTCGAGTCCACCACACTTTTCGCCTGATCATAATAATAGGTAGTCTCCGTTTCTCACAAGTATCAAGTGAATAATTTTGTAATCATTGATATTTTGGTATCTAAAGGTAAATTAAGTATAGCTCCTGTCAATACAGAGAATTAAATAATTATTTTTTTTAGAAAAAAGGGGTCGAAATTCTCATTGTACTAAAGAAGAAGCTCGATTGGTTCTTAGTCTGAGAAAAGAAGGCAAATCTTTACGAGCCATCGCCAAATTAATGAACAGGTCTCATAATTTTGTTAAAAATGCATTAGAAAGAAAACCAAGACAGGAAACCCGTGGAAGGCCACAAAAAACAACAGAAACCCTTGACCACTACATAGTAACTTTGAGCAAAAAGCACCCATTTAAGTCATCGAAGGCAGCCGAAATTGGGAATTCAGTTAGTGCTCCAACTATCCGAAGACGACTACAAGATGCCAACCTACCAAGAAGAATTGCCAGAAAAGTCCCACTTATGCGCAAAAAAAATATCACCATGAGGCAAACTTTTGCAAGGGACCACAAAGACTGGGTAGGATGCACCGGGGAGAACAAAATAGAGAAACATATTATGGAGCGATGAAACCAAGATTAATTTGTTTGGGAATGACTGTGAAAGGAATGTTCGACGCCCTAATGGAAAGGAATTCCATCCACGTTTTCCAAAAAAAAACAGTCAAACATGGAGGTGGCAATATAATGGTATGGGGTTACTTCTCCTGGTACGGCGTAGGTCCAATTTATCAGACTACGAACAAAATGAATGCTGAAGAGTACAAATCCATATTGGAAACAGTTATGGTACCGTATGCTGAGGAAAATATGCCATTACGTTGGGTATTTCAGCAAGATAATGATCCTAAACACACATCAAGGCTGTTATCTAAATTTTTCGAGGACCAAAAAGTTGACGTTCTGAAGTGGCCAAGCCAATCCCCCGACCTTAACCCCATTGAAAACTTGTGGGGAGACTTAAAAAACAAATTGGCAAAGCATTCATTTTCAAATAAACAAAAATTATGGTAAGGTGTCCAAAAACTGTGGTATGAGAGACCTGCCAGGCTCTTATCAAAAGTATGCCAAAAAGAATAGCAGTAGTGGCAAAAAATAGAGGTGGATACACTGGATACTAAGTTAGGAAATACTAATTTACCTAAAAAAAGAACACAAAATGGAAATAAAAATTTTTTTTCTTACCAACACATAAAGTGTACCTATTATTATGATCACACTGAAAACGTATCTGAAACACAAAATGATCTCTTGTATGTTATATTATTATTCTATGTTACAATTAAGTTTATTTTATTAAAAACAAATAGTTTAAGAACCAATGAGAACAAATTTTAAGTTTGAAACAATGAATAAAACTGTTTTCTGTTACCTTAAAGTCAGAGTTGATGTGTGTACTTATTAATATGATCAGGTGTGTACATTCGGCCAAATGTACATATTTTTGACAAGGCCTCCTATATACATTTTCTACACCCAATTTCTAGGGCAGGTATATTATACAGTTGTCCTATCATAATGCAAAGTTCGGTTAAGATAGCTTTAAAACTGACGGAGGAGATAGCATAGAAACAGACGGACAGACGGGCATGGCTATATCAACTCAGCTCGTCTTGCTGATCAAGAATATATATACTTTATGTGGTCGGAGACAAACACCTCGACAATTTTAATATATCCTCTACAAGGGTATAATAAAGAGCATTTGCAACAACTTTCAAATATAATATTTTGCTGTGCGACAAAGCTTTACTTAACTATTTATTTATTTATCTAGTTAATAGCTTAACAATGTTCTGTTTAACTTTAAGAAGGCCTACTTAGGAACGACAATAAATTATCTTTTATTACAAACAAGGAGGAGTGAGATGAGAAAGTATGATAATGCAAGTTATAGTTTAACAAAGGTTTTGGAAGGGTACGTGATGAGCGTAGTTTCTAGTAACGCGTTGTGGGACAGACTTATATTAGATAACAAAGTGATAGAGTCGATTACTCCTGACAGGAGTTTATGAATAAAAAAGAACACCACTTCTCAAACTTTGAATCGTCCCGTTTTTTTCCCGCAGAAAATGTCCCGTAAGCTTTCCTATTGCGTTATAACACATTTAATGCTACGTGTTTTATTAAGCTGAGCGGACGAGCTTCGGGTGATTACAGGGTGATTTGCGTTTTCCAATATGGCGGCCGTTCCCAATGACACAGAGTGACACAAATTTGAACTTAAGCCTTTTAGACAGTCACCTACCACATATCAAAAATCTGGCTGGTTAATATTCATGCATATTTTGTGTGTTGCCGGCTCGAGGTCAAGTAAAAACACACAGATTCAAATTATAAAATTTAGAAAGGTCGCTAACTATCAACTTTATTTCATGCATAAATATGCCCTTTTTTTTACCTAATTTGGCTAGACTAATTAGGATAAAAAAAAGATTTTGAAAATATCAGAAAATTCACCTTTCAATTTGATCACAGTAGTATGCTGAAGTTCGGAAATTTATGGCTTACAATCAAGAACTCACGGAGCCAAACCGAAAACAGATTTAGAGTCTGTGAGCATAAAATAATCATAATTTCATCGACAAAACTGAATCTCACACAAGTGGCAATTTTTGTTGCCTGTGTAATACCAACAAGAGCGTAAGTTAAAGTCTGCCTGCCCGACTTCGATATTCTCATTACGCAGGAAAAGAAATATTTGATATCCATCCACGGTGGCCACACTTGGTGTTTTTGCACCAATAATGGTGTTTTTTTTTCCTGTTGGTGCACTGGCACTTTTTTTTTATTGGAATTGGCTTTTTTGCATTGAGCCCGAATATGACGTATAAATGAAAGGAGTTCCAAAAATTAGGCTAAGTAAAACCAGTTATAATTTTGGGAATAGCTGTGACAAGACGACTGTCCTTAAAAAAGATATTGCGCGAGCTTGTTTGAGCAGTGGAATGCTCCCCGATTACTCAGGTTTACAATGGAGAATGAGTACTAGAGATAAAATTTGAGCTGCCGCTCAATTTTGCAGGTGCTAAACGATAGTGCCCAAAAAGATACTTAATAATTTCAGTAGGAAATAAAAGTGGTTAGAGCGAGACGGACATATTCCCAAATGCATCCGGAGAGCGTAAGTGAGAGCGAACAGCTGTGTTTTGAAGTCTAGATATTCTACTCTATGGGATTACAAAAAGGCCAACTTTTGGAACCGAATACCATGAATCATATTTTCACTTTTTCGATACAATCGCGCTTTTAAAAGGTATGGACTAAAAACTACTTAACATATATACAAAATGGTATATCTTCCTTTAAGAAAATCGTAGAACTGTGTGGTATAAAATTTTTTGTCCTTAGAAATAGTACTATACCATATTATTAAAGAGAGTTAAAACATGGTATAGCTCCTTTACAAAACGAGCCTAAAAAGGTCCAAAATTTGGATTCTAAGCATTTTTAAGGCCAAATTTCCTAAAATCTAGACGTGATGCATTATTTTCGAAAACATTCGTGTTCAGCAAACGAAAATCATATCTATAATATATCTATACATATGTACATATATCTGATTCTAATCACCACCCACTCTTCAACATACTGGACCTTGTTGTTTAGTGTAATTCTCAAAACCTTTGTTACACACTCATAGATATAATTTGGAACTTAGTTGCTTGGACTAACAACATATGCACTGTGCGTGAGTTTTACTTGGAGCTGGTTCGGCAATTTCGTGCAAACTCGAATTTGATTCAGTTTCAAAAGTAATGCTTTGCATGGGGCTGTGTACGAGTACCGATTCCCAATATGTGTGGTCTGTTAAATACTTTGAAATATAGACAAGTTACTGATCTTAGAGTGTGATTTATGTATGTAAACAAAAAAAATATTGACTATTTAGTTTTTACAATGTAAAGAAATCTGTGGCAATCAGGAATAAAAGCAAAAGTGTGATTTCCGTATTTTTTAGGAAGCAATTATTACCTTTAAGGGCCGATTTCACAGCTTCTACAAAGCACTAATTATCACATAAACTAACAAGTAACAGTAAATTCTAAGTTTATCTGGAAGATCAAGTTGTTGTTTTACCTATTCAGACTTTTGAAGACTTATGTTGTTTGGTTTTACCGTTTTATCTTTGTAACCACTCATCCGATTAATGTGAAATTTGGACACAATATAGAATTAAAACCGAGGAAACCATTGGTATTAAAATCTCAAATTTAACACAACTCGAGATGCTGCTATGCCTTATTGCCATAGAAATTAAGTAATACATATATGAAATATTTTTTACTTGTACGGTTAAAAATACTGAAGAAATGAAATGGATGTATAATTTAACGATTTTGTGAATGAGTTATTTTTATACCCTTGTAGAGGGTATATTAAAATTGTCGAGATGTTTGTAACGCATGGAAGAAAGCATCTTCGACCACATAAAGTATATATATTCTTGATCAGCATGACGAGCTGAGTTGATATAGCCATGTCCGTCTGTTTCTATGCTATCTCCTCCGTCAGTTTTAAAGCTATCTTTACCCAACTTTGCACGAAGAGGCGTTCACTTCATGCAGGCAGCGCTGCCTGCGCAGGTTGCATGTGAGCGCGCGTGTGTTTGTTTGTGTGCGCTCGCATGGGTGTATGCGTTTGTGTATGTGAGTGTGTTTGCATGTGTGTCTCAATTGAACAGGGTATTTTGTAGTCGGGAAACTCGACTACAGCGCTCTTGCTTGTTTTTTATATATTTTGTATTTTTATTATCTATTGTGATCTCTTTGTTTTTGTGACCGATGCACTAATTTATAGTACTTATATAACTGTAGCATTGGGATAGTACCGAAATAAAAATTAAATTAAAAATTATCAGCCATGAAAAAAGTTCTCAAACCTTGAAGTTCGAATTCGGCGTTAAAATGTAGGTCCCTTTCTAATGTGCGAAAATTAAAAAAACACAAACCAAGAGATTGCGAAATGCTTGTGGCCCTTTGGGCTGTGGGCCAAATATGTATTATACACTTGATGCTGGGTTTTCCCTCCAATTTCCACCCACATCCTACCCACTTCCCACCCACCGTGACTGTTACCGTGATCGTTATTGTTATCGTTATTGTTATTGTTATTGTTATTGTTATTGTTATTGTTATTGTTATTGTTATTGTTATTGTTATTGTTATTGTTATTGTTATTGTTATTGTTATTGTTATTGTTATTGTTATTGTTATTGTTATTGTTATTGTTATTGTTATTGTTATTGTTATTGTTATTGTTATTGTTATTGTTATTGTTATCGTTATCGTTATCGTTATCGTTATCGTTATCGTTATCGTTATCGTTATCGTTATCGTTATCGTTATCGTTATCGTTATCGTTATCGTTATCGTTATCGTTATCGTTATCGTTATCGTTATCGTTATCGTTATCGTTATCGTTATCGTTATCGTTATCGTTATCGTTATCGTTATCGTTATCGTTATCGTTATCGTTATCGTTATCGTTATCGTTATCGTTATCGTTACATTTCAAATTATTTCGCATTCTATCCCTAAAAACCGAGTTTCAAGCCAATCGTATGAATATAGTTTTTGCATGCAGAATTTTCCGGGCATTTCCACGCCTGGGGGCGGATTTTCTCACATTGGAATATCACATTTCAAACTATTTCGTATTCTATTCGTACAAACCGAGTTTCAAGCCAATCGGATGAAAACTAATTTTTTGCCTACAGAATTTTCCGGGAATGTTCACGCCTTGGGGAGGGGATTTTCCGACATTGGAAAAAAAAAATTCAAATTATTTCGTATTCTATCCTTACAAACCGAGTTTCAAGCCAACGGATGAAAAATAATTTTTTTACTACAGAATTTTCCCGGAATTTCCACGCCTGGAGGGCGGATTTTCCGACATTGGAAAATAACATTTCAAATTATTTCGTATTCTATCCTTACAAACCGAGTTTCAAGCCAATCGGATTAAAAATAATTTTTTGCCTACAGAATTTTCCGGGAATTTTCACGCCTGGGACGCGGATTTTCCGACATTGGAAAATCACATTTAAAATTATTTCGTATTCTATTCTTGCAAACCGAGTTTCAACTCAATCTGATAAAAAATAGTGTTTTGCATGCAGAATTTTCCAGCCATATTCCTCCTGGGCGGATTTTCAAAAATCGGGAAAACACGTATCAAATTATTTCGCGTACTACGCTTACAAACCAAATTTCATGTCAATCGAATGAAAAACAACATGTTTCCCATACAAACTTTTCCGACGCTTTTCCGACTTTTCCGGTTGGAATTTTCCAAAACCCCGTCTTAGTACGCACTTTCACCACTAATGGAAACTCCAGTCCAAATTTCAGACTTCTATCTCTTACCGTTTGCGCTCTGCGTTGATTGCCAATCAGTCAGTCAGTCAGTCAGGACACACTGTTTTATATATAGAACTAGCAAATAACCCGTCGCGCTTCGCTGCGTCGCCATCAGTATAGTGAATAATTACCGCTATCGCTCTCGCTATCTTTAGCTTTATCGTTATCGTTATCCCCATTTCATTTTATTTCGTATTCTATCCTTACAAACCGAGTTTCAAGCCAATCGGATGAAAAATAATTATTTGCCTACAGAATTTTCCGGGAATTTTCACGCCTGGGGGCGGATTTTCCGACTTTGGAAAATCACATTTCAAATTATTTCGTGTTCTATCCTTACAAACCGAGTTTTAAGCCAATCGGATGAAAAGTAGTTTTTGTCATGCAGAATTTACCGGCCATTTTCCTCCTGGGCGGATTTTCTAAAATCGGGAAGACACGTGTCGAATTATTTTCCACTTCAAATCCGCTTCCCCCCCCCACATCCCTCCTACATCCCACCCACTTACCACCTACTAACCACCAACTTCCCACCCACTAACCACCAACTTCCCAACCACCTACCACCCACATCCCACCCACTTACCACCCAGCTCCCATCCACTCCCCACCCACAGATACACGCACAGTAAAAGAGCCCTTGTGTGTGTGTGTGTGTGTGTAAGCAAATTAGGCTGGTTTTTTGTTTGTTTTTTTTGTTTAACAAACATTTAGAAGAAACTACAAAGAGAGAGAAGAGAGAAAGAAACACGTAACACACCTATGCATTCTGCACACAAACGAATTAACTGTTTTTTTGTGCCCGCGTGTGTGTGTATATGCCCAACAAAATGACACCATACATTGCCGATTTTTTGAAGGAACACAAATTTTTTTATTTTATTTCATTTAGTGCATGTTGATTATTATAAAGAGTACATACATATTATATGTACATATGCTTAACTATATTAATAACACTACTATTAACTTAGATTAAACATTTGTTGTAGTTGTTTCATTAATATTATTTATGTTCTTGATCTGCTGAAGTTTGTGTTTTTGTTTTTCAAGCTGGTTTTGTAGTTGCTCTTGTTGTTGTTCTTCGGATTGTAGTTTTGGGTTGGCACTCTCCTGCACTCTCTCTCTCTCTCTCTATTGCTCTCACTCTCTGTTTACAAATTTTTTAGTTACGCGAACACAAATATGTGTGTGTGTGTGTCTTAGCAAACTCTCTCCTCCCGTCGGCAAATTCGATTTGCAACTGATCGCTCAACCCTGCGTGCTACGTCAGTGGTGGCTTTGCTGTGCATCTCTCACCTCACAAATATGTGTGTGTGTGTGTGTGTGTAAGCAATTGAATTCATTCTATTAATAGACTGCTTAGCCTTAGCAAACTCGCTCTTTTTTTCTTGCTCTTTCAAATAAATTCAAATTCAACCACCACTAAACCAAGCTCGCTCTCTCTCTCTATCTCACACTCGCTCTCATGAAAAAAACCCAAAATTAACAACAAATTGACAAATTTTCGGGAAAATTTGTATGCAGTTCTTCTTGAATTTTCATTAAGATCTTTGAAAATGAATTTGAGCATGATCGGATGGTAAACAAAAAAGTTGCATACAAAAGTTTTTCGCAAATTTTCCACATTTCCCGACAGAATTTTTCAAAACCCCTTCTTAGTACGCACTTTCAATACTAATGGAAACTCTTGTCCAAATTTCAGCCTTCTATCTCTTACCGTTTGCGCTCTGCGTTGATTGCAGTGAATCAGTGAATCAGTCAGTCAGTCAGGACAAACTGTTTTATATGTAGAGTAGATAGATATATATAAAACAGTGTGTCCTCAATGACTGATTGGCAATCACCGCAGAGCGCGAACGGTAAGAGATAGAACACTGAAATTTGGAGAGGATTCCACCCCTTTGGGGTGGAAAAGCGTCGGAAAAGTTTGCTTGGGAAACATTTTTTTTCATACGATTCACTTGAAATTTAGTTTGTAAGCATAGTACGCGAAATAACTCGACGCGTGTTTTCCCGATTTTGGAAAATCCGCCCAGCAGGAAAATTCCCGGAAAATTCTGCATTTGATTGTCTTGAAATTCGGTTTGTAAGGATAGAATACGACATAGTTTAAAAAGTGATTTTCTAATGTTGGAAAATCCGCCCACAGGTTGTGAAAATTCCCAGAAAACTATGCAAAAAAGTATTTTTTTATCCGATTGGCTTGAAACTCGGTTTGTAAAAATAGAACATGACATAATTTCCAATGTCGGATAATACGCTCCCAGGCGTGAAAATTCACGGAAAATTCTGTATGCAAAAAACTATTTTTCATCCGATTGGCTTGAAACTCGGTTTGTAAGGATAGGTTAGGTTGCAATGGTTGAAATGGGAGAATCCCATTTCATCACTTAGGCCAATGAAGGCCCGTTGTGTTACTATCCGATGTGTTCCAGAAATCTCTAGAGATTTTGGGGTCAGTTTTTTTTGATAACAATCAATCCAAATGTCGGTGTTCCACAAATGTCGGTGATTTCATTATTCGGAGTTAGCTTCGGAGTCGCATAAAGAGAACGGCAAAAAACAGCTGACTGGTAGTAATTGCGTTGTGGCTGCCACGGCAGGGTTGTAGGCTTCAAAATAATTTGAATAAATGTTGGATTCAAGTTTTTTTTTATACCCTTGTAGAGGGTATATTAAAATTGTCCAGATGTTTGTAACGCATAAAAGGAAGCACCTCCGACCACACAAAGTAAATATATTCTTGATCAGCATGACGAGCTGAGTTGATATAGCCATGTCCGTCTGTTTCTATGCTATCTCCCCCGTCAGTTTAAAAGCTATCTTAACCAAACTTTGCACGAAGTCTTTTGGTACAAATACGCTGCACATTTGTCGGAACCGGCCAGATCGGATGACTATAGCATATAGCTGCCATAGGAACCATCGGTCGAAAATGTTGCTTTAGTGAGAAAAACTGTTTTGTCTTAAACGCAAACGTCCCCGAACCTTGTACTTACAAGTTTTCTATGCTTTCACATAATTCCACCAAGTTTGATAGGATATCTATATAGTACAGCAGCCATAGAAATTAGGTGTAGAAAATGTATATAGAAGGCCTTGTCAAAAATTTGTACATTTGGCCGAATGTACATATTTGTGTCAGTGGAATCAGGCTACTAATTTATAAAAATCATACAAGCTACAAGGGTATATAAACTTTGGTCGAGCCGAAGTTAGCTTTCCTCTATTTTGTAGGTTTCAAATCCAAACGCTGAAAGCTCTTTCGGTATGCACTGAGTTCCAAACTATAAATTATTCTTAAGCCTTTAACATCCAATTTTATCGGGTAAAGAATTAAAAAATTGCTGACCCGCCAAATAATTATTTTGTATCGACAACCCTGTTGCTTACAAGTAAGTGGTGTGCACAAACATGAATTCAAAAATGCCCGCGGTTGCATTTACGGCTTTGGATATTGCTGGGAGAAGGCCGTTGACGAGGGACACAAAGTCTTTACAAGAGTTTCAGAAAATCTCCAATCTACTTTTGATTTCTTAAGAAACGTAAGCTACTTGTCTGCCACGATATCCGACTGCTTCCCCATATGGTATTACTGCCTCTTCCTCCGGAGTTCTATGTTTCCACCATAAAATCTACCTAAAATTTTTAAAGATCAATATAAATGTAAAAAGTGTAGACGAAACGGCCTATATCAAAACCAACACGTGTAGCTAAAAATTTCACCGCTGATAACTTGTCTTCCATTTCGTAGTTTGAAATTCTCGCCGATATAATTTATCGATAGGAATGCCTAAACTGTGTTAAATTTATACTTCATTTAGGCGTACAAACTTTTAATTTTGAAAAGCAAATCAAAACTCCGAAAATGTTGATGTCATAATTGCAATAAGTTGACAGTTTTGCTCATTTGCTGCTCTCTGACTTTTGCATTGTTTTTGTGGACAATATTATTATATAAAATTAATATTTATTACTTAAAATCCATTAAATCTTTAACAATATTAATGCAATTCGATCAGTTAATCATTCAAGATTTGTTCCTCATTACTATATTTGACTTAAATCTCTTTATTAGCTAAACTTAGACCAAATGTCGCCACAAAATTCGCAACATTTGAAAACAACCAAAAGAGGTTTCAGGAACACCGACAATTGCTTTTGGGTTGCTTTTGGGTTGTTAGAGGTTTGTAAAACACGGCCTTTCTACGCTGTGAAAGGGTCTTCCCCGTTAAACCAATTAGAAAATAGCACAAATTTTAGCAGAGAGGCAAGATCTATTTCAGAGATGTCTGATAGATAGTTTAGAAAAGGACGACCCAAAACTGTGAGTCGCCTTCTGCTAAGAGCTGGACAATGACAGAAGAGGTGTTGTACACTCTCCTCCTCGTCCACTGAATTGCAGCTTCTACAGAAATCATTGTGTCTGATGCCGAGCCTAGCGGCGTGTCTTTCTATTAGGAAAAGTCCAGTAAGGGCTCCTACTAATAGGGAAATATTCACTCTTTCTTGAGTGAAGAAGTAGTTGAACAGCCAGGAAAATGTGATTCTAGAAGTAAATTAAGGGATTCAGAGCTGGAGTCAGCCCAAGTTCCATCAGGATTTTGTAGGAGTCCCGGAGGGGTTGGTGAACTCGCTAAAATTTTTCGAAGTCTTGAAACTTCGGAGGTCGATTCAATACCGTTGCAGAAATTTGCCCACGAGCGTCGTTTGGCTTTCCGGATGGCACTTTTATAGTCTCGTGAATCCTCGTGAATCAGGATGAATCCTGGTTAGTGTTCTTAGCTGAGTTAAATGTCTTTCTACACTCTTTTCTTTGCATCTCCAGGTCTTTAGACCACAATGGGGGCTTATGGTGTATTATTTATTTATTATGTGGGCATGATTTGTTAAGTGCCCTTTTGCATGTTGTTGTAAATATGTCGATTATTTCATCTTATTGTTCCGCATTCACAAGTGTGAATTGTATACCTGCATCTAGATATTTTACTATAAGGCCCAATTTCTCAATGTCCGGTTAGTCAAACTTACCGGCAGGTTAGCCGAATTTGCGTGTCTCATGCTGTTTTTGGCGAGAACCGAGCGGCAAAGTTAACCGCTGCCTCACGATGGGGTCAAATTTTAACCTGCCGGCAAGTTCCGATAGAATTATCGATATTTTTATCGATCCACAAACAGCTGTGTCCAAAATTTGTATTGTTTACTTTGTCAATTGCCAAAACAAAATGTTTATAAATAAACAAATTTCTGACATCCACGCAATGGAAATTGAAGATTCATTCGGTAATACAAGAAGACACTGGAGCGGCGAAGTGGAACTTTCTGTTCAGCAGAATAGAAGCCGCCGCATTCATGGCAAATGTTTTGAGCGCCAGGCCGGCATAAAGCAAAGCAGGCAAACTCACTGTCGGCCGTCTGGAAAATCGAAGGACCCACCAGGTCAATGGCACCACCAATCGCCTCATGCGATGTGGTATACCGTTAGTGATCTAACCGCTGATACGTGTGCACCATAATACAAATATTATATTATCCACACGCACGGCCAGCACCAGGAACGGTATTACCACAATGGCCAACATGGTGGTGTTTATACCCACATAACCCAAGACGGAGCTACGAATAAATAATGCGACAGAGTACAGGGAGAGTATTTATTATTTTCCTGATCTGGATGACAACAGGTTAACAAACTCAGTATGTCAAATAATTCTTTCTAGGATTATAGATCAAATATCTTCTCTAAGTAACAGGTAAAACCTTAACTTCATTTGTGATTGAATTTATTATGATTTGGATTGTTAACAGGAATCGAGGATTGTAGTCAGAGAGCAAACTTATGGTGGCGCTGCGCTCTTATGCAAGTGGCTTCTTCCTTATCATTGCGGGCGCTTTCTGTTGAGTCAGACTTCCTTCGGGAAACCGTGCAGTTAATCAAGATTCCCACGCTATTGCATTACTGGCCACAACAAACAGACACTGACTGATTGATTTTTGCTAAAATTTTAGAAGTCAATTAAATATTTTTAAAGCTTACATATCATAAATAAAAACGTACCATCATTATCAACCACATTTTCCAATCCTGTGGCTGAGACTGGGATCATGCCACGATTTTTTTGGAAATAGACAAGACTCCAGCGGCGCTGGGAATGCCGCCAAGTTCGCGAAGTCTCCCACGATCGTTTTTTTTAAATTCTCGTACTTATCCCGTAAGTCTTTCCAAGAGCGATGAACTCCGGCATGACGGGCAAACTGATCTCCAAGCCCAGGCCTTCTGCTTCCAGGTCTCTGCATCCCTCTTTTTGTTCTCCAAAATGCATTTGTTTGACTCAAAAAGTCTACAAGCGAATGTTCCTCAGCCGCAGAAAAGTTCATCGCACTTGGTCTTTTCGGTGTTTCACATAGATTCATCATCGCATGCAATTTTATTTAACTATTTTGCCAAATAATAACCAGTGACAACAATAGCAATAAAAAATGCCAAAACAAACTGCTGTTTCGTCGACAGTGTCAGGTCACACTTTTGCAGCGATAGCAATTAATCGCTATCGGGTGAACCTGCCGGTAAGTCTCGTTGAGAAAACCAAAAGACTTAACCTCTGGTAATTCCGGCCGGCAAATTTGACCGGCCGGTACCTAACCGCAACTTTTGAGAAATTGGGCCTAAGTCTGTTATATTTAAAAATTTTGTTTTTCATCCGATTGACTTGAAATTTGGTTTGTAAGCATAGTACGCGAAATAATTCGACACGTGTTTTTCCCGATTTTGGAAAATCCGCCCAGGAGGAAAATGGCCGGAAAATTCTGCATGCAAAAAACTATTTTTCATCCGATTGAGTTGAAACTCGGGTTGTAAGGATAGAATACGGAATAATTTGAAATATGTTTTTCCAATGTCGGAAAATCCAGGCGTGAAAATTCCCGGAAAATTCTGTAGGCAAAAAATTATTTTTCATCCGATTTACGAAACGTCCACAAAAAATGTTGAAATGCAGAAGAGTTTGTCTCGCCAACAGTGCTTGGCAAGTTTATAGAACATATCAAGCATTATGAAAACACTTCAGATCAAATCAAAATCAGAAACATCGAAATAGACAATGCCATCATGGGCATGATTGCAGTAGACATGCAACCGTTCAGTATTGTTCAAGACATCGGATTTCGTGATTTATTGCATTTGCTGGATCCTCGCTAAGATCCCCGGTAAAAAATATTCTCGAGAGGTCCTTCTCAGAAATAATTATGAATCTTTGAAAGCCCACATATCGATAATTTTGAAAATATAGAAATTGTCGTCATAACCACAGATTGATGGACGTCCAGTGCCATAGAAGGATATGGGCATTTCCAAACTGACGTTACGTTTGTACGATAAAATGTTTTTAAAAAATATAAAAATCTTCGATTTTTTTATATTTGTTTGTTTATATTTGATTTATATTAAGTAGCACTACAATCAGCAAAGACAATGAGCGCGTTCATTAGCACAAATCGATGATGACGATAAATCGACTATTTTTGTTAGATTGTGCTGGTGAACGGGCACGATGTGCTATCATGATTGATAAATTTCGTGATTGTGTTAGATGTGATTTGTTATCGATAGTACACAGCTGTTAGTAGTAAACAAGCAAGAAATTTAACGAAGCCAAACACAAAATGAGTGTGGAAACGTCTTTGTTTTTAATAAATGATTTGGCAGAGGAGCTGGTTTCGCAAGTATCTCAAGAAAATTCGTGCAAGGCTCTGAAGTCCTTACTGTTTGTTGCAGAGGAGGAAAACTTGAAAAGCAGCTTCTCCAAAAAGAAGCAGCCCCGCGTACTCCAATTGTTGTGACAGTACAAAAATATAGAATGAACAAGTTCAAGAATTAATTCACGATTCCCCGTGCATCGTTAAGGACTCTCAGCTCATTGCCCATTGAATACTGTATTAAAATTAACATTTGCAGACCGTTCTTTGCGTGGCCCTGTCCTTAGTCCTTATTATTAAAAGTCCGTTTCGACATAACCCGGTCTTACAAGAAATATTAAATAGCTAATAAAGTTTTGAGGAAAATTCAAGGCTCCTGGAATCAGCAGTTGCTATTGACGACGGTCATATATGTTTAAGAGTCTGTTCTAATATTTTAATTAATAATATAATAATTCAAAACTTCCGCCAATAAAAATTTCGCGACTTTGCATTCTAAAATCCCGAAATGGGTTATGTATAAATTTAATATTATCTTATATTATATTAGTTCATTTTTATTGTTTTCCCATGAAAATATAATAATAAATTGTATATTTAAGTACTTTTCATTTTTTGTTTTTGGTGGACTTTTCTGTGGAACTAGCATATATTCGACAAAATCCAACTTTTTTAAAAACCCGGCATAAGACCATTAAATTATGATAAAAGGGATCTCTGTAAGCAGCACCTCATACCCAGTTTTACGAATAAAGCCTCGGTTCGCGTTTTATGGGTACTTTTGTACTTGCAACACACAGCGACAACAATTTTAGCATAGTTTTTAATGGCTTAAGATAAAATTCTGGAAAATTCAGGAAATGTGGACAGGGTCATTGGGAACGCATTACAAAAAATTCACTTCAATCGTACAATTGGTTAAGGTACCCCCAGAAGGAGTTAAACCTTAATTCTTGAATATCATTAAAAGCGCACCGTAGATTTTTATTAAAATCGATTTTTATGAAGGTATAATGGACTATTCAATGTCCCTAAGAAATGGTATTCGACAGCCAAAAAATCGCGAATTAGTACCAATTTTATATTCACCCACAAACCAATTCATATAGGCCATAAACCAGACCTTAAAACAGACAGAACTGCATTTCAGTTATACACACTCTCTCAAGAGAGAGAGAAAGAGACAGAGAGAGAGAGACAGAGACAGAGAGAGAGAGAGAGACAGAGATAGAAACTTACAAATGAGCGTATAACACCGTATACCGCGTATAACTCGTAAGCAAATGCGAGCGGTGGTATTAAGGGTACAGAGTATGTTATAGTCGGGCTTCACCGACTTCATTTCTTGTTAAATTATGAAAATTGTATTATTTATTCTATCTTATTTTTTCTCATTTCTTTTTATACAGGGATAATAAGCATTCCAAAATGTCTTTTAGTGACAATAAAGAGATTGGAAGTACTGGCTTGAATCCTCCTAATCCAACTCTCATGGAACGACGATGGAGTCTCGTTAGTGCGGGAAGGACAAAGCACAAGAAAATTGGAAGAATATCGAGTACAAACACTAATCACCCAGATAGTGGTACTGAAAAAATCCTATTTAAAGACCGATTGTTGATATCAGACACTTCTAAACCAAAAGTTCTTCAGAACAGCTCAGATTCTGACACCATTCAAATATCTAAAAGTGAATATGAAGATATTAAGCAACGCGTGACTGATATTGAAAAACAAATTCATCAGGAACTCAGTAACGTACAGAAAAAAGTTTTACTAAGCTCCCCTATAGGCAAAAATAAAATAAATTGTCAAGAAATAGTGCAAAAAAAGTTCCACAATATTAATATGGAAACAGATAGCTATAGAACGGCCGAACAACTGGCACAACGATTTAAAAAAAGTCTATGCATACGTAAAACTACCGATCACCAAGTTATAAGGTCACCTAGTGCCAGAAAAATAGGAACGATCCGTAGGCGATCAAAAGAGCGAGCACGGATTACGAAAACCAATACCTGGCATCTCAGCGGCACATCGGCAAGAAAAGAGCTGCCATCCGATAATCAAATAAATTCGTTACCCATCGGACTAACAACACCTACACAAACAAATGCAATCGCGAAACCTGAGAATTGGATGCCAGCCGAAACTTTCTTCCAAAGAATGCCATCTTTGATTAGAAGTGAAATATTGATTTCAAGAGGCATAGATTCGCACATTCATGATTCACCTTTATATACTCCAAAATTGAATATAAAATCTAGCAAGATGATAGCGGAAAATATTAAAACACCGATGCTACCAACTAAATTAATTTTAAGATCCCACATAGGTACTTCCAATCAGTTATTGGAGGCAACTCCTATAATTGAAGATAGTGGTCGTGAATCAATAGCACGCCTTCGGTCACAAAATGCCGGAATGGTATTGGCTAAAGCCAAGCTCTTTGATACCCTCGATGGTTGTACAAATTCGTATGACGGATACTTAGCCATACATCAGAAAAGACGTTCAACTAAGCTAAGCTAAAATAACAAGGCTGAGAATATGTTTACATGATTTCAGTAATTGAATTAAAATCTAAAGAAGAAACTCCCAAAAGCGTGTCCAAGCGGCCAACAGGCCGCTTCAAACAGTCTACGTATAAGTCGCCAAGGAAATTGCATTAAGGAATCAACGAACGTCGCATTAATTTACACACTTCTTATTATAAGAACTCTCCTCAGTTCGATAAAACTAAAGCTGAATTAAAATTAATAAAAAAATTTTGAATAACTAATTATTCTCATAGATGTATAAATATGTATGTATTATAGGATAGTTAAAATAATTCTCACCTATAGCAGCTTTCCAGAACAAATAAAAATGTATTTTACAAAATTGCCAATTATTTCTGTCATGCGGACTATAAGCTCTATTGAGGCCACAAAGCCCTAAAAAATACCCAAAAAGGCAGCAGGGTTGTGGGACGCATTGATTTGTGAGCCGTTTGCATTTAAAAAGTGCTCCGGAATTGATGGTTAATTAACTTTAGATATGCGGATGAAGTTAATCGTTACATGGACAAACCGTGAAAGTGACATTTATATATTTCTTGGTGACCTTTGTCAGGTCATTTGTGCGAATTTAAAAGTCAATGAAAAGTAATGACGTTACAACAAATTATGTAATACTATCACAAATGTGTGCGACTTTACAGTTTTGGGGGACTATTTGTTTGAAAAAGGTCTGTGTATAAGATATAAAAATAAAAAAATAGAGGAAAGCTAACTTCGGCTCGACCGAAGCTTATATACCCTTGTAGCTTGTATAATTTATATAAATAAATAGCCTGATTCCACTGTCACAAATATGTACATTCGGCCAAATGTACATATTTTTGACACCCAATTTCTATGGCAGGTATAATTGTCATATCAAACTTGGTGGAATTATGCAAGAGCATAGAAAACTTATAAATACAAGGTTTGGAGACGTTTGCGTTGAAGACAAAAAAGTTTTTCTTACTAAAACTACCTTTTCGACCAATGGTTCCTATGGCAGCTATATGCTAAAGTCATCCGATTCGGCCGGTTCCGACAAATGTGCAGCGTAATTGTACCAAAAGACTTCGTGCAAAGTTTGGTTGCGATTGCTTTAAAACTGACGGAGGAGATAGCATGGAATCAGACGGACATGGCTTTGTCAACTCAGCTCGACATGCTGATCAAGAATATGTATACCTTATGTGGTCGGCGATGCTTTCTTCTATTCGTTACAAACATCTCGACAATTTTAATATACCCTCTACAAGGGTATAAAAGCTGGACCACCCTGGCTTGAGCTACACACAAATTTTAAAAAACTAATAAAAACATCTAAACAAACTTTTAAGATCAAGTACCTGGATAATTTCGTGAGTGATCGTTACCCAGCGTGGACAGTTTATGTGCATACATTTATACACAGCAAATATGTATTCCTGGTCAAACTGCAGCTTTGGCTTAGCGGAGGTTGCCGGCGACCTGTTGCTGAGTGCTGCTACTGCTGTGTGTACAAATCCCGGCTGGGCTGGATTGATATCTTACAGTGAAGTGTGGTATTATGAATATTGTTCTTCAACAAAGTCCCAAACGTGTCTGGTTGATTGTTTAATTACATAGTGTTTAAATATTGTAACTTTACAACAACAACAAACGTTTGGTGTCACTGCTTTGTAGGAATGTCAGTGCTGTCCATCTAGCAACCAGTTCTAGCCTTTTTCCGACTTGTTGTGGTAGATTTGGGCGAAAAAAATAATTAAATTAATTTGTACATTAATTTAAAATATTTGTTGCACCAGATAAATGGTACGGCCTCTAGGGAGCCTAGAGCTCCGCTTAAAAAATCTGGGAGTACTAGGACTCCAAAAAAGCTTGAGCTACGACACAATCGAGTTCGAATACCAAACCTGCAGCTGCAATCAACCGAACAAGGGGGTCCAGTAGGGCCCAGACTGTAAACGAGGGACTAGCCTTGCCCTTCACCAGTACTAAGCCAGCCACCAGCGACTGTCGGATCAACTGAGAACAGAGCAGGCACGGCTCCATTCGTGAGTAGCAGGTCGGCAGAGGTTATTTGACCAGACGCATTAAAGGCTGCCTCAAGTGACAGACGTACGGCAATCAGAATCCTAAGAAGGAACGCGGTGTCCCCAATAAGCGAGAGTCAAGCCTCAAAGGAAGAGTTCGAAAAGGCATATATTATCGTTCCTGACTTCCGATTGGACTATGTCAATCCCGCGAAGAAAGCGATAAGCGAGCAAAAAACCGAAAACTCACGGCGCCCCGCTCTCAATATCCTTTGCTGAAGTGTAACAACAGGAAAAAAGATCCTGGGTGTTATCGATGCCAGCAGGAATGATGGTAAAATCCCTCTCCATGAATGGAAATGGGGAGAGGCCGAGCTGGGAGGTGTTGCCGTGGAGGTGCTTAAAGCGGGCCCACCGCCCATATGCAATAACGCATATCAAGGAAACGTGAAGCTAATCGTCAGCTAAAGGTCAGCGTAGCTGTACAAAGCCGCAATCGGAAAGGTGGAGGAAGTGTACCCAGGTGCTTGCCTTAAGAATGTGATAATGACTGTATATAGGACGGATACGACGGCGCTAGCTACTTAGCAGCGAGCGTAGAGGCAGAAGAGCCCAGCGATGACTATATGGAGACTTACGATACACCTCCCATAGAGGAATCTGGAGGCTACATATTAAAAAATTTACTGGAAACAGTATAAGAGACTTAGGGCCGATTTCACATCTTTTACATTGAACTATGTGTCAGATAGTCATTAATTTTACTGTTATTTGTTAGTTTATTAGTTTGCTATCTGGGAGAACAGAAATCGGCCCTTATAGTATTAAGTAGTAGTTATAGTAATTAGATGAAGTAGTCGACACATTTACAACGACATGCACAAAGGCACTTGACAAATCATGCCCACATATTAAATACAAAATACACCATAAGGAGGTGTTCTTTTGCCATTTGACATTTTGACATCTTTGGGTGGAAACAGTCCTCACACTCTCTGTAACCTGATGCAGGAAGCGCTCTCAACACTTTCAAATTGGACGACTCAAAGTGGCCTACACTACTCTATACTTCTGCATTAAGTGGCGATACCGCCTATGCTTGACTACTGCATCTCAACAATAACGTTCACCACCATGTATAAAGTCACCATACCGAGTCGTATGGACTGGAACTCAATGCCTCACAGTAAACCGAATGCCATCAATTTCTACACTGATGGACAGGTAGGAGGAGGAGTCCTCAGTCCAGAGCTCGGGATTGAAACTTCATTTCGACTTCCTGATCATTGTAGTGACTTCCAAGCAGAGGTTGTAGCCATCCAGGAGGCTACCAACCTTCTGAAAATCCTCTCAATCCAAGAAAGTTTAGTATTAAATTTCTCAGATAGTCAAGCTGCATTAAAAGACTTTGTCAGTTATATTAACAATACCTCTTACGGAGTGCCGCAGATCTCATAATGAGATGGCTCAGCACTTTGAAATTAACCTCGTTTGGGTGTCTGGACACTGCAACAACCCCGCTAGACTTGGCACCACCACTCAGCTCCTACCGGATAAGAGCTACAAAGGGGTGCCTCTTACGATCTTTAAGATACAAACAAAGGAAACTACCTATCGAATAACCACGAATCGATGGCAAACAATTCACACGTAAAGTATCTAGGCTTACATGGCCTACTCTCAATATTAAAAAGTCTAGGGCGTTAGTCAGTCTACAGAGAGAGCTCATTTCCCTATTAGTAAGGGCCCTTACTGGACACTGCATAATCAGAACACACGCCGCTAGGCTCGACATCAGACACAATGACTTCTGTAGAAGCTGCAATTCAGTGGACGATGATGAGAGTGCCCAAAACCTCTTCTGTCATTGTCCAGCTCTTAGCAGAAGGCGACTCACAGTTTTGGGTCGTCCTTTTCTAAACGATCTGTCAGATATCTCTGAAATAGATCTTGCCTCTCTGTTCAAATTTGTGCTATTTTCTAAATGGTTTAACGGGAAAGACCCTTTCACAGCGTAAAAAGGGCTATATGGTAACACAACGGGCCTTCATTGGCCTAAGTGAAAAAAAGGGATACTCCCATTTCAACCATTGCAACTTAACCCTAACCAACAAAATCGTTTCAATTTATTAAACAGGGATGAGTCTCAGGGCTTCATGATTGTTGAATATTGAATTGCCGATTTCTCATCTTCTTTATAGCGAGCTGTCGGAACTTACAAAAAGTTGATTAAATTGTAAAGGGCATAGCCGAATAATCCTGGGAAAAGTGCCCCGGGAGATTATTGAATATTTTGAATCAGGGATGCTATTATCTAGGAGGGTATGTACACCAAATTTCGTAAATATCGGTTCATCGGCTTAGACGCCTATATGGAACAAACATAAAAACATACTTTCACTTTAATATTTATGTATTTATACATAGATGTATAGATTTTTGGCTTCTCATAGCCCAAAGTGCCACAAGCCGAGCATTTTGCAATCTCTTGACGTGTGTGTTTTTAATTTTCGCACATGAGATCGGGACCTACAGTTGAACGCAGAATCCGAGCGGCAAAGTTTGAGAAGCTATTTCATGGCTAGTTACTTTTCAGATGGCGCCAAACGATGACGAAGGTGACCAGTTGTGTAAATGTTGATAAAGAACAAGACTTATTGGTAGATGTTCCGAGGCGGGATAGAACCCTCACACGCAGGCACACACACTACCGCTGAACCACACCCGCAAATACAGTTATAAGTTACCTTAGCCCATTAAAGGCCGCCCATAGATCGGCTCATACGATTTTGATGAAATTTTGAAATGTGTGCCTGAAAGACCATAGAAGTTGATAGAAAAAAAAAAAAAATTTTAAAAATTAAACAAATTCAAAAATACACGTATGTTTTAACGACCTTTATGATTATTAAACCTTCAAGTTTTTGCCGGCTCTAGGTCTCATTATGTTTGAACATATCTTTAAAACAATGACACACTACACCACAGAGGAGGTAAGTTGACCGAACAGCTATTTCATTGGTATCTCTACCAAATCATCGGCGATCTTCACCTAAACCACAATCAAAAATAACTCCCTCCTCATGACCGCAATGCCATAATCGCTTGGAAACTCCAATGCGAATCAACAGCAAAGACAGCCACAACCAGCTAGAGCTGCGTCGACTGTGGCCTCTGTACGTGTGTGTGTCCTCCAATGATATATATCCCTGATTCGTCACCTGTAACGATCTTACAAGACTCACATCGGAGTATTATTTGACCGCTAAACTGTAGATTAATTAAAAAAAATTTTTTTGGATATGAAACTATTGAGTGATAAGTCAAAATCATAGCTCGCAAATAAGTGTTGACACTTTTTTCCATGCGTTCAGTCTCACTTAAAAACAGAAACATTCAAAACACACACGCTCTCTCACTGAGCAGAACACTTTTCTGCTCTGCTCTTGTGTTTTCTGTTTCGTTAGTTCGCTTGAGCAAAACCAACGAGTCTGTCTGCCAATAACAACTGAGAGAGACACTTTTGAGCGAGAGCTCACCAAACAACTGTCTGCAAATGAGCAGAACACTAAAAGTGTCAGCAAAAAGTGTTATTTGTGTGTATTGTGGTAGGCCAACTTGTGTTTGTTTTGTTTGGCGGTGGGGTTGTGTATGTGCAATGTTCATATACATAGATATTATATGTACATATGTACAAAATTAATTAATTATTATTATTATTAATTATTAAAATTTAAAAATATTATTTAATTAAATGCGTTATAAGCTAGTTTATTTATGATTATTATTTATTAAGAATAAAGCTAAATAACTAACAAAAAATTTATTTTTACCGCTCTTGGAGTGCTGCGGTTGTCATTTAAATTCATTTCATTTTATATTGATAGGTTAATAATAATAATTATTTTTTCCATAATTAATTAATAATAATTAATAATAATTATATTTCCAAATGACGCTGATTATATTTACAAAGATCGTTGACTGAGAAACACACACACAGGCGCCACACACACATTTAAAGAAGACACTTTTTACGCGTGCTCTCGGCAAAACGGTCAGTGAAAGACACGAGCAAAACAGAAACGAAAAAAGCGGTCTTTGGTTGAGAGAAACAGACATTGAGCAAAACAGAATTGAAAGTGTCTTCTAGCAACCGCTGTTCGTTGTGTCTGTAACAGAACAGTTTTACACAGACACGCTGATAGTGTTAACAGTTTTTTGCGAGCTCTGGTCAAAATAGATTAATTTCTGCATCAAAATCGGTTTACTTTACAATTTTAGGTTTTACATTGGCTGCACAATGTACCTTTAAAGTTTCGATTTCATTCGTAGGTTGGCTGACAGAAATCCTCTAACTGAACTCTCCCCCAGGGTGTCGGCTGGGCAATGGGCACTGTATGTACCTCGGCTTAAAGCGGCCTACACCTTGTGTCACTTTTTTCTGGACCTAATGGGGGCGTATGTAGTGAGGTAAAGCGGCTGATCGGTTCAACTTGGCGAACCCAGCGGGATCCTGGTTTACTGCGTCTCAAGTCGACTCACACCTCCTCGTTGGTGACCACTGTAAACAGAACGCAAAGCTTCTGGCTAACATGAGCGGAGAGCCCTCCCTACAGGGTACAATGTATAGGGTTGGTGCATCGGGTTTGGTACCCACCGCCGTCAAAAAAAACTCCACCAATGAAAACTGCGACAACAATGCCTCGGATACGGACCCCCTCTGACGACGACCCACGCAAACGTTTTAAGGACCACGATTTGAGGATATGCACCTGGAATGTTCGCACCCTCAATAGAGAAGGTGCTGATATCCAGTTGGTGAATGTCCTTGAGAAATATTCATCGGACTTTACCGCTGTTCAGGAAATGCGATGGATTGGACAGGGGAGCATGGTGAAAAGAACATCAACAACCAATGCACCCTCGGAGATCTACTACAGCGGACATGCTTCCAAGCATGAGTTTGGATGCGGCTTTGCAGTCAGTGCAAGACTTCGTCGCTCTGTCATCAGTTTCACACCAGTGGACATGCAACTAGCCGCACTCAGACTTAAGGCTAAATATTTTAATATTAGTCTTATCTGTGCACACACCCCAACGGAAGACAAGGGCGCTTCGATAAAAGACGAATTCTATGAGCGCCTGCAACAGGTTTATGAGCGCTGCCCCGATCACGACATAAAGATCGTTAAAATCGCTAAAATTTGGAAAGAAGGAGTTTTTGGCCTTCATGAAACAACCTCCGGTAACGGAGAGAGCCTAATAGATTTTGCAGCGGGAAGCGAAAACGCGAAATCAGATTGATCATGTTGTGATCGACGGAAGGCACTCATCGAGTGTTCTAGACGTGCGTGCGATTCGAGGTGCCAACATAGACTCGGATCACCACCTTGTTGCACCCAAAGTACGCACGCGGCTCAGTGTGGCACATGCCTCACGTACTAGTACACGTCGATAGCTAAATGTCGATAAGCTGCAATCACAACGGACCTCTGAAGCCTACACAGCTAAACTCGCCCAACTGCTCAGGGAAAACTCACCATTCCATTCTGGTGTAAGCGAACAGTGGAATCATATATCACACTCCATGAGTACGGCTGCCAAGGAGATACTCGGATACGCCGAGCACCCTCGAAAGCAGACTTGGTATGATGAGGACTGACGCGACGCTACTGCAGAGAAAGACGCTGCCTACAGGAGAACTCTGCAGTCGGGAGCAATGCGGGCTGTTAAAGAGCAATACCGGAAGAAAAGGAGAGAAGAAGCGCCTTTTCAGAATGAAAAAGAATGAGCGAGAAAGGCGCATGAGTGAGGAAGTCGAGATGCTATTCGGCATGGGTGAGACTCGAAAATTCTATCGAAAGATTAGACGACTTACCGAAGGTTCAAACCCGGAGTCACACAATGCAAGGACGAAAATGGAAATCTGGTCACAGATCCGCAAGTGGCGCTAGACAAATGAAGAAGCTATTCCGCCAACCTGCTGGGAGGCGACAACGAACACAATACCGCCTCTGGAGAAGTAGCGACGCCACCAATCGACAACATAGAGGTAGACCCACCGGACCATCACGAAGTCAGTGTAGCCATAAAAAGGCTTAAAAACAACAAATCAGCAGGAGCAGATGACCTGCCTGCTGAACTGTTTAAGGCTGGAGGCGAAGAGTTGGTAAGGTGCATGCACCAACTCCTCAGCAGAATATGGTCCGACGACAGCATGCCCGAAGATTGGAGTCTAAGTGTAATTTGCCCACTTTTAAAAAAAGGAGACCCTGCAGTTTGCGCCAACTACCGTGTGATCAGTCTCCTTCCCATCGCATATAAGATTCTGTCGTGCATTATTTGTGAACGTCTAAAGCCGCTTATTAGCACACTGATCTGCAAATCCACCACAGACCAGATATTCACATTACGACAAACCCTGGAGAAGACCTATGAGAGAAATATCAAAACCAACCATCTTTTTGTGGATTATAAATCAGCCTTTGACACACCGATAAGGTCAAGGTTCTTTGACGCCCTGTCTACCTTTGGTAAACCAGCAAAGTACGTTCGACTTTGCATGATGACGTTGAGAAGCACTCGAAGCTCCGTCAAAATAGGAAAGAACCTCTCCGAACCCTTTGATACCAAGAGAGGTTTTAGGCAGGGTGATACCCTATCGTGTGACTTTTTTAATCTACTGATGGAGTATATACTGCGCCAGTGCCCAAATGCCAACAGATCGGGCTCATTTCTTTATAAAGATCTAATGCTACTCGCATACGCTGATGATATTGACATTATGGGCAAAAACGAACGGTCGGTAAGCAGGGCGTTTTCAGAGATTGAGAAGCAGTCTAAACTGATGGGCTTAGCGGTAAACGAGGACAAGACAAAGTACCTAGTATCCACGGACAAGAAGTCTACGCGTCTTGGACAATTTGTTACTATGGGGGAGTACAACTTTGAGGATGTAGAGGATTTGGTCTACCTCGGGACGATGATTACCGGCGACAACAACATCAGCCTGGAGATCCGAAGAAGAATTACTCTTGGAAACCGATGCTACAACGGGCTCAGTAGGGAGTTCAAGAGCAGAGCCTTTTCTCGAAGAACAAAAATAGCGCTATACAAGTCGCTCATCATCCCAGTCCTGCAATACGGCGCAGAAGCATGGACAATGACAACAGCGGATGAGGAGGCGATTGGCGTGTTCAAGCGAAAAATCTTTCGGAGGCACTATGGACCTTTAAAAGTTGGCGATGGATACCGCATTCGAATGAATCACGAACTGTATGAGCTCTATAGGGACATCAGGTCTAGTCAAGTGCATAAAGCAACAACGGCTGGCTACGACACGTAATCCGGATGGATGAAGAAGCTCCAGTAAAAAAGACGTACAAAGCAAAGGCGGCTGACTTTGGAGGACAAGGCAGGAGGGGTCGCCCACCACTAAGATGGGATGTTCAAGTGCGGCAAGACATTTCCAACCTTGGTGTGAACAGCTGGTGCCAGCTCGCACAATGCAGAAGCGAGTGGAGGGCATTCATTGCAGAGGCCAAGACCGTCAAGCGGTTGTGATGCATCATCGGGCCAATAAAGAAGAAGAAGAGTTGAGCCAGAGTCATGGTAAGAGGTGCCTGGCAGAAGGCATTAAATGCTATGGGGTGGTTCCCAAGAACAAAAAGTAACCGTTATGTTGGGATATCAGCCCAAACGTCGGTGGAAGGCTAGCTGCTACCACCGGCGGGCACGGTGAGGAGAAATCCTCTCTTCGTGTCGCCAGCGGTCACACCTCTGTTGCGGTTGGAGCAGGCTAAGTCAGTTGTACAGCGACTGCTAAAACGACAACAACTAAAGCCAAAGTGTGGCGTGGTACCGCAGTCGATGCAGACTCGGACTGCGAGTCGCACGGCGTCTGAATAAACTCTGTGGCCGAGGAAAAGCTGCTGCTTTCCCCAGTCCAGGCGGGCTCTAGCACCTCACGTAAGGTAAGGCCCTAAAAGACTACGGAGGGCATGCGAGCGAAGGCCCAGTTCAAAGCGGCGCTCTAGATCAAAGCTCGGCTCGATGGAATCGGTAAGCTCTCCCCAGAAGAGAGCAACAAGCTGGCATGGGCCGAGCAGAAGATCGAGGAGGGTCGCAACCGGCAATGAAAGCCACCTCCGCCGCATACGCTAACAGGCTGTAGGAGAGTGTGGTAATCATGCGGCAGCGCAAGCGAAGGCGGAGGCCCCATTCAGCAAGCGGCCACGCCCTAGACCGCAGAGCCGGGCTTTACGAAGCTCCACCCCAAACTCACAAAAACCGGCAAAGGAGTCAACCAGCGACGTGGCAAAACGTCATCTCACCGTAGCCGTAGTCTGCAAAAGCGACCTTCCCGGGAAAATGACGCCAGAACAGTGGAAGCAAATGGAGGGGATGCTGTTCTAAGAAATGTTTAAGAGGATGGATGACCCAGAAGCGCAGCCAGTAACGTTTGACAGAGCAGCCTGGCTGTTTAGAGTCAAAATCCTCAAATGCAAGGACGACCTCACCCTCAAGTGGGTCACACGTTGCAGACATGGAAAGCCCTTGGGACGGTGCCAAGTCGGAAGTAGTTGACAGACACATGCACTCCGTCAGTACCGAAAGCGAAAGCTCACTTCCCAAGAGCCGTACCAACGGAGCTGGCGCTGAAACTACTACGGTAGCAAAACCCAGACGTGCCAACAAGCGACTGGAAGGTATTACATGTTGCGAAGCCGGACAAAAACGGACAGCACATGGTCCTCCAGATCAAAAAGGAGGCAGATGATTTGCTTTCCCCAAGATTCGAGAAGATGGCGTGGGGGGTAGGCAGAATGCACCTGCGACTCAAGAAGTGCCACCCAGAAGACAAGAACGAGCACACGCTGGAGGCTTGGGAGGTCGAGAAGGACCTTGGCATCGATGCGATGATGGAAAGAGCCGGCAGCGTCGACATTACAGAGGCAGTGCAGTCTGCTGAACGCGAAAGGGATGTTGTATCAGCCATAGTAATTGACCCATCCAGCCTGGAGAACCATAAGGATGATGACTCTACCAAGGTAGTTGATCCATCCGCCTGATCCACCGCGGTAAGTAAGGCAAGGAAAGCCATTCTGGTAAGGCTTCTATGCTTGCCTTATGTCAAATTACAGCACGGACGGCCTCACAGTTGTGGCCCTAGAAGGTCACGACGATGAGCCAACAATAATGTCGTCCTGCTACATTTCACACGAGCGAGAGTCACCGCCGGCCAAGCTCGTACGTCTAACGGCCGAGGCTAGTAGGAAAAACCAGCCACTTGTCATCAGAACGGACGCCAACGCACACCACACCGTTTAGGGCAGTCCGGACATAAACGACAGAGGTGAGTCTTTCCTAAGCTTTATACTACAAACTAACATAAAAGTAGAAAACGTTGGAGATGTGCCCACATATGTGGGACCAACATCGGCCAACGTCCTAGACCTAACTCTGACCTTAGGGAACAGTACTAAGGCATCAGAATGGAGAGTCCTCGAAAGACTCTCTTTCTCAGACCACAAGTACATCCATTTTAAGATCGAGTTCGACCGCAACCAAACCAGAAACGCCTACAAGAACCCCCGGAACACCAACTGGGCGAAGAACCTTGAAACGGTAGAATCACAACTACCTACGCCAGCGAACATCTGCTCGGTAGGCGACATTGAGAGGTCCGTGTTGACGCTCACGTCCATCCTTACCGAAATCCTCATGTAAACTCACAGAGGAGAACCAGACCGCCCTGGTGGACCCCATCGCTGAAAGAGCAGAGGAAGGACGTGCAAGAATGCATCAAATGCTGCTTTGGCAGGAATACAAGATAAGACTTCGCTTCCTCAAAAAAGAAGTAAGAAAAGCAAAGCAAAACTCATGGAGAACCTTCTGCTCCAGCATAGAGGTCTCTGAAACAGCCAAACTCAGGAAACTGCTGGCAAAGCAGCCACCCATGCAGAGTCAGCTGAAAGCGAACGACGGTCACTGGATGGAAAGCAGTAGCGAAGCGACATGCGCTCTACTTGAGGCGCACTTTCCAGGCTGTACTGTAGTCACTAAGTCAGATAAGTCTCATGACCTACACACGCAATAAATCAACATTCTAAATAACATCATCACTCCAGAGAAAATCCGTTGGGCGATCGACTCGTTCGCGAGTTACAAATCCCCAGGACTGGGTGAAATATTTCCAGTCATGCTAAAGACGAGCAAATGCGCAATCGTCCCATGGCTGTCGTTTTGAAACGACATTAGTCCGATAAAACAAAACGACATTATTTCGCTCGAAAACCACGCTCGAAATTATGTCGTTTTAAAACGACATTATTCCAACAAAACAAAACGATAATATTTCGCCCGAAATTGTGTCGTTTTAAAAAGACATTGTTCCGACAAAACAAAACGACATTATTTCGCTCGAAATTATGTCATTTTAAAACGACATTGTTCTGACAAAACAAAAATACAGTATTTCGCTCGACATTATGTCGTTTCAAAACGACATTGTTCCGACAGACAAAAACGACATTATTTCGATCGAAATTATTTCGACTTATTTCGACTAAAAACTCTAATTGGAACGTCGAAACTATGTCGTTCTAAGGCCCAATTTCTTAAAAGTTGCGGTTAGGTACCGGCCGGTCAAATTTGCCGCCCGGAATTACCAGAGTTTAAGTCGTTTGGTTTTCTCTACGAGACTTACCGGCAGGATCACCCGACAACGATTAATTGCTATCGCTACAAAAGTGTGATCTGACACTGTCGACGAAACTACTGTTTTTTTTGCTTTTTTTTTAATGCTATTGTTGTCTGGTGATTATTTGGCAAAATAGTTAAATAAAATTGCTTGCGATGATGAATCAATGTGAAACACCGAAAAGACCAAAAGCGAAGAACTTTTCTGCGGCACTGGAACATTCGCTTGTATACTTTTTGAGTCAAACAAATGCATTTTGAAGAATAAAACGAGGGATGCGGAGACCTGGAAGCAGAAGGCCTGCGCTTGGAGATCAGCTTGCCGCCAGGCCAGAGTTCATCGCCCTTGGAAAGACCTACGGGATTAGTACAAGAATTTAAAAAAACGATCGCGAAAATAATTCGCAATTAAGAAGCGGGAGCCTTCTCGAACTGTGGCGACATTCCCATCACCGCTGTTTGTCTGTTTCCTAAAAATTCGTAGCATGATCAAAAGCTCAGCCACAGGATTGGAAAATGTGGTTGATAATGATGGTACGTTTTTATTTATGATATGTAAGCTTTAAAAATATTTAATTGACTTCTAAAATTTTAGCAAAAATTAATCAGTCAGTGTCTGTTTGTGATGGCCAGTAATGCAATAGCCTGGGAATCTTGATTAGCTGCACGGTTTGCCGAAGAATGTCTGACTCAACAGAAGTTGCCAGCAATGATAAGGAAGAAGCCACTTGCATAAGAGGGCAGTGCAACCATAAGTTTGCTCTCTGACAAAAATCCAGAATTCCTGTTAACAATCCAAATCATAATAAATTGAATCACAACTGAAATTAAGGTTTTACCTGTCACTTAGCGAAGATATTTGATCTCTAATCCTAGCAAGAATTATTTGACATGCTGAGTTTGTTAACCTGATTCGTTGAACAAATTTTGCATCATCCTGATCAGTTGCTCGGTTTTTTGTTATGTGGGTATAACTACCACCATGTTGGCCATTGTGGTAATACCGTTCCTGGTGCTGGCCGTGCGTGTGGATAATATTTTCATTATGGTGCACACGTGTCAGCGGTTGGATCACTATCGGTATACCTGGGGGAACATTTCCGAAATATCTCCGCAGACACCGACTTTTCCTATTCGGAAACGCCATCAGTACATCCGTTAAAGGGTTGAGATAGTCAGGTCCACTAGGTTAGGTTAGGTTAGGTTGCGATGGCTGAGAACGACAAGTCGTTCTCCCACTTAGGCCACTTTGGGCCCATTGCGATGCCATGTTTATTCCCTGTTAACCCTTTTTAAGACTGAGGGGGGCCCTCGGTACTGAACCATTTTGTGGACAGAATAAATTTTATTAGAGCTGCGGTTGACCAAGTGTTCTAAGTCTCCTTCCACTTAAAGCGGGGCAGTGGCAGAGAAGTTGTATCGTTTCCTCCTCTTCTTCATATCTGCAACTTCTACAGAAGTCATCGTACGTGTCGCCTAGGAGTGCTGCGTGTCTGCCAATAAGACAGTGACCCGTGAGGGTCCCCACCAGAAGTAACATGTGTTCCCTTCTGTGGCGTAAAAGTGTGTTTGTACGTTTAAGGTTGAATGTAGGCCACGTAAGTCTCGATACAGTACAGGAGGAAAGGTTTTTCCAGCGATCCGGAGCGATACGGAGTGTTTCAGCTTTGTGTGAAGCTTATATGTTGCCATACGCATCCCTATCATACTCTTCTCTGAAAGGAGTTCGAGGGTGCTACCTACTCTGGCCACATTGTCAGCAGAATCGTTTCCTTCTATGTTGCTGTGTCGTGCGATCTCGTTTAGAGTTAAGCGACATTCCGTAAGTGTTTTAGCATTGTTAGTATATGAGTCAAGTGCTTTAAGGGCGGCTTGACTGTCTGAATATATAAATACGTTTCCTTCCTTGACCGTGAGTGTGTTAAGGTAGGTGACAGCTTCCTGGATGGCTACCACTTCCGCTTGGTACACACTGCAGTGGTCAAGAATTCGGAACAACAAGTTCAAATCTAGGTTAAGAGAGAATAAGCCCCCTCCCACTCATGTCGGCTCGGTATATGTACGTTGTATTGTTTGTCGAACGTTGTTAGTGGTATACAGGGTCACGTGGTGGTATAAAAGTCAAGTGGTAGAAGGTGAAGAATAGTATTTAGCGCTTCCGTTGGTGTCGTTCGGAGAGCGCCACTAATACATATTTCCGCACTTCTCTGTACTTTGTGGAGGTTGTTCAGGACATATTGTTTCCCGAGTGCTGGCCACCATATTAGTGCTCCGTAGAGTAGTATGGGACGTACAACAGCTGTGTATAGTCAGTGTACTATGGATGGGAAAAATCCTAATTTACGGCCTATTGCCTTTTTGCACGAATAAAGAGCAATGGTAGCCTTTTTTAAACGTTCATTTATGTTGTCTTTCCAGAGTAGTTTTTTGTCCTGAATGACACCCAAGTATTTGGCATTGTCACCAAACTAACTAATTCCGACTTAGCCGGGTTAACACCCAAGCCACAAGATTTTGTCCACTGAGCAAGTTTTGTCAGTGCGGTCTGCACAAGGTCACACAGCGTTTGAGGAAAAATGCCACATTTGAAGATGGCAATATCATCCGCGTAAGCCACCACTACGTGTCCTTCCGCTTCCATAAGTCGCAACAGTTGGTTAACCGTTACGACCCACAGCAGCGGAGAGAGAACACCTAATTGCGGAGTGCCTCTGTTAACATATCTGCGAGCAACCGCACCGCCAAGTTGGGAGAACACCGTCCTGTTGGTTAGCAATTGGTCGATGAATCTTACTAGCGGTGCCTCTGCTCCCACATATGTCAAGGCAGCGGTTATGGCACTAGGTTGGACGTTATTAACGGCACCCTGTATGTCGAAAAATGCTACTAAGGAGTAGTCCCTTACTTCAAGTCTTCTTTCAATCCTTGAAGGCCTTGCTGTATGCATGTTGTGTGGGGGCAAAAAGAGAGGGCCTTATAGTTTGCCTCAGGTGTACATCTATAAGTCTCTTGAGAGTTTTCAGAAGAAACGAGGATAAGCTGATTGGCCTATAATTGTTTGGTTTCGCATGTGAAGCTTTCCAGCTTTTGGTATGAATACCACTGTTGTTTTTCTCCACTTAGTGGGGATGTAATTGACCCTAAGACAGCTTACATAGATCGTGTAAAGCCAGGGCATTGTTTGCCCAATGGTTTGTTGTAGTGTAGCAGGAAATATGTTATCTGGACCTGGAGATTTCAATGGTTCGAACGAATCGATAGCCCATTTAATCTTGGTCTCTGTGACAATGGTTTTGTCATATTGCATAGAAAGCTCGGTTGGCCTAAACTGAGGTATTAAGTTAAGGGAGCATTCTGGAAAGTGAGCGCTTAGCAGAAGATTTTGGGATTTTTCGCTCGAGTCGGTCCAGGTTCCGTCTGTTTTTTGTAAGAGTCCTGGCGGGGTTGGTGATCTAGCCAGGATCTTTCTGAGCCGTGATGCATCAGAAGTTGATTCAATATTACTACAGTAATGGGCCCAGGAGGAGCGCTTAGCTCTCCTGATGGCCTTCTTATAGTTGCTTAGCTTTTGTTTATATAACTCCCAAGCGGTTGTCTGGTCGTTATATTTGGCTAAGTTAAAGGGATGACGACATTCCTTTCGGAGCTTATTCAGCTCTGCAGACCACCAAGGCGGTTTAAAGGTGGATTTTATTTTTCTAGGGGGACAGGTCCTATTTAACGAGTCCATGTACGCGATGGTGAGCGTTTCGACAAGTTCATCTATTTGTTTTTCCGTTCTTGGTGTATGTAGTGGGGATGGTCCAAGCTTGTTAGAGAGAAGTTTGTTGTGTACATCCCAATTGGTCTTTTTTGGATTCTGTATCCTTTTGGGTGAGGGATATTTTTTGGTTAGTACGAACTCTATGTATCGATGGTCAGAGAAGGAGTGCTCTGGCAGCACCTTCCATGATATCAATTGGTCACAGAGTTCGTCGAAAATGAGGGTTATGTCTAAAACCTCTTTTCTATTTTTTTTAATGAAGGTAGGGTCATTCCCTTTATTCGCAATACGTAAATCTAACTGTAGAATATAGTTATACAGTGACTCACCTAGCTCGTTGATATCTGTACTGCCCCATAGCGTATGGTGTGCGTTGGTCTCGCCTCGCAATATGAGGCTTGTGTGTGTGGTTTTGCTATTTCCGGTTAGGTCTCGAAAAACTCTTGATGGTGGAGGGCTCTCGGTGTCATGAGCCAGATAAAAAGAGGCCAGCCTGATGGTTGAACTCCACAGTTCCAGGCTGACCGTGGTGATGTCGCCATCACAAACCGAGGAAGTAAAAGTGTATTGAAGTGCTTTTTTGTTCAAATGCAAGTACGGATTTTACCCTTACGCTTGGTGTGGAAAAGGTCGTATTGGTAAATCCACGGCTCTTGGACAAACA